>CM055122.1:942389069-942856569 GCA_029206835.1 Rana muscosa | reverse complement strand
GCTTGACAGTATCCTAACGGCACCCTCATGCGAACATCATGCGTCCTAGGTCGCACTTCCGCCCTTACCTGCGCACGGGGCTTGCCAGCAGTTCTCCTTCACGCAGGCGCCGACGGGCATGGACGTGGAGCGCGACCCCTTGGCCGGCTCGCGTGACGTCAGACGTTTCTGACGGTCACGTGAGCGGGATGCTCATTTAAGCGAGATGCTCTCCCCGGTGTTCAGATACACTGCGGAGAGGGAACGCCTGTGGTATCTCCAGCACGGGTACGGCGGTCATTCAGACAGGGAGCCTTTCCAGTACAAGGTAATATTTGTGCAGTCAAAAACCTCCCCCTCCTCATTGTGTACATGGTATCAGCAATCTTGTTGATGCTGACCACTAACACATGTTTTATACAAACAGGAGATGCATACCCTGATCACTGCAGTTTTGTTCCCCACGCTAGATATTATGCAAGGTAATTATCAGCTGTTATTTTGTTTATTTTACTTTGCTCTGTTTAAAAAGGCCTATATTGGGAGAGATTTGATTCATCTCATCTCATATGTCTTGTGGTTCACAGGCGACTACTAGCTGACCAATGGATATCAATCTAATTAACCTCCATTAATCCACCATACTGAATGGGAACTGCATTATTTAGGATATAATCCACTATAAGGTATATGCTCTGGTCCAATAGTTTCTGCAACTTTTATAATCCCTTTAAGTAATTATAAAGTGCATATTAAGCCATAATATGCACGCTGGGGGATTAACTTTAAACTTTTTCCAGCCTACCTAGGTTCTACTGATAAGGCTTCCCTGTATGATTCCAACCCTGTATGGCCGCCCCACGGTGCTGTGAGCTCCCGTATTAACTGTTCTACCTCCCTACTACAAGTAAGTTACTGGCCAAGTTTACCAGGCCAGCTTGAAGGCACCTGTAGTACTTTAATAGTTAACGTTGGTCTGCTTCGTAGTTACCCGGAGCATCCCCACATTCCCGTTTCTCATTGCTCCCCTCTGTCTTTCCAGCCTGGTGGGGTGCCCCATGGGCTCGAGTTTGGGTTGAGACACCTGGGGTGAGGTGGAGTGACTGCATCAGGCAATTCTAATAGGATACTTCTGGTAAGGGTCGGGTGTTGATACAATGTTTGACACTTATGAGAGGTTTAACTGTATCGTATGTATTATGATGTTTTCTCAAACCATATTCTCTATTTTGAAATTTAGAAGCGATTCTCAGATAATCGCGAAACATGTCGAGCTACTTTTAATTTAAGAAATTCATGGAATTCCAATTTTGGGGCACTCTTCTTCTCCGCAATCCCGAGTGGGCAGACTTTTCATGTTATCCCACGGAATGAGTAATATTATCATTGAGTGTCCTACGATGGTTTATGTCTATGATTTTCAATTTTAGAATATTTCTTTATGTATTTCAACAATACATTTACTGTACCATTTGAATTCTTGTACTACTGTGCAATAAAAATTGTTATATTTTTTATATATTAGTGCCTATAAAGTCCAATATTTTTTTCACACAGCTCTACATCCTTTTAAAATATGGTGGAGATTGTGTTTCCTAGTGGGTGGAGCCACTCTCTCATGTGCTGTCCTGAAAGACTCTTGGAAAACAAGTTACCGGTAAGTCTAACTTGAATTTTCCTGTAGAGCAAGAGGTGGACCCAGAGAGTGACCCGGTTGTTATTTATCTTCTTCTGGGGGTCCAAAAAGGAGAAGATAGCCAGAGAAATGGTAATGAAGACGGAGCTGTTGGGTGCATGGGAGAAAAAGAAACCCTGGACTGCCGCACTCTGTATAGACAGTTATTTATTCCAAAATTTCAGGTAAAAAATCCAAATTCAAAATAAATCCATAAATCCAAAACAACAAATGCAGATGGTGTGCATGCAGGGAAGGGTGGTAGCCACCCTTCCCTGCATGCACACCATCTGCATTTGTTGTTTTGGATTTATGGATTTATTTTGAATTTGGATTTTTTACCTGAAATTTTGGAATAAATAACTGTCTATACAGAGTGCGGCAGTCCAGGGTTTCTTTTTCTCCCA
This sequence comes from Rana muscosa, assembly GCA_029206835.1. Taxonomy (NCBI): domain Eukaryota; kingdom Metazoa; phylum Chordata; class Amphibia; order Anura; family Ranidae; genus Rana; species Rana muscosa. The sequence goes on along the minus strand of CM055122.1, from coordinate 942,854,508 downwards.
TGCATCAGTGCAGAGCCAGCACCTGTGTGAGTGACCGGGCGGAAGCAGCTATTTGGTGAATTCTCAAGCTTTTGAGCGGTACGTTTTTCCTTTCCTCTGTTTCTACCTGGAGCTGTTGGGTGGTTATAACTTCCCAAACGTGGAGCGGTTCCTGGAAGTACAAAGTTGGATGGTTCATTATAAAGCTTTCTTGGGAGGAGGGAAGAGGGCAAGTTTAATGAGGTACTTGATTGGATGGCCACTCCTGAAGTGGGGGTGGTGTAAGAAGGACCTGAGAAGACCGATGGCCTTGGTATCACCAATCTATTACCTGAGGATGAAGCTGTTTCATGAGAAGAATGGACTACAAGTATTGGGACCAAATGCTGGCAAGAAAGAAAGTTTGTGGAAATGGTTGAGGAGGGGAGAGAGTCTCTAATGTGATGGGACTGAGGACAGAACAGGCAGAGGCATGCTGGTAGAATTGTGAGAACAAAAGGGATTACGAACAAACAGAAAGATAGGAACCACTTTCTATTTATGTGCTATTGGGAGATGTTTCTTCTAGTGATGAAGAAGGAGGAGGAGGAGATGGATGATTCAATGGATACAAGCTTTGAGTGTGGCAAGAGGATGGATGTTCCGTCTGAAGTAGATTGTGGATCAGTGGGTAAGCGTGCCCGAACGGAGGGGGAGGAGAGTGACAGGGAGAGTGACAGTTCAGGGGAGGATCCCCTGCAAATTGCTTTTTCTGGAGCCTCAGGAGAAGAGGCTGTCAGTTCACCTGCTGTGTTTAGAAGGCAAAAAAAGTGTTTGGCCAAGGAAGAAGGAGGATGACTATCTTTAAATGCTTAAGATGGCTGCTAAATTATTGTTTTTTTACTAATGGCTTTGTCCATTTGCTCCATTAATGTAAGGGGGATGAAGTCAGCTTGGAGGAAGGCTGCAGTGTTTGACTTTTTGAAGTGTGTACATGCGAATGTGGGATGGATGATCCGATTGGTGTAGCAGAATGGGGAAAGGGTGTGGGCTCCTTGCTGCATATCTATAGCGGAGGGGGTTGGTGTTCCAATCCTTAATACTATTATAAATGTGTTATCCCATGAGATTGTGGTGCCTGGGAGGTGCTGATGGAATATGGTGGCAAGCATGCGAGGATCCTGAATTGTTATACCTCTGCTGAAAAGAGAGAGCAGAAGGATTTTTTGGAAATTGTAAGAATGCACATGCCTGGAAGAATTCCTACAGTGGTTGTGTGAGATTTTAATTGTATCCGGAAGAGTGGTGATGGGCACGGGGGTCTGGGAATGTGAGTGGAACTGATGTGACATCTAGACTTTTGAATGAGTTGGTGGGGGATTTTCGTTTAAGAGATGCTGCTGTGGAGGGGAGTGTGCCTGCACATAACTTTTTCTTGGACAAAGGCTCAGTGTCCTCTAGGATTGATTTTTGCTTTGTTTCTGAATTTCTAAACATCTTGAGTTGTACTACAGAACCAGTATTATTTTCCGATCATGTGTTATCATGTAAAGTGGACCTGGAAGCTAGAGTGAAATTTGGCAAGGGGGTTTAGAAGATGAATTGCTCTATTTTGGAGGAGGGAGGTGTATTATGAGAGTTTTGTGCATTTTTTGAGACTCTAGTATTATGTAAAGAGGATCAAGTGGATGTGCTGCAGTGGTGGGATTGGGTGAAGGGACATGTGGCCGACTTCTTCAGCAAACGGTGTGCTCCGAGAGTGAGGATGAAGAGAAGGAGGGAAGAGTTATTGATAAAGAAGCTACACTTCTTGTACAAGTGTGTGAAAGCAGGGGTGGATGTGGCGGAAGAGCTGGAAGAGGTAAAAGCAGAGAGAAGCCGGATGTTGAAAGACAAGGGGAAGAGTGTGATCTTTCGTGCCAGAGTACAGGAGATGGAGGAGGGGGAGCAGTGTACTCATTTTTTCTTCAAAAAGGCCTTTTCACCCAAGAGTGTGATGAGTTTGGTGTTGGTGGTGGAGGCGGAAGGTGAAGAGGTGCTGGGGGAGGTAACAGCATTTTACAAAGATCTGTATGGTGCTCAGAAGAAGGTAGAGGAAGTGTGTGAATAATAAGCTTGAAGAGGTGGAGATGGAGAGTTTGGTGAAGAACATAACAGAAATGAAGGTGGGAGGAGGTATTGAAGAGTATGGCAAGGAATAAAACTTCTGGGAAGGATGGGCTACGGGTTGAGTGGTACGCAAGGTTTTGGCCTATTCTGAAGACTCCTCTTCTGGAGGTTTTGAAATTGTGTATAGAGACTGGTCGCACGTCTAGTTCGATGAAAGAAGGTGTGATCACCCTGATTTTTAAGAAGGGGGGAAAGGAGGGGGGTGAAAAACCGGAGACCTATCACCCTACTGAATGATGACTATAAATTGATGGAAAAGTTGTTGGCTAATCAGTTGGGGTGGGTCACTAGTGTCCGGATTGGTGAAGGGCAAGTCTGTGCAGTACCAGGGCACAGAATAATGAACATTTTGGTATTGTTGCGTGATTTAACAAGTTATGCTCAATTAAATAACATGCCTTTAGCCTTGTTAGGCTTTGATCTAGAGAAAGCCTACAATAGGGTTTCTCATCCCTTCTTGTTTTGTGTACTGGAGAGGATAGGTCTCCCGCTGGCTTTGTTGAAGACCTTAAAAGGGGCTGTATTCTAGTCTGAAGAGCCAAGTGTTGGTTAATAGGTGCTTGTCCAGCCCATTTTATGTTAGATCAGGTGTGAGGCAGGGGTGTCCGTTGTCCCCGCTCATGTTTGTGTGTGTGATTGAGCCTTTGCTTCGTCATGTGCAAAATGATAAAAGGTTCAAAGGTGTCTTTGTCCCTGGGAGCGGTGGTGATGTTGTAAAATCTGTCTGTTATATGTGACAGTAGTGTGCTCTTCGGAGGGGGAGGTGAGGAGAGAAGAGTTATTGCTAAGTGTTTCTTGGCAGCATGTCCGGACTGGTCCAAAAGCCAGGCTTGTGTAGTAAGTGGATCTCTGATGTTAAAGTGTCTGATTCCATAGATATTTTGGGAACTCATTTAGAAAGGAATCCTTTAAATAATGTGAATGCTGAAAGAGCTATGGTAAAGGTTTCCAAAAAGTTGGAGTTCTGGAAGCTTAGGAGATTGTCGGTCTATGGGAAAGTACTGGTAGTGAAGGCAGTTGTGTTGCCTATCCTTTTGTATTTTTCAGTGATTTTTCCTCCTAATACTAGGTGGATCCAGAGGATGACCAGATGCCTTTTCTTGTTCTTCTGGGGAGCCAAGATGGATTGAGTGGCCAGAGCAGTAGTAATGAAGAAAATCGTGCTTGGGGGTTGTGGCTTTCCTGATGTGGCTTCCTTTCTGGGGATGCATTCATGGTTGAGTCACTTTAAGGTTTTTGCCGGTGGAGGTAATGCAGCATCATGCGTTACCTGGCAGGCTGGTCCCTGGTGAGATGGGGATGGTTTGAGAAGGATTTATTGAGGCCTGTGGCTTTGGTGGCCCCTTATTTTTTATGGCAGGATTGAACAATTTTATAAATCTTAGGACTTGAAGAGGTTGGGTGTTGGAGCTGTGGGGAAGGATCATCTGGTCAAGTGGCGGCGAATATAAGAGGATTGGGCCCAAAGTTGATGGAGAAATGTTGGAGTAACTTTATGTGTAAAGGAAATTCAAAATTGGCAGAAGGAAGTGACGTGGATGGCATTTCAGGAATGCTTAATGACAACGTCCTTTTTGAAAGCCCGGGATTTGTGCAGGACAGATGTGTGCCCTAGGGCTGGGTGGAACCGGCTGAGCACGCTCTTTTTGGGTGTGGCTTTGTGAAAAGGATGCAGAAGCTGCTGGCCCCCTTTGTGAATTGGATTTTGGGTGTGGTGGATGGTAGCATTTACAGTTGGTTTTTTGGTTAGGTGAAGGGGGACAAAGAAAAGAAAGGGAGAGTGTGGTTTTTAATGGCCATATTTAAGGAGGTGATGTGAGGTGTTGGGAGGTGAGAGGTAAACGTGTGGTGGTGGTGGAGGATTGTTTCAAATTGTGTATGGCTAAGTTATATTTGGTGTTGTTGGTGGATGGGGGTGGAGGAAGCTAATGCTTTTTGGAGATGGGAGGAGTGGAGGTGATGAAGGGTTGAGGATGTAATTTTTATATGTATGTTTTAAGTCTGTTGTAAAGTGCTCCTTGGTTAAAATGAAAAAGGAGTTTTGAAGAAAAATTTGCCTAGATGACGTCTGAAGCACTGTGGGCTTGAAAGAATCCTTTTGGATTCTTGGTGGTGACCGTTTCGAAAGTGCAGCAGAACTGATGAGTAAAAAAGAAAAAAATAATCTGTTCTTATCAGTTTAATATCTGATACGTCCCCTATCTGGGGACCATATATTAAACTGATTTTTAGAACAGGGAGATGGAAGAAGAGCTTGCTCTGTCCACTCCACGCATCGACCTGGTATTGCAGAACCTCCAGGACCGGTGCACCCCTCTCTTACGCAGTTTAAAAAAACAGAATTGAATGAAAAATCCTTGCTTTTAAAGCTTGCTTACTTGTTTGTTTCTTGCTCACAATGTTTCTTGCTTTTGCTGCTACTCCTCACAAAGCTGTTCATTCTTGCAATAAACTTACATTTAACCCCTGTGTGTTTGTGTTATTTGCTTTGTGTCACTTTCTTGGGGATGGTTTTGCTGCTCGCCAAATCATGCTTTATAAATTCAGCTAATCAGGAACACCTAGAATAAGTAAGTTCACAAATTTTGACAAGACAGCTAGTGTTCTACCTATCTATCTCCTAAGGCCCAAAATGAAGCCTTTACTACCAGTGTCAGTTTGGAGAGTTCTTGTTTGAATGGGGCCAACCTTGCTCCATTTCTGTCCCTTGTTGCAGCAGCTAGCTTAAAAAGTCAGTCGAGGCGAGGCGTTCTTTCATTATCCCGCAGCCTGTGTCTCCCTCTAGTCTAGTGGGTCTCGACTTTCGCCCATGTCAACTAGGAGGTGGGCCCATGCAAATGATTTCCCTCATTAGACATGAACGAGGAGCAATGAGAGGAGCACCTGGATCTGTGCAATTGCTGCTCTGGGCTGCCTAATTGACATCTTAAAAGGTCAGAATGGGCTTCAGCTGTGTTGGGCAGGTGTTAGAAAAGTATGTATTGGCCAGCAGACAGGGATTAGGACGCAAGCCCGGGCACACCTGAAAAGTTGCTGATTGATGGCTCCGGACAGTCTAGACTAGGGAGAAGGGTGTTGGTTGGGCACAGGCAGACAGGCACCTCTCAGCGAGCGATTCATTTTGGCCAGGACGCCGCTCGCTCGGAACAAAGGATAATTGGGTTATCGCTTCTCTGCCTTTTGGCCAAGATCCTCGGATCTGAACTTTGAGGTCTCTGACAATATCAGTCCCACTCGGCCTGAGGGTGTCGCCTTAATTGGTACACCCCCTGCTGCTTATTGGGTGGGACGCTATCCAAAGTTAACAAGTTGCGGTCACCTTGCTAAGCCTTCCCTTCGGGGTTGGTGGAAGCCTGTTTTTTTTTCTTAGGAGGGATGGCAGTGGTGCCCCCTGATGCGCTAAATACCTTGAGGGTAGTCATACCCGAGCCCCGGAGGGCCGAGTGTGGACTTTTTGCGTTCAGAAGATCATTATGGAGCTTTTTGGGATGCCTCACAAAAGTATTTTTTGTGTCCAGTCTTTTCCTACCAGTGGATTTTTTGATGTCACCTTTTTTAGGCAGACTGAACTGCAGACCTGCCTCTTGAGAAAGTACGAGAAGTCAGATGACCCATCCCTGTTGGGCATCGCCTTCTTAGCCACAGAGTCCAAGAAGCGTACCCCCCTAACTGTACAGATGTAAAGGAGGAAATCCAGGCTTTTCTCCAGCGATACTGCTCTATTGTATCTGCTGGGGTTAAGCAAAAAAAATGTGTTAGGCACATTTAATGGCCACCGGAGGTACTACGTCCAGTTCAGGGCTGGCGGGATTGGTGGTGTTAATTACCCACCACAAGCTTTCTCCATCGGATCCAACCGTGGAGTATTATGGTACTCAGGACAACCGCAGTTTTGTGGCAATTGCTTCTCTTTCGGCAAGGGAGCATTGCGAGGTGGGGCAGTATGCCGGAATTGTTACAAGCCCGGGCACAAGACTGCAGAGTGTCCGGTGGGAAAAAAATTGTTATAGTGACAAGCACCTTGCCAAGCAGTGTCCACAGGATTATAAGGCTTCTGAGAGTGTGGTAGATTTTGTCCTCCAAAAGGCTGCAAATTTGGCTGAAAAAGAGGCAGCAACTTATGCAGAGGCTGTAAGTGGTGCCAAATCTACAGTGGAGGGGGCAACGATAACTAGTGATCCTGCCAAAGGGGAGGTCCCAGCAGCAATACCAGCTACAGTGGTGACTGATGATCCGGTGGTAGGGGAAGTTCTGACAGCTGCTCCAGCTGTAATGGAGACTAATGGCCCAGTAAGTGGAAAGGTCCCGGAAACTCTGAATCCTGATGACGCTGTGGCAGAGCGGGGTCCCCAGCAGTTGGGATATCTGTGTCAGAGCCTGCAGCAGAGAGTGGGAGTCCGGTAGAGATGGACCTATCCCAGGATACCCTTAAGAGGAAGACGTAAGGTCCGGAAGAGGGAGGGTCCTCACAGATAATTGAGGATTTCCCTAGTCCAGCCACACTGGTGTTGGACTCGGACAATTCCTCTGAAAGGCCTGTAGAATCATTTGCGAGTTCTGGTCAGGTGGAGTTTATGCAGTCTCTGACGGGGTACCGTAAAGACCAAGAGATCCTATGGCAGGGGTGGTGGATGAGAGTAAGCCCAAGAAAAAAAAAACCTAAAGCAAGGGGGAAGATGGCCAGAGGTAATACTTGATTTTTTTTATTATTTTTTTTTTTACCTGATGTTGACCGTTTTCCTTTTCTTTCCTTAGTATGAAATGTTGAAGGTATCCCTCTCTTAACGTCAGGAGTATCTGTTCGGGACCTATAAGGGCTGCTGTGCTGAAATACCTGTCCTTGGCACTGAGCAATATTATGCAAGAGGAACCTTCAAAAGATGTATGGTCACATGGACCCGCAATCTGGTCGCGGGGCATAAGAGGAATGAAGGTGTGGGAATATTATTTAGGGGTGAATTTTGCACAGTACTCATATTGAAAGAGGAAGAGCTCTATTGGTTAAAGTTGAGTTTGATGGTTTCATATTTAGAGTGATAAATGTTTATGCCTCTACAAATAAGAAAGTGCGTATTGAACTTTTTAAAAAATTAAAAATTATTTTTAAGCGAAAGAGAGCCTTTGTTGGTACTAGGGGATTTCAACTGTGTTTTGGGGGAGGGTGATAGGAGGGGTGGGAGTGGGAGTGGTGGGATTGTTAGATCCGGAAAAGTTCTGAAAGAACTGTGTGTGGATCTAGGTTTGGAGGATGTTTGAAAAGGAAAAGGTTTCACTTATTTTTATGAAAGCCGTAAAGTCTGCTCAAGAATTGATTTTTGTTTTCTTTCCAGAAGCCTTAAGCCTATCTCTTTTGATGTTCATTGTGCACCGTTCACGGATCATGGCCGTATTGAATGTAATGTGAGTATGGAGTCGGACAAAACGCATGGAAGAGGTGTTTGGAAAATGAATGCAGAGTTGTTAGAGGATGTAAGAGTGAGAGAAGAGTTTGCAAGGATGTTTGAAAGATGGAAGAAAAGAAGATTGGATTTTGGGAGTGTGATAGAATGGTGGGAATGGGTGAAAGAGAAAACTAAAGTTTTTTTTTTTTTTTATTGAGAAAGGGTGTGAAAGAGTGAAAAGGCAACGTGAGGAGTATAAATAGTGGTGTAGCGCCCTGCTCCTGTTGACCAGGCGCTATTGTGTAAATTTTGTGGGTTATCTGAATTGTACATAGTTCAGAATGTAATGTTCATGGCTAAATTAGCCTCTGTTCCAGGTTTGGCTGTGTTGGGAGCATTTCCCACTGTCGCTGGTAGGTGTCGTTGTCACCACTGGCCGGTGTTGGAAATACAACAGGATGGAGTGTATTGGGTGTCCCTTCCCCAGAAACAGCCCAGTGGGAGTGGTTTACCGCTGTGCATTCTGGGAGAGGATACTTAGGGCAGACACAATTTTTCTCTCTCTCTGACCTCATGGCCCGCCTGGCCTAAGGTATGTGTCAACTCCTCTTCTGCCTCGGGGCCCTGCTGGCCCGAGGCTACGTTACTGAAACTAGGCCCGGAAGTTTGCCTGGGGGCTACTGGTTCGGGGATGGTCCCGTGCTGTCTTGCCTGCGGGAAGAAGCCGAGCAATTGGACGATCCAGGGAAGGACTCTTCTTGGAGAGGACCGAGCAAAAGGCTGGTATCTCAAAAAGAGCCTGGTGACTCAATTGGAGGATGCATCCTAACCAATCTACCTCACAGTACTGCCGGATGGCTTAAAGGACTTTGGTACTGTGTAGCTGTGTACACTTTGTCAATTACCAATTACTAAATCCTGTGGCAGAGGATTGTTCAACCGTTTACTATTATCATCAAGTCTGTGGCAGAGACTTTTGTCCGTGCATCATTCCGGCTGCTAGCCCGGTGAGAGAGGCCTATCCGGGTGAGCAAGATCCGTTGACAGAAAGTGTACTTGTCTCCAGGATCGCAAGTTCCTCAGTAATCTGCACAAGGTATCTGAATTCCTCTAACCCTCCATCCCTCTACTGCTGCAAGTTGTGTTTAACCACTTAAGCCCCGGACCAATACGGGCCATTATGACCAGGCCCCTTTTTGCGATTCGGCACTGCATCGCTTTAACTGACAATTGCGCGGTCGTGCGACGTGGCTCCCAAACAAAATTGGCATCCTTTTTTCCCCACAAATAGAGCTTTCTTTTGGTGGTATTTGATCACCTCTGCGGTTTTTATTTTTTGCGCTATAAACAAAAAAGAGCAAACATTTTGAAAAAATAATTTTTTTAACTTTTTGCTATAATAAATATCCCCAAAAAATATATAAAACATTTTTTTCCCTCAGTTTAGGCCGATACGTATTCTTCTACATATTTTCGGTAAAAAAAAAAAAAAATCGCAATCGCCGTTTATTGATTGGTTTGCGCAAAAATTATAGCGTTTACAAAATAGGGTATCGTTTTAAAGCATTTTTATAATTTTATTTTTTTTTTTAACTAGTAATGGCGGCAATCAGCCATTCTTTTTCGTGACTGCGACATTATGACGGACACATCGGACACTTTTGACACATTTTTGGGACCATTGTCATTTTCACAGCAATCAGTGCAATAAAAATGCACTGGTTACTGTGAAAATGACACTGGCAGTGTGCCTAGGGGAGTGTTTACTACTGTGTGGGGGCGTGGCTACGACTGACACATCACAGATCTCCGCTCTGATTACACAGAGTGGAGATCGCTGACATTGTCAGTAGAGGAGCGGGGAGATGTTGTGTTTACACACACATCTCCCCGCTTCGAGCCTCCGTGAGATGATCGCGGGGATCCCTGCGGCGATCGAGTCCGCGGAACCCGCGATCCCACTCACGCGGAAGGCAGGGGGGTCGCGAGCGCGCCGCCGGCAGTTAAAGGGCCACGTACAGGTACGTGATTGTGCCTGTATGAGCCATTCTGCCGACGTATATATACCGTGAGTGGTCGCAAGTGGTTAATAATAGGATTTTTATAACAGCTTACCTGTAAAATCCTTTTCTTGGAGTACATCACGGGACACAGAGCGACATAGTCATTACTAATGGGTTATATAGATACCGTCAGGTGCTGGTACTGGCAACTTCCAAAACCAGAAGTACCCTCCCCTATATAAGCCCCTCCCATCCGGGAGCACCTCAGTTTTGTAGCAAAGCAATAAGTGTCCCCAAAGAGGGGCGGGAGCTCTGTGTCCCGTGATGTACTCCAAGAAAAGGATTTTACAGGTAAGCTGTTATAAAAATCCTATTTTCTTTCTCGTACATCACGGGACACAGAGCGACATAGTCATTACTAATGGGATGTCCTAAAGCAATGCCCAATGAGGGGGGGGATACACCATACATAAGCTGAGCGCTATCAGACATGAGGATCTTTTGCGGCCTGCAACAAACTGCGCCCAAAGGCGACATCCTCCTGACTTCTAACGTCCACCTGGTAGAACCTAGTAAACGTGTGTACTGAAGACCATGTTGCGGCCTTACAGATTTGAGCCAGGGAGGCCTGGTGATGCACTGCCCATGAAGTTCCAACTGCTCTCGTGGAGTGCGCTCTAACTTTGAACGGAGGCGGTCTCCTTCTCAAGCCATAGGCTTGTATTATGACCTGTCGAATCCACTTGGCTAAAGTAGATTTTGATGCTGCATGACCCTTTCTGGGGCCTTCCGGCAGAATAAACAAAGTATCCGTTCTGCGAATCTGAGCAGTGGCTTTTAGATAAGCTTTAACTGCTCTTACTACATCCAAAGAATGCAATAACTTTTCCTCTACCGAAGTAGGTTTGGGGAAAAAAGAAGGAAGAACCACATCTTGGTTCAAATGAAACCTCGATACCACCTTAGGAAGAAAGGCTGGATGAGGACGTAACACTACTCTATCCTTATGGATAACCAGATATGGCTCCTTACAGGACATAGCTGCTAATTCCGACACTCTTTTAGCCGAACAAATGGCTACTAGAAAAATCAATTTCCTGGTGAGAAGCACCAAAGAAATATGCTGTAATGGTTCAAATGGTTGTTTCTGTAGAACCGACAGAACCAAGTTTAGATCCCATGGACATATGGGAATATTAACCGGAGGACTAATACGCATCACCCCTTGTATAAAGGCTTTGACTAGTGAATGCGAAGCCAAGGGCCTTTGAAAAAATATTGACAAGGCCGAAATCTGACCCTTGATAGTACTCAAGGCAAGCTTCCTATCTACAGCCCATTGTAGGAAGTCCAGAATCCTACCTATTACGTATTTACGTGGATGCCATTTCTTGGCCTCACACCAGGCGATGTACGCCTTCCAGATTCTATAGTAGATCTGCCTGGATACCGGCTTCCTGGCATTGATCATGGTAGATACCACAGCATTAGAGAGCCCTCTCTTTTTTAGAATGTGGGCTTCAATAGCCAGGCCGTCAAACCTAGGGCTGGTAAGGAAGGGTGGTATATCGGTCCTTGCGAAAGCAGGTCCGGACGATGTGGGAGGGTCCAAGGACTCCCCACAGACATTTTTACAATCTCCGCGTACCATGCTCTTCGGGCCCACGCTGGAGCCACCAGAATCACTGGTTTCTTTTCTACCCTGATTCTGCGGAGTAATCGAGGTAACAATTGTGGCGGTGGGAATGCATATATCAGCTTGAACTGATCCCAAGGGAACACTAGGGCATCCGAGCCGCAAGCTAGGGGATCCCTTGCCCAAGAGACAAACCTGTCCACTTTTGTGTTGAATCTGGATGCTAGCAGATCTACATCCGGTGTTCCCCACCGCTGACATATTGTCCGGAAAACCTCGGGATGAAGGGACCATTCCCCTGGGCATAATTGTTGGCGACTTAGAAAGTCCGCCTTCCAATTCTCCACTCCTGGAATGAATACCGCAGATATGGCTGGGACATATCTTTCTGCCCATCTCAGGATGTAATTTACTTCCCTTTGGGCTGCACGACTCCTGGTGCCCCCCTGACGATTGATATATGCCACTGCTGTGGCATTGTCTGATTGAATTCTGACAGGGGACCCTTGGAGTTTGGATGTCCATGCTACTAGGGCATACCGGGCTGCTCGTATCTCTAAGAGATTGATGGGCAGGGCCTTTTCCGCATCCGACCATCTGCCCTGGAGAGACCATTGCTCCAGTACTGCTCCCCAGCCTATAAGGCTGGCATCTGTGGTGACCACCTTCCAGGAAATCGGACTGAAGGATTTCCCTCTTTCCAGATTCTGGGGAACCAACCACCAGCGGAGGCTCTTGCGAACGGAAGGGGACAAGGACATTGGTAAGTCCAGAGCCTGAACTTTTTTGTTCCAGGCTGACAGTATGGCCCTTTGCAAATTCCTTGAATGGAATTGACCGTAGGGTACTGCTTCGAATGATGCCACCATTTTTCCCAGCAGCCTCATGCACAGGCGTATGGATGGCTGTCTTTTTGAACCCACTAAGTGGATCAAATCTCTCAAAGACGACCCCTTTTCTTGAGGCAAGAAAATTTTTCTCTGGTCTGAATCCAGCCTTAGCCCCAAGTATTCCAGACTTTTGACTGGTTTTAGGGCTGACTTGTATCGGTTGATAATCCAACCGTGATATTCCAGATACTTGATTGTCTCGTGAACAACCACTTCTAGTTTTTCCACTGAGTGGTCTATCAGCAACAAGTCGTCTAGATATGCCATTATCGTTACACCTCGTGTTCTTAGATTGGCCAATAATGGGGCCAGAATTTTTGTGAACACTCGTGGTGCTGTGGCCAGACCGAAGGGTAAGGCTCTGAACTGAAAATGGCGCCCTTCTACCGCAAAGCGTAGAAATTTTTGGTGGGCTGGAAAGATGGGAATGTGCAAATAAGCATCTTTGATGTCGATCGAGGCTAACCATTCCTCCCCTTGTAGGGCAGTGGCCACCGACCGGATCGACTCCATCCGGAAAGTCCTGATATGTAGGAATTTGTTTAGCCCTTTTAGATTTAATATGGGCCTCACGTCCCCGTTTGGCTTCGGGACTGTAAAGAGGTTTGAGTAAAACCCGAACCCCCATTCTTCCAGGGGAACCTCTATAATTACTGCTTGGAGCAATAATTGTTCTAGTGCCAACAGGAGGGATCCTCTCTTCTGGGGATCCCTTGGCACGTTTGACCTTATAAAGCGGGAAGGAGGGGAGTTTTTTAACTCCAATTTGTATCCCAGATTTACTGCGGAGAGCATCCATCTGTCTCTGATCGTGTCCCGCCAGGTCTCTGTGAACAACTGAAGTCTTCCCCCCACCCGATTGAGTGGGGGCAACCCTTCATGCATTTGACTTTGGGGGAGGTTTTGTACCTCTCCTGCTCCAGGGCTTCTTGTTACCCTGCAATTGTCCCTGATTTTTACCTCCGGGATTTGACCGAGGAGGCCGTCGGAACTGTTTCACAGCCGATGTCCTAGGGACTGGAGAAGCAGGCCTCTTAAAAGAGGGACCTCTAACTCTATTTTTAACCGGCAAAAGTGTACTTTTACCGCTGGAAATTCTCTGGATATATTTGTCCAGGTCTTCCCCAAATAAGCGTTCACCATGAAATGGGAAGCTGACCAGCAATTTTTTACAGGGAGCTTCAGCAGACCAGTTTTTGAGCCATAGAAGCCTGCGCATATGTACTACAGACAGCGTAAGGCGGGAGGCCTGATGGATTGAATCCTTTATAGCGTCCACCGCAAAGCATAAGGCTCTAGGTAGATCGGCTAGGGCAAGAGCCTGCTGATCTGGCAAGTCCCTTAAGACCTGCTTCAACTGATCCTTCACTGCTTGGCAGACCCCAATAGCTGCCACTGCTGGTTGTGTCACCAATCCTGCTGTAGAAAAAGCAGATTTTAATAAGGACTCCAATTTTTTATCTATTGGGTCCTTGAACATTTGGACATTATCCACTGGACATGTCAGTGATTTATTCACACAAGAGATGGCTGCGTCCACTGTAGGGACCCTCCATTTTCTGATGAACTTATCCTCCAAGGGATAGACCACCGGAAATCTCTTGGGGGGAGTAAATATTTTATCAGGATGCTCCCAATCCTGGTAAATGAGCCCTTCCAGTAAAGGATGGATCGGAAAGGAACAAACAGTCTGGGGAGCTTTTAGCGACCCCAACGAGGAGACAGAAGTGGATGATGGCTCCGCAAGGGGCATTTTAAATGCTGATCGGACCATATTAGTCAGGGACTGAACCCATAACCTTTCAGCATGTGATGCTGAGAATGGCTCTTCCACTGTTGATTCCTCTACAACAGAATCGACCTCATCCTGATCCCCTTCAGGTAGGTCGATCCCTGTATGGGACTGTTGCTCTGTTAACAGGCACTCTGAGGGAGGAGACGGAGATCGGGCGCTTTTTTCCTGTGACAGGGAAGCAGCGATCAATGCTGACAATCTCTCTTCCAGCCCTCCCAGAGCTGAGGAAAAAACCTCCTCTGTTACATACACAGGAGCAGGTGAACTGAGGACAGCCACAGTACCAGGTACTCCTGAGGGTGCTCTACGGTCACTAACCTCTGATTCTTCAGGGGAGACTGGTGCAGCCGAAGCATGCCCAAGATCCTCAGAGCCCGATGGAGACCCCCTATGCTTCCTGGAATTTCTAGTCCCGGAGTTTTTAGACGGCATTATTCCTAAGCCCAAAGCTGAGGTATTCCAGCCGAAATACACCACTTACTGACAATAGTCTAGCATAAATGCTGCTATAAGAAACAGTTGGTGTCTACTAATGTGCCTTTCTAGGGGATGCCTGCATCAACCGCTTGCTGTATGCCTTTTTTAAATGTTGCCAGCTCTGTCTCTGCACTCCATAGCCAGCTCACAACACAACTTTGTGGTTTTTAACATGCTGGGACGCCCGCACATGCGCAGAAGCGCTGCGGCGCGCACAGAGCGTCATCCCCCAGGCTCCACCCCCTTTCCCGGCTCACCTCTATATATAGAGGCGCGCGCACGCGCGCGGCCACGTGCGCCTTCGGCGCTAATTTCGAAAATGGAAACTAGGGACAAGAGCCAGGGCCCCTCTTTGCCGCAGGCCGGGGGATGGACGAGCATTGCAACATGGCAGAGGAAGCAGTTTCCCATAAGAGAACTCACCATCTGCCTGGACTTGCTCTGATGAAAAGAAACTAGTCCACATGACAAGAAACGTTCCACAGCGGCCTCTAGTGGACAAACACAGGTACCGCAGTCTAATATATTAAATATATATATATAAAAAAAAATTTTTTTTTTTTTTTCTTGACCACTATTAAAATTATTACATTTTTTTAGTAGTTACAGGCATGCACAGATATTAGCGGGAATACCGTTAGGTAACAGACAGAAAGACAAATTAGGCTTGGGGGTCCCCCAATAGAACCAAGTTCCTGGGGGCCCCCACTTACCTGTTCCCCGCCGCAGGACTTTGTTTGGTCCACAAAAGCCCAAACTTCACCTATCACGGCAGGCATTGTAATCAAACCTTCAGGGACCGGGTTCCCAAGGATTCCACTCCCCTGGACCTGTATAGCACCCTGCACAGAAAACATCTTGGTCGTGGGTATGACCAGAGCTCTGGATCCCAGGGTCCAGCTCTCCTAAGAGAAGCATTACAGGCAAAACCTTGCTCTTCTCTGCAAGGCCCGGGTACCGACCGTTTAGCTATGAAGCTTTTTTGGTCGGATCCGGAATAGCTTACTGAGGCCCAAAAGAACCTGTACGCAAGCTCAGTGAAAAACACATGTTTCTTCTTGGCCAACACCTTAGACACTGGCAAAAAACTGAGGTGCTCCCGGATGGGAGGGGCTTATATAGGGGAGGGTACTTCCGGTTTTGGAAGTTGCCAGTGCCAGCACCTGACGGTATCTATATAACCCATTAGTAATGACTATGTCGCTCTGTGTCCCGTGATGTACGAGAAAGAAAAATGAGCATTGGAAAAAGACTAAGTGACTGGTGCATGCATCTGTGGGCACATTGCCCAATTTAGAGCCAAGCAAGTTTGATACGTTGAACTGTGGGGTAACGGCAGGACCAAAAATAACCAGCAGCTCCTACGGGGGTAGTGCTACAGTGGCAGAAAAGATTGTTGCATTTAGAAGAAATGAGAACATGGGGTGAGAATATAAGTAATGAGATGTAGAAGCGAAGAAGAAAGTGAACCAGTTGATTGAATCAAGAGTAAAGCAATCTTGGCTCTGGCTTAAAGCAGTCCTAAAAGAAAATTATGCAAAATGTACAAAAGTTATTTTTTAACCACTTAAGGACCGCCGCACGACTATGTATGTCGACAGAATGGCACGGACAGGCACGTCCCCTTTAAGAACCCAGGCGCACTCGCGACCCGGTCCGAAGCTCCATGACCGCGCCCACAGGACCCGATCGCCGCCGGTGTCCCGCGATCGGGTCACAGAGCTGCAGAACGGGGAGAGGTAAGTGTAAACAAACTTTTCCCCATTCTTCCTAGTGGCATGTCAGTGATCGTCTTTTCCCTGTCATAGGGACCAACGATCAGTGATGTCACACGTCAAGCCACGCCCCCTACAATAAGAATCTCTCATTAGGTCACACACAACCCCTACAGCGCCACCTAGAGGTTAAACCCTTCACTGCCAGTGTCATTTTCACAGTAATCAGTGCATATTTATAGCACTGTTCGCTGTAAAAATGACAATGGTCCCAAAAATGTGTCCGATGTGTCTGCCATAATGTCACAGTCACGATAAAAAAAAAATCGCTGATCGCCGCCATTACTAGTAAAAAATAATAATAATAAAAATGCCATAAAACTACCCCCTATTTTGTAGACACTATAACTTTTGCGCAAAGCAATCAAACGCATATTACGATTTTTTTTTCTTACCAAAAATATGTAGAAGAATACGTATCGGCCTAAACTGAGGGGGGGGGGGGAATTTTGGGGATACTATAGCAAAAGGTAAAAAAAATGTAATTTTTTTTTTGAAAATTGTCGCTCTATTTTTATTTATAGCGCAAAAAATTAAAACCGCAGAAGGTGATCAAATACCACCAAAAGAAAGCTCTATTTGTGGGGAAAAAAAGGACGTCAATTTTGTTTGGGAGCCACGTCACACAATTGTCAGTTAAAGTGACGCAGTGCCGAATCGCAAAAAGGGGCCTGGTATTTTAGCAACAAAATGGTCCGGGGCTGAAGTGGTTAAAAAAGTTCATGGAAGTAAGAGTGGGCTGTTAAGTGTTTTGGATGAAAATAGTTGTCAGGAAAGTGGGAATGATAAGGTGAAGAATGAAGTGTGGAAATTTTATGACAATTTGTTTTCTGAGAAAGAGAGGGATATGAGAGTGGAAAAGGATATGTTGGAACAAATAGAGATGGGTCTGGTTATGGAGGACAAGATAGGACTGAGTGAGGATGTTAACTTGAATGAGTTGGAGATTCAGTTGAAAGAAATGAGGGGGGGGGGGAACACCTGGTTTGGATGGTTTGCCTGCAGAATATTATAAAGTGTTTTGGGAAATGATTGGTGAGTATGTGCATGAAGTATGTGTGGCTGTGTTAAAAGAGGGAAGGTTACCTAAATGTATGTCTGAGAGTTTGATTGTTTTGTTATATAAGAAGGGAGAGAAAAGACATGGATTAGGCTTCACGCCTGAAAAGTTGCGGATTGGCATCTCCGAAAAGTCTAGATATGGGGGAAGGGTGTGCATGGGCAGACTGGCACCACTCAGCAAGCTCTGCCTTTCGCCCGGAAAAGAGAATAATTGGGTTATCGCTTCTCGGCCTTTGCCTGCGATCATTGGTTGCGGTTGAAAGGTTTCTGAGGATACCAGTCCTGCTCGGCCTTGACCTGTTTCCCTTTGGGGTGCAGGTCTTGCTGCTATTGGGCAGGACGCTATCCAAGGTTAGCGAGTGGGCAACTGGCGAGTTGTTACTTTCCAGATGTTGTGGCGGGAGGTGAGGAACAATGGTTCGTTTTCTGGTTAAGCCAGTTTTCCGGAGAGAAGTCGGTCTAAGATGTCGTGGATGCCTTGGGCAGAATTCTTAAAGTTGCGGTGAGTGAGATATTTGCTTTGCAAGACTTGCCAGGAACAGGAACTTATGATATAACCTTTTTTTCCCCGAGAAAACCTGTCTGAAAGTTTTTGAAAATGCGAGAGAGTGAAGAAACTGGAAGGAGATGTCCTGTTGGGAAAAATTATGTTTGAGTTACTTTTTGATCCAGATATCAAGTATGTGACCGTGCATCTTTATAACCGTTTCCTGGAGGTTGATCTTGTGCGCACTTTCCTGACCCACTATTGCTATGAGGTAGGTCCAGGAGAGAAGGTAAAATACTTTTGGGATCTATCGAAGAAAAGCAAAATTAAAATTTTGTAAGGTTTGAGAAGGTTGCAGATAGCTGGAGGATGGCGGAAACCCCAGTAGCTATCTTTACTATTGTGGGACAGTGGTGCTCGCTGTTCTACATAGGACAGCCAAAATTCTGTAGACAATGCAATAAATATGGACATGTTAAGGAGAAATGTGGGGCTGGAGTATGTTGCAGATTGTGTGGGGAGCCAGGTCATCAGACTGTCAATTGCACTAAACCCACAACATGTGACTTATGTGGGAAGGAAGGGCATAGGGCCCCGGACTGTTTTTTAGCAAGAGGTGCTAAAGTATTTTCTTACGCTGATGTGGCGGGGGGGTAGGAGGTCCCCATCAGCCACTGGGGTTGTAGTGCTGAGACACTGAGGAACAAGTCAGTAAAAGATTAGGCTCCCAAGATGAGAGTGTGAAGAAATCTGCGGTGGAGAGGGAAAGCAGGCAGGGGCCCCCAATCAGCGGCGAAGAGCCAGTGCAAGAGTAAAGTGGAGATAGGCACGAGAGAACAGAGGAGTACGCGGTGGTGGCAGGGCCCAGTGGAAGTGTGGAGGGCGGAACCCTAGAAGTTGTGGCAGCTGGAGTGAAAGTGGAGTCCAAAGAACAGGAGTGCAACCCAAACATGGAAGTAGAGGAGGGAGACAAGGAGGAGGAAGAGTGAGATGGAGGAAAGTGATGAAGAGGAGGAGGTGTCCCTAATAGATCGCTCTCTTACAGCAGCTCAGAAAAGTGCTTTGAGTGAGGAGGATTGTGCAAATAAGAGGAGCAGGACTGAATCCTTACCCGATAGTCCATACAGTATGGATTTGATGATTACAGGAGATCTGGCTGTCACAGATAGGGATGAGCTTCGAGTTCGAGTCGAACTCATGTTCGACTCGAACATTGCCTGTTCGCCGAACAGCGAACAAACTGGGGTGTTCGCGGCAAATTCGAAAAATCTATGGGAGAAATCTAAAGTGCTAATTATAAAGGCTTATATGCAAGTTATTGTCCTAAAAAGTGTTTGGGGACCCGGGTCCTGCCCCAGGGGACATGTATCAATGCAAAAATAAGTTTTAAAAACGGCTGTTTTTTCGGGAGCAGTGATTTTAATAATGCTTAAAATGAAAAAATAAAAGTGAAATATTCCTTTAAATTTCGTACCTGGGGGGTGTGTATGATATGCATGTAAAGTGGCGCTTGTTTCCCGTGCTTAGAACTGTCCCTGCAAAAAATGTCATTTTTGAAAGAAAAAAAGTCATTTAAAACTCACTAGCGGCTATTAATGAATTGTCGGCTCCCGGCAATACATTCAAAAGTCAAAAATTAACATTTTTTGCAGGGACAGTTCTAAGCACGGAAAACATGCGCCACTTTACATGCATATCATACGCACACCCTAGGTACGAAATTTAAAGGAATATTTCACTTTTATTTTTTCATTTTAAGCATTATTAAAATCACTGCTCCCGAAAAAACGGCCGTTTTTAAAACTTTTTTTTGCATTGATACATGTCCCCTGGGGCAGGACCCGGGTCCCCAAACACTTTTTAGGACAATAACTTGCATATTAGCCTTTATAATTAACACTTTAGATTTCGAACGTTTGAGTCCATTGTATTTAATAGGGTTCTAAACAGGGGGGTGTTCGGCTCATCCCTGGTCACAGACTCTGAAGAATCTGAAAGGGAAACAATTCAGAGAAAAGATAAAGGAGGTGGAGGAGCTGGTTCTGCCATTACCTAAATGTTTGTTCTGTGTGGCCTCAGTAAATGTGAGGGGCATAGTATTCCTCAATTAGGAGGGCTGCAGTCTTGGAAGAGTTGAGTAAGATAGGAGGAGATGTGACTTGTGTTCAGGAATGTGTGATTAGTAATAGTCTTAAGCAAGAAGAATGGGCATACGGGGAATCAGCATGGCCAACGGCATGCACTAATAAGAATGAAGGGGTCGGTGTGTTGTTAAAAGGAAATAAAATCAAAATCACAATTTTTTAAATAATAATCCCTGGAAGGTTATTGCAAGTGCAATTGGCAGGTCTGGGGTTTGAGCTCTGCCTGTTTAATTGTTACGCCCGCGCCTCAAGGAGTGAAAGGCAGACTTTTCTGGAGACATTAGCACTGCATTTGCCAGGAAGGTGCCCCACAATAGTTGTATAAGAAGTGTGGGTGATAGAAAGAGTAAGGTCTGTAAGAACCCTAGATAGCACTATTCTTTTGCATAATTTAATTTCAGATTTTAAACTCTATGATGTGGGGCAAGAGATGGGGATCAAAGAAAACAAGTATACTTTTGTTTCAGATAAAGGGACAGTCAAGTCTCGGATTGATTTTTTGTTGATCTCGCAAACGGTCACTCCTACGTTTTTTTGAAACCGAAACGGTCCTTTTTAAAGACCATTGTGTTAAGGTGGAGGTGGAGCTTTAATCCCAGGATAAAATATGGGTGTGGGGTGTGGAAAATTAAATACTCACCTTTTGGAAGAGAAGAGGGTGATGGAGTGTTTTGAATCTTTTTTTAATTCCTTGATTAAATGTAAGGGAGAGTTTGCTGACGTGTTGAGTTGGTGGGACTGTGTTAAAACAGAAATAAAATGATACTTTATGAGATAGAGTGATACATTAGCTCGAGAAGAAAGGAGAAGAAATAAGGAGGTGGTGGAAAGGATACAGATGTTGTATAAACTAAAGGCAGGCGGGGGGAGGTGGGCAGTGAATTGGCTAAGGTGCGGGAGGAGCCAAAGAAAGCCTTGAGAGGAAGAGGAAAATAATAATTTACCATTTACGAGTGGAACAACTGGATCAGGGGTAAAGTGGGTGCAATTCTTTTTTAAAAAGATATTTCAGAAGTGGGAGTCAATGCAAACAGTACTAGGACCCCAAGGGGAGGTGGAGGGGGATGAAGTTATAAGTGAAGTGAGAAAATTTTATGCTAAGCTTTTCCAAGAGGATCAGAAAGTAGAAAATGAGGAAATTAAGGAATACTGTAGTGTGGTCAAGAAGAGGTTGGGATCTGAGGATGTCAGAAGCCTTGAAGCTCCGCTGGATAATGAGGAGGTGCTTTTTGCTACAAAAAATCTGGAGTGCAATAATACACCAGGGAAGGACGACCTTCCTGCCAAATTTTATAATAAACAGTGGCATGTCACTGGTGGGAAAACATGTGTGCAAGGTTGTACGGTACACCTATAATGAAGGTAAAATGAGTAGAACCATGACAGAAGGTGTTATCACCCTAATACCCAAAAAGGGGGATAAAACTGGAGACCTATTTCGCTGTTGAACTTCGATTTATAAAAATCTTATTGAAAGTTATCTCGAACCGGTTAAGGGATGTAGCTGCCAAAATGATCTGGGATCATCAGGTGTGTGGGGTTCCTGGCAGGAGGATGGTTGATAACTTGATTTTATTAAGGGATATGATTTATTTTCCAAATTATCATAACAGCCTTTGGTAGTGGAAAGCATAGACCTGGGGAAAGCCTTTGATAGGGTTTCTCACACCTTTCTACTGCAGGTATTGAAGAGCATGGGTCTTCCTGTACGCATGATTAAAGCGATCAAAGGCCTCTAATATTTCTAGCCAAGTCCTAGTCAATGGAAATCTGAGTGAACCCTTTCAGATCAAATCCGGTGTGAGGCAGGGGTGCCCACTTTCCCCCTAGCCTTCATTTCAGTAGTGGAACTTCTGTTAAAGGATTCAAGAGGATAAAATTCACAAGGGCTTTGTAATACCAGGAAGTGGCGCATTAAGTGTCAAAGCAATGGCATACATGGACAATATTGTGGTCATTGGAACATCACAGAGGGACTTAGAGCTAAATTACATTTGAGGATTTTCTGCAGTATTACCGGAATGGGAAACAACTGGGCTGGATAATCCCTATTAAGTTCGATGAAGTTCAAGAGGTGAAAGTATTGGGAGTACATTTTGATAAGAGGCTGAGCGGCAAAACGAGCTATAAGAACTTGCAAAGGTCAAAAGCAAGGTGGGGTTTTGGAAGTTGAGAGACTTATTCCTGCGAGGCAAAGTCCTTATAATAAAAGCAGTGATTTTGCCATTACTCCTGTACACATGTGTAGTGTTGCCCCCTGGTAAAAGGTGGACGCAGATTGTTACGAAAGAGCTTTTTAGTTCTTTCTGGGGATCACGCATGGAGAAAGCAGCTCGGGAGGATGTGATGAAATGTAAAGGCAACGGGGGACTTGGCTTCCCTAACAGTGATAGATTTTTAAAGCTACACTACTTAATGTTAGTTAACAGGATGATCCACGGAGGAAGCAAAGCAGCTTTTTTGGCAAAATATTTGGGAGGATGGTGTTTCGTGAGATGGAAATGGGCAAGGAAGGACCTTACAAAACCATGTGCTTAGGTGGTTCCCCATTTTATTTATGTTTAGAAACAAGCGAAAAACAGAACATAAAGAAATTGTGAAGGGTGCAATTGTAAGGAAACTAAGAGAAAAAGAAACTGAGTGTGCAATAATGTATTTGAACTCCAAACAGGCAAAACGTACTTGGAAAAGATTTGAGATAATAGGGATGTCGAACAAGCAGAAAGACATTACTTAGATGCAGAGCCGATCGGCCCTATACGCTCACTACGCAAGCTGCATAGGGCTCTGCAAATTACTCGAGGCCCTGCGTGTCATTTAATGTTTACAACATCCATGACAAAATTAAGCGAAACTATCCTTCTGGTCACGAAAAGAGGAAAAAAAAAAAACACCATGAGAGTGAATTGCGGGAACAACAATCCGGTAAACTTGTGTTCTCTCCTCACCTAGTTTGATGTCAGCAAAGTAGAGTTATGTTTTTGTGCATTTCTTTTGTTGTTTAATCATATTTTATTACAATTTTTTTATTTTTTTTATTTACATACATATTCCACTCATAGCACATAGAAAGCTTAATCATGTGTAGCCTGTTTTAAGATTGTATTATTCCCAAAGCATCACCCAGGGTTTTACTCTCTATTGCATACTGTAACTACTATCCAAACGAAAGACAAAAATACAAACTAGAGAGATCCTAAATAAAGATTTTTATCCATTCTTTCATATTAATTTTGTAGTGCTATCAAATGGTTCTGAATCATATCAGCCCAAATACACAGAACTAAAAAACACAACAAACAGGAAGAGAAAAAAAAAAACAAAAAAAAACAAACACAACAATAAAAAAAAAAAAATACACACAGATATAGACCTAGACATACCTACACGTTCCTCTGGAAGGCCCCCTCCCGACTCTCTACCACACCATGCCACGTATACCTAACCCAGTCAAGTCCTCATCATACTAATTTTCACTGGTAGAGTCTCAGAATCTCTGAGTTTAGGAACTCGATCCATGGTGACCACATTTCCATAAACTTATGATAGTGTCCCTGATTACTTGCTGTTATTTCCTCTATTCTTTTTATCTGGTAATTTCAGCTACCCACTCTTGGATAGTGGAGGCAACTCTTGTATTCTAGTATCTGGGTATGATTATACGCGCAGCAGATATTAAATTAGGGAACAATCCCTTTGTAACCTTTCCCAGAGTCCCTGGATACATGGATAGTAAAGCTATTTCTGGAGATTTATGATAAGATACCCCGGTGACACAGGAGCAGATCTGAAATACAAAATCCCAAAATTCTTTAATCTGGGGACATGTCCACCAGATATGGATCATTATACCCACATCTCCTGCACATCGCCAGCATTCCTCAGGATAAATCTGGGAAATTCTATGTAATCTTGCCAGACATCTATACCATCTAGTTAATATTTTATAATTCTTTTCTTGTATAAAAGTCGCTGAGCTAGATTTAAAAGTTAACACATAAGCTTTCTTCCAATCTTCTACAGCAATCAAATGGCCCAATTCTCTCTCCCAATCTCTGATGTAATAGGGGCAAGTTGGGGTAGCGTATGACAGCAGTATATCATATATTGTGGAGATGGTGTTAGAACACCCTGTCGTCCCATTACACAGGGACTCGAATGGTGTTAAGTCACTGTGTAATGGAGCGCTTTTAGATAGATGACTTTAATAATGTTGAAGCTGAAGATAATGAAACCACTGACCAGCATATCTGCGTTCATTATCATGCTAAGTGGCTGCAGTCCTTTTGCTGACAGAGCTTGTATAATCGGAGAGGGAGTCTGCCTTATCCATTTTAAAAAACTATCTGGTAACAGAGCAGGTGGAAAAATAGGATTTTTTACTCACCGTAAAATCCTTTTCTCTGAGTCCATGGACCGACACAGCTTCTCTATTGACAAAGTGGGTATTATCCGTTAATTAGGAGTGACTAGGCAGAAAAACTTGTAAAAAGTGTTGCATCACACCTTCTACAGTACCGCCCAGGGGGCGGACCCTCTGGGTATACCCTCTCAGTCTGCACATCGCAGATCAGTTCGTCAAAAAGCAGTACAAACTTAAAAGGAGGGGTGGGTGCTGTGTCGGTCCATGGACTCAGAGAAAAGGATTTTACGGTGAGTAAAAAATCCTATTTACTCTTTCGTCCATGGACCGACACAGCTTCTCTATTGACAAAGTGGGACGTCCCAAAGCAGTGTCAGAGAAAAAACGAGGGGTGGTAACAGCATAAAAACAAACTTCACCCCAAAACACAAAACAGCACTCCTCCAACGGAGGAGTTGCAACTCTAAACAGCCGCCTGCAAAACCTTGCGGCCGAAAGAGGCATCCGAAGATGCACCTACATCAACTTTGTAGAATTTTGTGAAAGTGTGAGCGGACGACCAAGTCGCCGCTTTACATAGTTGGGAAACAGACGCTTGATGTCGGAAAGCCCAAGAGGCACCTATTGCCCTGGTCGAATGCGCCGTGACAGGAAAGGGGGGCGCCTGACCCTTTAAGGCGTAAGCCTGGATTACTGTCGGATCCACCTAGAGATGGTGGCCGATGAGACTGCTTGGCCCTTCTTGGGACCAGCCACCGAAACAAACAGTGAGTCTGACTTCCGGAACAGGGAAGTAGCAGATATGTATACTCTCAAAGCTCGGACAACGTCCAAGGAATGCAACGCCGACTCCTTAGGATTCGACGGCTGAGGACACAAGGATGGAAGTACAATGTCTTCGTTGAGATGAAAAGCCGAAACGACTTTCGGAAGAAAGGAAGGCTGCGGCCGCAGCACCACCTTTTCTTTCTCGTACATCACGGGACACAGAGCGACATAGTCATTACTAATGGGTTATATAGATACCGTCATGTGCTGGCACTGGCAACTTCCAAAACCGGAAGTACCCTCCCCTATATAAGCCCCTCCCATCCGGGAGCACCTCAGTTTTTTGCCAGTGTCTAAGGTGTTGGCCAAGAAGAAACGTGTTTTTCACTGAGCTTGTGTACAGGTTCTTTTGGGCCTCAGTAAGCTATTCCGGATCCGACCAAAAAAGCTTCATAGCTAAACGGTCGGTACCCGGGCCTTGCAGAGAAGAGCAAGGTTTTGCCTGTAATGCTTCTCTTAGGAGAGCTGGACCCTGGGATCCAGAGCTCTGGTCATACCCACGACCAAGATGTTTTCTGTGCAGGGTGCTATACAGGTCCAGGGGAGTGGAATCCTTGGGAACCCGGTCCCTGAAGGTTTGATTACAATGCCTGCCGTGATAGGTGAAGTTTGGGCTTTTGTGGACCAAACAAAGTCCTGCGGCGGGGAACAGGTAAGTGGGGGCTCCCAGGAACTTGGTTCTATTGGGGGACCCCCAAGCCTAATTTGTCTTTCTGTCTGTTACCTAACGGTATTCCCGCTAATATCTGTGCATGCCTGTAACTACTAAAAAAATGTAATAATTTTAATAGTGGTCAAGAAAAAAAATATTTTTTTTTTTATATATAGATTTAATATATTAGACTGCGGTACCTGTGTTTGTCCACTAGAGGCCGCTGTGGAACGTTTCTTGTCATGTGGACTAGTTTCTTTTCATCAGAGCAAGTCCAGGCAGATGGTGAGTTCTCTTATGGGAAACTGCTTCCTCTGCCATGTTGCAATGCTCGTCCATCCCCCGGCCTGCGGCAAAGAGGGGCCCTGGCTCTTGTCCCTAGTTTCCATTTTCGAAATTAGCGCCGAAGGCGCACGTGGCCGCGCGCGTGCGCGCGCCTCTATATATAGAGGTGATGCGGGAAAGGGGGCGGAGCCTGGGGGATGACGCTCTGTGCGCGCCGCAGCGCTTCTGCGCATGTGCGGGCGTCCCAGCATGTTAAAAACCACAATTTTGTGTGGTGAGCTGGCTATGGAGTGCAGAGACAGAGCTGGCAACATTTAAAAAAGGCATACAGCAAGCGGTTGATGCAGGCATCCCCTAGAAAGGCACATTAGTAGACACCAACTGTTTCTTATAGCAGCATTTATGCTAGACTATTGTCAGTAAGTAGTGTATTTCGGCTGGAATACCTCAGCTTTGTGGCTTAGGAATATGCCGTCTAAAAACTCCGGGGCTAGAAATTCCAGGAGGCATAGGGGGTCTCCATCGGGCTCTGAGGATCTTGGGCATGCTTCGGCTGCACCAGTCTCCCCTGAAGAATCAGAGGTTAGTGACCGTAGAGCACCCTCAGGAGTACCTGGTACTGTGGCTGTCCTCAGTTCACCTGCTCCTGTGTATGTAACAGAGGAGGTTTTTTCCTCAGCTCTGGGAGGGCTGGAAGAGAGATTGACAACATTGATCGCTGCTTCCCTGTCAGAGGGAAAGCGCGCCCGATCTCCGTCTCCTCCCTCAGAGTACCTGTTAGCGGAGCAACAGTCCCATACAGGGATTGACCTACCTGAAGGGGATCAGGATGAGGTTGATTCTGTTCTAGAGGAATCAACAGTGGAAGAGCCATTCTCAGCATCACATGCTGAAAGGTTATGGGTTCAGTCCCTGACTAATATGGTCCGATCAGCATTTAAAATGCCCCTTGCGGAGCCATCATCCACTTCTGTCTCCTCGTTGGGGTCGCTAAAAGCTCCCCAGACTGTTTGTTCCTTTCCGATCCATCCTTTACTGGAAGGGCTCATTTACCAGGATTGGGAGCATCCTGATAAAATATTTACTCCCCCCAAGAGATTTCCGGTGGTCTATCCCATGGAGGATAAGTTCATCAGAAAATGGAGGGTCCCTACAGTGGATGCAGCCATCTCTTGTGTGAACAAATCACTGACATGTCCCGTTGATAATGTCCAAATGTTCAAGGACCCAATAGATAAAAAATTGGAGTCCTTATTAAAATCTGCTTTTCTATAGCAGGATTGGTGACACAACCAGCAGTGGCAGCTATTGGGGTCTGCCAAGCAGTGAAGGATCAGTTGAAACAGGTCTTAAGGGACTTGCCAGATCAGCAGGCTCTTGCCCTAGCCGATCTACCCAGAGCCTTATGCTTTGCGGTGGACGCTATAAAGGATTCAATCCATCAGGCCTCCCGCCTTACGCTGTCTGTAGTACATATGCGCAGGCTTCTATGGCTCAAAAACTGGTCTGCTGAAGCTCCCTGTAAAAAATTGCTGGTCAGCTTCCCATTTCATGGTGAACGCTTATTCGGGGAAGACCTGGACAAATATATCCAGAGAATTTCCAGCGGTAAAAGTACACTTTTGCCGGTTAAATATAGAGTTAGAGGTCCCTCTTTTAAGAGGCCTGCTTCTCCAGTCCCTAGGACATCGGCTGTGAAACAGTTCCGACGGCCTCCTCGGTCAAATCCCGGAGGTAAAAATCAGGGACAATTGCAGGGTAACAAGAAGCCCTGGGGCAGGAGAGGTACAAAACCTCCCCCAAAGTCAAATGCATGAAGGGTTGCCCCCACTCAATCGGGTGGGGGGAAGACTTCAGTTGTTCACAGAGACCTGGCGGGACACGATCAGAGACAGATGGGTGCTCTCCGCAGTAAATCTGGGATACAAATTGGAGTTAAAAAACTCCCCTCCTTCCCGCTTTATAAGGTCAAACGTGCCAAGGGATCCCCAGAAGAGAGGATCCCTCCTGTTGGCACTAGAACAATTATTGCTCCAAGCAGTAATTATAGAGGTTCCCCTGGAAGAATGGGGGTTCGGGTTTTACTCAAACCTCTTTACAGTCCCGAAGCCAAACGGGGACGTGAGGCCCATATTAAATCTAAAAGGGCTAAACAAATTCCTACATATCAGGACTTTCCGGATGGAGTCGATCCGGTCGGTGGCCACTGCCCTACAAGGGGAGGAATGGTTAGCCTCGATCGACATCAAAGATGCTTATTTGCACATTCCCATCTTTCCAGCCCACCAAAAATTTCTACGCTTTGCGGTAGAAGGGCGCCATTTTCAGTTCAGAGCCTTACCCTTCGGTCTGGCCACAGCACCACGAGTGTTCACAAAAATTCTGGCCCCATTATTGGCCAATCTAAGAACACGAGGTGTAACGATAATGGCATATCTAGACGACTTGTTGCTGATAGACCACTCAGTGGAAAAACTAGAAGTGGTTGTTCACGAGACAATCAAGTATCTGGAATATCACGGTTGGATTATCAACCGAGACAAGTCAGCCCTAAAACCAGTCAAAAGTCTGGAATACTTGGGGCTAAGGCTGGATTCAGACCAGAGAAAAATTTTCTTGCCTCAAGAAAAGGGGTCGTCTTTGAGAGATTTGATCCACTTAGTGGGTTCAAAAAGACAGCCATCCATACGCCTGTGCATGAGGCTGCTGGGAAAAATGGTGGCATCATTCGAAGCAGTACCCTACGGTCAATTCCATTCAAGGAATTTGCAAAGGGCCATACTGTCAGCCTGGAACAAAAAAGTTCAGGCTCTGGACTTACCAATGTCCTTGTCCCCTTCCGTTCGCAAGAGCCTCCGCTGGTGGTTGGTTCCCCAGAATCTGGAAAGAGGGAAATCCTTCAGCCCGATTTCCTGGAAGGTGGTCACTACAGATGCCAGCCTTATAGGCTGGGGAGCAGTACTGGAGCAATGGTCTCTCCAGGGCAGATGGTCGGATGCGGAAAAGGCCCTGCCCATCAATCTCTTAGAGATACGAGCAGCCCGGTATGCCCTAGTAGCATGGACATCCAAACTCCAAGGGTCCCCTGTCAGAATGCAATCAGACAATGCCACAGCAGTGGCATATATCAATCGTCAGGGGGGCACCAGGAGTCGTGCAGCCCAAAGGGAAGTAAATTACATCCTGAGATGGGCAGAAAGATATGTCCCAGCCATATCTGTGGTTTTCATTCCAGGAGTGGAGAATTGGAAGGCGGACTTTCTAAGTCGCCAACAATTATGCCCAGGGGAATGGTCCCTTCATCCCGAGGTTTTCCGGACAATATGTCAGCGGTGGGGAACACCGGATGTAGATCTGCTAGCATCCAGATTCAACACAAAAGTGGACAGGTTTGTCTCTTGGACAAGGGATCCTCTAGCTTGCGGCTCGGATGCCCTAGTGTTCCCTTGGGATCAGTTCAAGCTGATATATGCATTCCCACCGCCACAATTGTTACCTCGATTACTCCGCAGAATCAGGGTAGAAAAGAAACCAGTGATTCTGGTGGCTCCAGCGTGGCCCCGAAGAGCATGGTACGCGGAGATTGTAAAAATGTCTGTGGGGAGTCCTTGGACCCTCCCACATCGTCCGGACCTGCTTTCGCAGGGACCGATATACCACCCTTCCTTACCAGCCCTAGGTTTGACGGCCTGGCTATTGAAGCCCACATTCTAAAAAAGAGAGGGCTCTCTAATGCTGTGGTATCTACCATGATCAATGCCAGGAAGCCGGTATCCAGGCAGATCTACTATAGAATCTGGAAGGCGTACATCGCCTGGTGTGAGGCCAAGAAATGGCATCCACGTAAATACGTAATAGGTAGGATTCTGGACTTCCTACAATGGGCTGTAGATAGGAAGCTTGCCTTGAGTACTATCAAGGGTCAGATTTCGGCCTTGTCAATATTTTTTCAAAGGCCCTTGGCTTCGCATTCACTAGTCAAAGCCTTTATACAAGGAGTGATGCGTATTAGTCCTCCGGTT
Source organism: Rana muscosa (assembly GCA_029206835.1). Classification (NCBI taxonomy): domain Eukaryota; kingdom Metazoa; phylum Chordata; class Amphibia; order Anura; family Ranidae; genus Rana; species Rana muscosa. The sequence continues at coordinate 942,824,581 of CM055122.1, read as the reverse complement.
AATATTCCCATATGTCCATGGGATCTAAACTTGGTTCTGTCGGTTCTACAGAAACAACCATTTGAACCATTACAGCATATTTCTTTGGTGCTTCTCACCAGGAAATTGATTTTTCTAGTAGCCATTTGTTCGGCTAAAAGAGTGTTGGAATTAGCAGCTATGTCCTGTAAGGAGCCATATCTGGTTATCCATAAGGATAGAGTAGTGTTACGTCCTCATCCAGCCTTTCTTCCTAAGGTGGTATCGAGGTTTCATTTGAACCAAGATGTGGTTCTTCCTTCTTTTTTCCCCAAACCTACTTCGGTAGAGGAAAAGTTATTGCATTCTTTGGATGTAGTAAGAGCAGTTAAAGCTTATCTAAAAGCCACTGCTCAGATTCGCAGAACGGATACTTTGTTTATTCTGCCGGAAGGCCCCAGAAAGGGTCAGGCAGCGTCAAAATCTACTTTAGCCAAGTGGATTCGACAGGTCATAATACAAGCCTATGGCTTGAGAAGGAGACCGCCTCCGTTCAAAGTTAGAGCGCACTCCACGAGAGCAGTTGGAACTTCATGGGCAGTGCATCACCAGGCCTCCCTGGCTCAAATCTGTAAGGCCGCAACATGGTCTTCAGTTCACACGTTTACTAGGTTCTACCAGGTGGACGTTAGAAGTCAGGAGGATGTCGCCTTTGGGCGCAGTGTGTTGCAGGCCGCAAAAGATCCTCATGTCTGATAGCGCTCAGCTTATATATGGTGTATCCCCCCCCTCATTGGGCATTGCTTTAGGACATCCCATTAGTAATGACTATGTCGCTCTGTGTCCCGTGATGTACGAGAAAGAAAATAGGATTTTTATAACAGCTTACCTGTAAAATCCTTTTCTTGGAGTACATCACGGGACACAGAGCTCCCGCCCCTCTTTGGGGACACTTATTGCTTTGCTACAAAACTGAGGTGCTTCCGGATGGGAGGGGCTTATATAGGGGAGGGTACTTCCGGTTTTGGAAGTTGCCAGTGCCAGCACCTGACGGTATCTATATAACCCATTAGTAATGACTATGTCGCTCTGTGTCCCGTGATGTACTCCAAAAAAAGGATTTTACAGGTAAGCTGTTATAAAAATCCTATTATCCTTGTGGAAAATCAAATAGGGAGCCTTGCAGGACAGGGCTGCCAGCTCAGAGACTCGTCTAACTGACGTAACAGCCACCAAAAAGACCACCTTCTGAGAAAGTGTCAACAGGGGAATATCTCTAATATTCTCAAACGGTGCCTTCTGAAGCACCGAGAGGACCAGGTTCAAGTCCCACGGAGGTAACGGGGGCGGACCGGAGGGGCCACATGTCGAACCCCCTGCACAAATGTACTCACGAGAGAGTGAGTCGCCAGGGGTCGCTGAAAAAAGACAGCCAGGGCAGATATCTGTCCCTTAATCGTACTTAGGGCAAGCCTTTGGTCTACCCCATGCTGTAAAAACAGCAGGATTCTGGAAACCAAATAGGTACGCGGATGCCATTTCATTTCCTCACACATGGAGATGTAGGCCCTCCAAGTGCGGTGATAGACCTTCCTAGAGGACGGTTTCCGAGCACTTCTCATAGTAGAGATTACTGAGTCTGACAGGCCCAGATCTCTCAGTACCTGGTTCTCAACAGCCATGCCGTTAAAGCCAATGACTGTAAAGCAGGATGGAATATGGGACCTTGCGATAGCAGGTCCTTCCGTAGTGGTAGGCGCCAGGGGACGTCTGCTACCAGACGTACTAGATCGGTGTACCAAGGACGCTGAGGCCAATCTGGAGCGATTAGGATCATTGGAATTCCCTCTGCCTCCACTCTGCGGAGCAGAAGAGGAAGAAGCCTTAAGGGAGGGAAGGCATAGATTAGCCGATACTGACCCCACGATGCTACCAACGCGTCCGTTACGTCTGCCCATGAGTCTCTTGACCGGGCCACAAACCTCAATACCTTCCGATTGAGTCGGGAAGCCAGAAGATCTACGTCTGGTGTGCCCCATCTTTGGCAGAGGAGTTGGAACACCTCCGGGTGTAAGGACCATTCTCCCTGGTCCAGCATCTGGCGGCTCAGGTAGTCCGCCTGCCAGTTTTCCACACCCGGAATGTACACGGCCGCCAGTGCCGGTACGCTCCTCTCTGCCCACTTCAGGATGCGAGCGATCTCCGATGCTGCAGCTGAGCTTCTTGTTCCTCCTTGATGATTGACATATGCCACTGCTGTGGCGTTGTCTGACTGGATCCTGACTGGATGCCCTTGCAGTCTCTGAGACCATTTGAAGAAGCACAGCTTGATCGCCCGGATCTCCAGGACATTGATCGGCAGGAGGGCTTCCTCTGGGGTCCAGCGACCTTGCGCCGACTGGACACCCCAGACTCCCCCCCAACCTGTAAGGCTGGCGTCCGTCGTGATCACTATCCAGTAAACCGGAAGAAATGACTTCCCGGCCATTAGAGCCGGTGCTGTCAGCCACCATACCAGGGATCTCCTGACTAGGTGGCTCACTCGGATTTGATAATCCAGAGATGAAGGGCATCTGTTCCATCTGGACAGAACTTCCTTCTGTAACACTCGAGTGTGGTATTGAGCATATGGGACCGCCTCGAAGGAGGCTACCATGAGGCCCAACACTCGCATGCAAAAACGGAGTGACGACCAATTCCTGGAAGTCAGCTGCCGTACTGCAGCCCGGAGGGTCTGCAACTTCTCCACAGGGAGGAATACCTTTGCCTCTGAGGAATCCAGAATCAACCCCAGGTACACTAGGCGTTGAGTGGGCACCAATACTGACTTTTGCGTGTTTAGTATCCAACCACAGTCTCGAAGAGTCTGACAGGTAATGGACACGCTTACCTCTAATTCTGAGCTTGAAGGGGCCTTCAGCAGAAGGTCATCAAAGTAACCTGTGATAGCGATACCCCGCTGTCTTAGAAGTGCCAGAATCGGAGCGAGCACCTTGGTGAACGTCCTGGGTGCTGAGGCAAGGCCAAACGGGAGGGCCACAAACTGGTAGTGGTTCTTCCCGATAGCAAATCGCAGAAACCTCTGGTGTCTGGAGTATATGGGGACATGCAGGTATGCGTCCTTGATGTCCAAGGAGGCCAGAAAGTCCCCCGGATGGAGAGCCGTGACTACGGATCGAACTGACTCCATCCGAAATCTTTGTACCTTCACAAAGCAATTGAGGGCTCTGAGATCCAAGATTGGACGAACCCCCTCCTTCTTTGGCACAATGAACAGATTTGAGTAAAAACCCTGACCCCGTTCCTGTTCTGGAACTGGAATAACTACCCCGCGTTCCAGTAGACCCTGGACCGCCCCATACAGGGCCTCCCGACGGGTCGGTAGTAGCCGGAGATTGGAGGTGATGAATCTGTCTGGTGGACAAGAGAGAAATTCTATCTTGTAGCCTGAGGAGATTACTTCGCAAACCCACCTGTCGGAGACTAGAGCAGTCCACTGAGTCGCGAATTTGCGAAGACGTCCCCCCACCCGAGAGCTGGGTGGGGGCGGACCTTCATGTGGACGCAGATTTGTCCGCAGGCTTGTTGGGTCTGCGGGACCAAGGACGCTTTTGTCCTTGGGCAGGCGCTTTATCGGCCTGGGGTCTTTTCCCTGTCGCCTTAAGGGGGCGAAAAAACCGCTTACGTGCAGTAAAGGAGGGCCCTTGCCCTTGGCGTGGTCCCTTACCCTTGCTAGTTTGGGGAAGCAAAGTGCTTTTACCTCCTGTGGCATCCTTGATGATGTCATCCAGAGAAGCCCCAAAAAGTCTGTCGCCCTTAAAAGGCAGATCCAATAGGGCTTTCTTGGAAGTCTGGTCCGCAGACCAGCCCTTTAGCCAGATCAGGCGGCGTATTGCTACTGCATAAACCGAAGCTCTTGACAGCAGGGGAATAGTATCCATGTCTGACTCGCAGACAAACTTAAGGCCCTGGACCAACTGGTCGGCCAAAGTTATCTCATTAGGAGGAGCATCTCGCTCCTTTAACCCCTGGAGTAGCAATTTTGCCCATTCAGTAAGTGTCTGAGACACTAGGGCCCCCGCCAATGCCGGGCGTACTGCCGAGCCTACCACTGAGTATAGGTAGCGAGCGAGTGCTTCAGCCTTCTTATCCACAGGGTCCTTGAAAACAGGAGCCCCTTCTACTGGAATAGTGGTGGCTCTATTAAGTCTGGACACCGAAGGGTCCACTATAGGGGGAGAGGTCCATATCTTCAGAAAACTCTCCTCAAAGGGGTACCATACTGCAAACCTCTTTGGGGCTGTAAAGACCCTCAGTGGGTTCTCCCATTCCTTGTATAAGAGTTTGTCAAAATAAGACACACAAGGGAACACCTTAGCAGTGCGGGCAGGTTTTTACGAAACCCAAAGGGGACTGGAGTATCTGCTACTTCTTCAGTCCTTTCCAACTTTAGCGTATCCCGCACTGCAGTAATAAGGTCAGATACCAAAGCCGTCTTCGCGTACTGACCTGGACTTGGAGTCCTCCTCACTGTCCGATCGGTCACGGTCTGCAGTCTCTGATGCATCAGAATCTGGGTCATGAGCCGTAGCTGGACCTGGTTCTGCATCAGGAATATCCCCAGAAGATTGCAGGGGACGGGGGCGTTTATTACCCCCTGTATTCCCGTGTGCTGCTTCCACCCTGGCAGCAAACGCCTCTAGGATTGCCGACATAGCGTCCATAGACACCTCAGGGACACCAGCTGCTAAATCTGGTGTTTCAGGGGAGAAGACATCTGGCTCAGATGCCATGCTGACCACACGCTGACACTCACAGGGCTCCAGGCAAGATATCAATAGGCCACCCTCCTGCGCTGCAGAGATGCTGGGTTACCCAGAGGACTCACCACCCTGGATAGGTACTGCTATGCTGCGCCTGTGATGCTGTCCCCTTGCTGCTGTGTCAGTCTGCTTCTTTTATCAGCACTTCCTGTGTGAATTTTCGCGCCAGTGTAATGCACCCTAGAGGCCGGAGGCTCTCGCAAAATGGTTGCCAAAAACGTCTGTATGGAAGATAATGTGGGCTCTAAGAAAATGGCCGCTGACAGAAGATAGAGGTCAAGCAGCCATAGCCCACAAAAAGATGGCCGCCGAACGGCAATATCTGCATACAGGGTGGACAAACATGGCCGCCGATCACCTGATAGGGGCCAGTGGGTGTGGCCGAACCACAGGAAGATGGCCGCCAGGCAGTTACAAGAGGCCAAAACTTGGCATGGACCACCTCAAAATGGCCGCCGACAGCATGGAGACACAGAAACACAGGTAAGCAAAAATGACATTTCTTTTAAATGTTAGTTACAGCCAGCCCCGCTCCAGTGGGACCCCCTAGGTGACCCCCAGCACCCAGCAACCTTTAGCTAGAAGCCCAGGGAGGAGGGAAAGGCAGGGAGAGAGGGAAGAAAGGGGCCACAACCACTTACTTGATCTCTCCAGGAATGTCCAGCTAAATCACCCAGCCGAGGCAGGGGAGTTTTACTTACCTATCCTGCATGTATTCTGCTGGAAGACATTCCAAACAGATCGTCCGCGCACGGAAGGTGACTGTTGGCCAGGCATGCTGTGATTGGACCCAGAAGGGACGATCATATGTATGCCCTGGAGCATGACGCTCACCGGACAGGCTGCTGCGACTCGGCCGTAAGGTCAGCCGAAGCTGAGCGGTCCGATGCAGGCCCTGGAGCGTAGGCTCACAGGCCACCCGTGGAGCGACGGGCATGTCGTGGAAAACCCAGCGCGTAGCTAGGGTCGGCACACGCTCGATGGCCGAAACTGGGGAGACTACAAGGATCGAGGATCCAGCCTGTCACCCAGTCGGCAGTTGATCGAAGATCGCAGGAAACAACAAATGTAGCAAAAAAAAATATATATATATATATATATCTTTTTTCCCCGGACCAATGGGCCCGAAGGGAGCCATGTCCTACTCCTTGCTAGACAGAAAAAAACTGATCTGCGATGTGCAGACTGAGAGGGTATACCCAGAGGGTCCGCCCCCTGGGCGGTACTGTAGAAGGTGTGATGCAACACTTTTTACAAGTTTTTCTGCCTAGTCACTCCTAATTAACGGATAATACCCACTTTGTCAATAGAGAAGCTGTGTCGGTCCATGGACGAAAGAGTAATCTGGGTTACCTATAATTGAAGTTAATGGGCCTGGTATTGAAGAAACACCCCACCTTCTTACCGTCCTATCCCAAACTTTCAATAAGGACTGGGTCAAAGGTGGAGTGTTTGTTCCAAAAAACGCAATTTGGGTAAAGTCCACGGAAGAGAGACCAGTGGGAGCTCTATTATTTGCTGTTCTATGGATACCCATAGTTTTGTACTCCCACAGTGGAACCAATCCAGTATTCTAGCCAGCACTGCAGCTGTATAATATAATTCCATCTGCGGTAATCCTGCTCCTCCCTCTGTCTTCCGCTTTACCAGAATATCATACTGCAATCTTGCCGATATATTCCGCCAAAGATATCTAAGTAGACTTGATCTTAAGGATCGAAAAAATGCCCGTGGTAGAGCTATAGGCAGTTTTTGGTATAAATATAGGAAACGTGGCAAAATATCCATCTTGTATATTGCCATTCTCCCTAGCCAAGAGTGTTTCCTTTTAGCCAAAAGCTGCAATCTATTAATTGTAGAATTTAGTAAAGGGAGATAATTAAACTCATATATTTTTTCTTCTATCGCGGTAATATTCACACCTAAATATTTGAGAGCTTGTGATTCCCACTGAAAGGGAAAGTTATTTACTAGTGTTTCTTTATCTATTACTGATAACGTAATATTAAGACATCGAGATTTTGCGACATTTACTTTAAAGTTGCTATAAAGGCCAAATTGTTCCAATTCAAAGAGAATGTTCGGAAAAGCTATTTTTGGATTAGATACATATAAAAAAATCATCTGCGAAGATACTCAGTTTATAAAAGTTATTGCCCACCTGAACCCCCCTGAATTGAACAATTTTACCGAAGAGCAACCGCCAGGTGTTCCATGACCAGGATATACAAATATGGTGACAGCGGGCAACCCTGGCGTGTCCCATTAGAAATTTCAACAGGTGGGGATAATGTCCCGTTAACCTTTATTCTAGCTGACGGTGCTGTATACAGGGCCATTTTTTTCTGTATAAATTCTCATGGGAGTCCTATTTGTTCCAAAGACGCTGTCATAAACTTCCAATCTAAACAATCAAAGGCCTTCTCAGCGTCTAAGGCTAACAAACAGAGCAGGCTCTTGGATCTCCGGGCATAACGTATCAAAAGGCTAGTCTTCAAGATGTTATCCCGCGCTTCCCTCTTCGGTACAAATCCCACCTGATCTAACCCTATTAAACCTGGTATCACTGTTTGTAAACGTGCAGCCAACCCTTTGGCATATATTTTTAGGTCCACATTAATCAAAGAGATGGGCCTGTAGCTGGAGCACTGAGTAGGATCTTTTTCAGGTTTAGCTATAAGTGTAATATGCGCCTCCTGGGTCTGTTTCGTGAATGGGCAGTCTGCTGTTATGTCATTAAACAAATTACACAAAACAGGGTTAAGAAGTTCTCCAAATTGTTTATAAAATACTCCTGAAAATCCAATCGGGCCCTGGGCTCTTGCCTGGCTTCAATGCTTTACTGGCCTGGGTGACTTCTGCCAGTGTGAATGGAGTCAATAGGCACTCTGCCCTCTCCTTTGGCACATTTGGCAGGCCAGTGCTCTGTATGTAATCACAGAATTGTGCATAACTAATTTTATCTGATCTTACTGAATTTGTATCCTTTAAATAATATAATGAATAATAATACTCATGAAAGGTGGAGGCGATTTGTTCTGTGGCACATACAAGACCGCACGGAGGGCACTGCACATTCAGGATATAGGTTCTAGATTGTTTCTTAGAAATAGATCGAGCGAGTGCTTTACTACACTTATTTCCATGTTCGTACATCATGTGTTGCGTACATTCCTTATGTTTCACATAGGCCTGATCAAGTAATGAGTACAGTTTTAATCTTTTTTGTTGAAGATTGAAAAATAGCAGCCCCTAGGTGTTGTTTATGTTCCAATTCTAATTCATGAATCTCTTTCAACAGGGAGGCCATAATGGAAGCCCTTTCCTTCTTTAATCTTGTGCCATGTGATATTAATATTCCCCTCAACACACATTTTAAAGCCTCCCATTTTATAGGGGACGCTGTTGTATCATTTTTATGATCATTAAAGAAAGCTGAAATTGTTTCCTCCATGGCCCCCACTGTCAGCGTATCGTTTAGTAAATTTTCGTTTAATCTCCAAGAAAGTTTAGGTTTTATAGTGTTTGGAACCTTCACCGCAAAATATACAGGAAAATGATCAGACCCCTTTTGTATGCCTATCTCGGACCACGGTTCCCTGTCCAACATGCGATGTGAAACCATAAAATAATCTATCCTGCTGTATGTATTATGGGTCGCAGAGTAGCACGTATAATCTTTATCCCGAGGGTGTAAAGCACGCCAAACATCTACTAGTTGAAACGAATGAAGCGTCCGCTTTAATCTATTCAAACGAACACGTGAGATATGTAGATTGCCCATTGAGGTATCCATATCTGGGTCCAAAGTTAAATTTAAATCACCTCCCATAACTAGGACTCCTTCCTCAAAATCTCTAAGTTTCCCTAAAACCACTGACATCATAGTGCCTTGTCCCTGATTGGGTGCATATATATTCACTAATGTGAATAGCTGATCAAAGATTTTACATTTAACAAACAAATATCTGCCCTCAGGGTCAATCAGCTCCTGAACATCAGAAACTGGGATAGAAGAATGTATGCCGATCGCCACCCCTCTTGATTTTCCTATTTGATTATGGCTCATGAACCATCTAGAATAATACCTAGTGGGCATTCTAGGGACCGATGAAGATTTAAAATGAGTTTCCTGAAAAAACAGAATATTTACTTTTTGCTTATGCATATCGTATATTATTTTTGATCTTTTCTGCGGAATATTCAGACCCCTGACATTCAGGGATCCAAACTTAAGACTCCTCATGGTGGATCGAGATAAAGCTCAAGCGGGCATGGTGCATGATATCCTTCTACAGGGCGGGGCCCAGAGGAACACAACACTAACCAAATACAAAAGAGATAAAACCAACCCACATAGCACAAGAATAAAAAAACACACAAAAAAGAAACAATCCTCCCATCAGTAGCAGAAATTCAGTGGATATCACCGCAGAACCGTAGGTCGCGGTGCATCCCGGAGGCTCTGTAATTCCATGGTTTAGTACCAATTCCATTGGGTAGAAAAATACTACAAAAAATGTATATGTCCCACACCCCCCAACCTCTTGGTTGTTGGTGCTCCCAATGGTAAAAAGAAAAAAAAAAAGAAGAAAAGAAAAAGAAAAGAGAGCAGTCCAGCACCCTGTCTGGGCTCCCCTTGTCCCCAGTCTCATTCTATTACCTATACACATTTAATCCAAAACACCATGTTTTTAAATTCATTAGGTGACTGATCTAATATAGCGAAACGGATTTTACTTATTATATCTAAAGCAATAGGCGGCCCAGTATACTCTGGTCCACCCCTCGGGAGCGTAACGGGCCCCATTATGTGCATTTCTATTGTTTTTTTCGGTCTTGCTAACCTAGCTGGGCGGGCAGGCAGGGCATCTCTTTGTCTGTGTCTAGCTGCTAATGCCAGTCACTTCCAGAGCTGTATTTTGTGACTTTGTCATTTATCAAACTTAATAAAATGTATTTTACTCTTAGGGTCCTTTCACACGGGGCGGATCCGTGCAGATCCGCCCCGTGAAGCTCCGCTTGCTCAGCGGGGATCGCTCCGTTGATCCCCGCTGAGCCGACGGATGACTGGGCGGTCCCCGCACACTGTGCAGGGACCGCCCTGTCAGAGCGCCGCTCTCCCCTATGGGGAATCGGATGACGACGGACCGTAGAGTCCGTTGTCATCCGATCCGCTGACGGAAGGAAAAATAGGGTTTTCCTCCATCACACTTTGGCGGAGCGGATGTCAGCGGACATGTCTCCGCTGACATCCGTGCCTCCATAGGGGTACATGGAGGATCCGTTTCAGGTCCGCCTAAAAAACTGACAGGCGGACCTGAACGGACCTCCGTGTGAAAGAGCCCTTACTTTTGTCAGGCACAAAGTGCAACAGTGTTTGTTTACTGCAGCTTGGAAAAGATAACCGCGTCGGGGGTGTTATCATGCGTTATGCACGAAATGAAACACGCATTTTTCAAGCAGAAATATATGAGAAGAACAGACAGACTGTAGGCTACAATATATGGACGTGAATGATGGCACTCCTCATCAAAGAACACATTATACATACTTTTAAGACACTGATTATCTAGTCTCAGACAATGTGTAGCTAAAAACTCTAAACAACTGCAATATTTATGCAAGATAGAAAGCGTATTGACAATTTGACATGAATTTATAGGCTATATTTAATTTAAAATGTTGATTAGCTGGACATACTGGTCAAAATGATGCACATCCCTCAGTAAATAATAACCATAAATCAAGAATTGCTTCAACATGCATAATAATAAGAACTTTAACATGCTATGGCAAGCCATTTTAGCTTTTATTCATTCACAGTTTTATGCATTTTTGATATCAATAATTCAATTTTTTTACTAATTGCAATGTGAATCCTTGATTATTTTTACCAGTAGATCCCCTTAGTTAATTTTTACCTACCAATGTCTATTTTTGATATCAGGAATTACATATTCACTTGTACAAAAGTAAATTCTTGATATCACTCACAGGGATTATTGATATCTGCATCACTGGTTCACTATTTAAATATTACAAGAGCCAAGCCATAGTATAAATAGTATTTTATATTTGAAAATGTTTAAAAGGAAATTGGGAGCCAGTTTAATTGGGTCTGATGCAGCTTATAAAAATGAGTTGTCTGTAATTTGCAGGTGCTATGCTTAAGTTTGTCGTGCTGCTAAAGTTAGGTTAAGTCAGCCAACTTAGAGATGCTGGATCATCAGCCAGTACAAGCACAGACTCAGTTGTTACACAAGCACAGACCGAGTACAGCCAGCTTCAGCAAAAACAGCACAGCTGTCTTCAGCAAGTACTAGCAACACAGACCCAGGTGAAGTACAGGCAGCCTCAGTCAGTACTAGCAGCACAACCAGAGGTGTACAGCCAGCAGCAGATACAAGCAGCACAGACCCAAATAGAACAGTTGCTGCTCCACCAAATGACCCAGCAGATTGGCCCCCAGTCTTAACAGACTTTATGAGGACTGAGATCATGCGCAGAGGTCCATTCAAACCAGGACTGGATTTATTTTCCCCCCAAAGACAAGTCTAGAAGAGCTTTCCATTCAGGCTTATTACAGAGACAACTATCAAATGGGGAAACGATTCAAAGGAGCTGGCTTACATACGCAATCAAAAACAATGCTGTTTATTATTTTTGCTGTAAGCTCTTTTCTACAAAAGACAACAAAATTATAAAGGAAGGTGTGAATGACTGGTCAAATATCAATGCCATTCTGAAACACCATGAGAGTAGTCTTGAACACACAAAAAATATGATTAAGTGGAGAGAACTTTTTCTTGTGAAAAAAAAAGTGAAGAGAACTTTGTCCACAACGCAGATCGACTCTTGACCTGATACAAATGACCATTTACGAGGCTGAAAGAAAGAGATGGCGGGATGTCCTTACACGTTTAGTAAGTATCACCAAGTCTCTGGCTGAACGAAACCCAGCATTCAGGGATTCGTCAGAAAAACTCTTCCAGCCAGATAATGGAAATTTCCTAAAAGAGGTTGAATTACTGGCAAAATGTGACCCCAATATGGAAAACCATCTCAGCAAAATTAAAGATGGAGAGACACATGCTCATTACCTTGGGCAGCACACACAGAATGAGCTAATACAGATTATGAGTGGCAAAATTCTGGAAGCAATAGTGACTCAAATAAGAGACTCAAAAAACTTCTCCATTGTCTTGGACTGTACACCTGACATTAGTCACCAAGAGAAAATGTCCATTATTCTGAGAAGCGTGGCTTTAAAAAGGGAAAGCCAGAGATCAAGGAGCACTTCCTCGGCTTTGTGAATGTTGAGGCTACAACAGGTTTAAACCTGTCCACTGTCATCTTAAATAAGCTGAATGAGCTGGAGATTTCATTTGAAGATTGCAGAGGGCAAGCTTTTTGATAATGGGGCCAACATGAAAGGCAAGAACCAAGGAGTACAAGCCAGACTGCTCAGAAAACCCCCCAGAGCCGTGTTTGTCCCATGTGGAGCACATATACTCTAAACCTTTTAATTGCAGATGCCGCCAAATCTTCAAAAGATGCAGTAGGGTTCTTTGGACATGTGCAAAAGCTCTTCACCTTCTTTTCAGCTGGCACACAAAGATAGTGTTTTAAAGAAACACGTGAAGATAACCATGAAGTCATGGAGTGACACAAGATGGGAGAGTATGCTCCAAAAGCGTTCATGCAATAAGGCACCAGGCATCTGAGGTTCGGGAGGCATTACTGGAAGCCAGACAGACAATCAATGATCCTGTGGCCAAAGTGGAGGCACAAGCACTTGCAGAGGAAGTTGGGTCCTACCAGTTCTTGATTTGCTGTGTCGTATGGTGTGAGATGCTGACTATTACAAACCATGGTGAACAAGCTCCTCCAATCTGCCTCAATGCAGTTGGATATAGCAGTTAAATTAATCTCAAATGCAAAGGCTTCCCTCACTACATACCGGGAAACTGGATTCTCTGAGGCCCAGACAACAGCCAAAAGCATTTGCAAAGTAATAAATGTGGAGGCTGTTCTGAAAGAGAAGAGACTGAGAAACAGCAAGAGGCTTTTCAGCTATGAGGCTCCTGATGAACCAGTGACTTATGCATTGAAAAACCTTTAAGTCAACTTCTTTAACATGGTGGTCGACTCTGCTGTGACATCAATGGATGAGAGATTTGAAACCCTCGACCAGGTGAAATACAAATATGGAGTGTTGCTAAACTTCAGCACTGCCTCACAGATGTCTAGTGAATCTTTAAAGGCTCACTGCATGGAAGTTCAAAATACTCTAACCTTCAGAGATGACTGTCATCAGTGGAATGGATCTGGCACATGAGATTCAGAATTTACCTGATCTGCCATCAGATAAGATAACTGCATTTGAGATGCTTTCATTTCTCTGAGAAAAACCTGGAGGAACTCAATCCTAATCTTTGGATAGCCCTTAGAATTGCAGTCACCCTGCCTGTAACAGTAGCATCATCAGAGAGGAGCTTTTCAAATTTAAAGCTCATCAAAAGCTACCTGAGGTCTTCAATGTCACAGGAACGTTTGAGTGGATTGGCCATCATAAGCATAAATCATGATGTGGGGAAACACCTGTCCTATATAGACATCATTGATGGTTTTGCCTCAAGAAAGTGCAGAAAAGGAATATTTTGATGGTAAGATTTTAATTCAAACATTCAAATGTTTACACATTTGTAACATGTAATGAGTAGTGTAAATGACTGCTTAACTAACTAACGTATATACTCGAGTATAAGCCGAGGTACCGAATGTTGCCACAAAAAACTGGGAAAACTTACTGACGCGAGTATAAGCCGAGGGTCAACAATGCCTTACTGTTCCTATCCTCACTGTTTCCTATCCTCACTGTTTCCTATCCTCACTGTTTCCTATCCTCACTGTTTGTTTCCTATCCTCACTGTTTGTTTCCTATCCTCACTGTTTGTTTCCTATCCTCACTGTTTGTTTCCTATCCTCACTGTTTGTTTCCTATCCTCACTGTTTGTTTCCTATCCTCACTGTTTAAATTTTACATTGTAAATAGTACCTGAAAAAAAGTTGCGGCTGCGGCGTCCATCGTTCAAATCCCGCGGTCTCTTCCTGGTTAATTCCGTGATAGGCGATTCTCATCAGACACTCTCCGCCTATCACGAACGTTCTCTCTTTTTTTATTTAAAATTTGGCCTGGAGTTCCCCCTCAAGAGCAGTACAGCACAAGTCGCATGCCAAAGTCAGATCATGCAAGACTGAGGTCCGACTTTGATCCGACTTCAATGATAGTCAATGGGCTGAAGTCGGATCAAAGTCGGACCAAAGTAGTACAGGGAGCATTCTCAAAGTCGGACCGACATGTGTCGGACCAGTTAAGACGGCTCCCATAGGGAAACATTGATTTTCACACGTCATGAGCTCCCAATGTCGGAGCGTTTGTCGCCCCAGTGTGAACCAGGCCTTAAGGTTTCAATTAGGCAGGCCAGAGCAGCAATTGCACACAAATCCAGGTGCTCCTCGTGCATGTCTAACGAGGGAAAACATTTGCATGGGTCCGCCTCCTGGTTAACATGGACGACACCAAGACCCACTAGAGGGAGACAAAGGCTGCAGAATTTTCTAAGTCAACTCGACTCGGCTGACTGAGCTAGCTGCAGCAAGGGACAGAAATGGAGCACATTTAAAAAGGGCTCTCCGAACTGACACTGCTATTAAAGGCTTCATTTTGGGCCTTAGGCAGGAGAGAGATAAGTAGAACACTAGCTGTCTTGTCGAAAATGGGTGCACTTTCTAATTCTAGGTGTTCCTGACTAGCTGACTTTCTTGGAAAAGTGTCATTTGGAGAGCTGCATAAAACTAAGGAAGCCCAGAAATGAAAATGTGACACGGAGCAAATAACACAAAAACACCAGGGTCAAATGTAAGTTTATTGCAAGAATGGGTAACAGCTTTGTGAGGAGTAGCAGCAAAAGCAAGAAACATTGTGAGCAAGAAACAAACAAGTAAGTAAGCCAGCAAGCTTTAAAAGCAAGGATTTTTCATTCAATTCTGTTTTTTGAAACTGCGTAAGAGAGAAGTGCATCGGTCCTGGAGGTACTGCAATACCAGGTCGATGCGTGGAGTGGACAGAGCAAGCTCTTCTTCCATCTCCCTGTTCTAAAAATCCATTTAATATATGGTCCCCAGATAGGGGACGTATCAGATATTAAACTGATAAGAACAGATTTTTTTTTCTTTCCACTCAGACTGAATCACATAAACTCAGCTTAAACTGGGCACTCGAACCATACACTGAGCAGTGTTCTGTTCATCATCTGTGGCTTTAACGTATCAAAAGGTAACATCATGAAGAAATTTCATTAAAAAAACACATATATACAATAATTACACATCCCCCTCCCCCTCCCGCCGCCTCCCAAAATTCCACAACACATCAGCCTCCTCCACTCCATACTCCTCCTTTCAACCGCCAACACATAAAACATTTTCGCCATCACCCAATCAACACAATCTTTTTCTGACACCACCAACTTCTTTTTAACAAAGGCACACCGGGTCTCCCACACCACCTCCCTAACCACAGCAGAAACAACAAACATCTTTCGTTGCTTATTTTTGTCACCAGCCACCAAACCAAGGACACCAGATTCGTAAGACACACCTTCCACCTCCACCACCCTTTGCACAAAACCACACAATAATTTCCAAAAAATTTTAGCAAAAAAACATTCCCAGAATATATGTCTCACAGTTTCCACCCCTCCACACCCTTCTCTCGGACACACCTCCTGCCTTACCAAGTCTCTCGTTTTTAAAAAATACATTGTTGGTAAACAATTATGCAGGGATAACCACACCACCTCCAGTTGTTTATTCGTTATCCCCTTACTCTGTAAATTCTTCCAGCATACTTCAGCTTTCTTTAGGCTTAGCCCGAAAACATTGGTTGGTAACTCGCCCCTCCTCACCCACTTCCATAAGGACTCTTTTTTTCGAGCCCCCTCCCCCAACTCCTGCAGCTGATTACCTTTAAAGAAACTCCTCATCTTTAAATAGTATACAGGTGACAGTATAGACATGGGCCTCGTCAAATCCCTCTCGCACCAACCCCACTTCAACAAAGGCCACCCAATCAGATAGCGCATTAATGCAGCAGTCTTGCCTCCTGTCTGAAAGGTCTTCAAATGAACCAGCCACCATTGGACATCCAAAAAGCGGCCGACATTAGGGAAATTATACCCACCCAGCTGCACACTTTTCATGACCACTTCCCTAGAGACTTTCTCCATCTTGGAGCCCAAGAAAAAAACAAAAAGCAACCTTGTGATCTTCTGAACCCACCTCTTATTAGGTGGAAAAATAACAGAAAAATACAAAAGAACAGGAAGAATCACAGATTTGACGATCAAGGTTTTCCCAGAAAGGGACAGCCTCCTCGTCTTCCACAGGTTAAGCTTTCTCTCCACCTTCTCCACACCTTTAGCGACATTAACCTGGTTAGTCAGGCTTTTTTCAAAATGGACCCCCAAGATGTCAACCTCCTGCACATTTCTTAACTTGCTCTTAGAGACATCGCAAGTGCCACTCAGGACACACACACTACTTTTGCCCCAGTTAACATTCAAGCCTGACATAGCCCCAAAAATACTAAGCTGAAGCTCAGCTCTCGCTACATCCTTAGCTGAACTACAAAGGAAATTCACATCGTCCATATAACAAAGGGCTTTTACAGGATCATTATTACAACCCGGTACAAACACCCCACGGAAGCCTTTGTCCCCCACCAGATGTCTCAGCAGGGGTTCAATTACACAGATGAATGCCACAGGAGACAAAGGACACCCTTGTCTTACCCCGGACTTCACCTCCACCTCCCCAGATAACCTCCCATTGACCAGAATCTGACTACTGATCCCTTGGTACAAGCATTCCACCATTTTTACAAAGTCCTCTGGTATCCCCATCTGCCTTAGTACAATAAATAAGAAGTCGTGGGCCACGCGATCATACGCCTTCTCCAAATCGATACTAGCGACGGCCAAAGGCATGTTATTGCACTGCGTGTAGTACACAAGGTCTCTCAGGAGGATGAGATTATCGGAAATCCTCCGTCCGGGCACCGCACAAGTTTGCCATTCACCAATTATCTCATTCACAATCTTCCTCATCCTATCCGCCAGTAGTTTTGCAACAATCTTGTAATCACAGTTGAGTAACGTGATTGGGCGCCAATTCCTGATGTCCCTCTGATCCCCTTTCTTTTTATACAGTAGGGTAATAATCCCTTTCTTCATTGATATTGACAATCTTTTTTCTTCTATACAGGTCTTCATTACTTCGCACAGCTGATCCTTCACCACCGGCCAAAATTCCACGTAAAACTCAGCAGGTAAGCCATCTCCCCCAGGAGTCTTGTTCTTTTTCATGTTCTTAACGATGCCTTCTAATTCTTCCTCCACCACAGGTACCATCAGCGACTCTGCACTTTCCGCACTCAATTTTCCTCTTGTCACTTCACAATATTCCCTCATTTTATTCAAAGGCGCGCCAACGCCACCACCATACAGATTGGCATAAAAAGCTCTGATCGATTCCACCATCCTCTCACCTCTCACTTCCTCTTCTCCTTCCAATACTGAATGGAACAGTTTTTTTGGGCCAAAAGACTTTTTGAAAAAAAAGGCAGAGCATTGTTCGTCCTCCTCCATCTCCTGTACTTTAGACCTCAAAATAATTCCTTTCCCACGCTCTCTGATTCTTATGTTCCAAGCCTCACGCACCTCCTTTAATTCCTCCTCCACCTCCAGACCCATCCTCTTACACCGATACAGAAAGTGCAACCTATCCACCAATCTCCTTTCCTCTTCAAATTTCCTTCTAGCCACCTCCGCACCTACTTTCTTGAAGAAGTTACCGATCATCCTTTTGGCCCAATCCCACCATTCCAGAATGTCTACAAACCCACGCCTCTTAAATGTAAGCCACTCAAAATAATTCTGAAATTTAATATACACCCCCTCCTCCTTCAAGATAGAACAATTTAGCTTCCAAGCACCCCCCCCCCCACACACCTCAGTATCATCTATCAGAAAGGAGCCTGAAATCCTGGCGTGGTCCAAAAAAGGCACCGGATCAACCTGATAGCCTGTGATTTTCAGAACTGGTGACACAAAAAAAAAAGTAAATTCTGGATCTTACAGACCCCTTATCGGAAAAAAAGGTAAAATTGACATCATCCTTCTGTACCACCCATGCTGCATCTTGTAAATGAAAGTCATTCACCAATTCATTCAAAATTTTTGAGGATATATCACTACCACTTTCAGCATTAACACTCTGCCTCTCCTCACTTTTTCTCACAGTTAAAATCGCCCACTAAAATAGTTGGAACTCTACCAGGCAACCATAGTTTAAGCGTCTCGAAAAACGCCACACACTCCCTTTTCTCTGCAGGGGCACAACAGTTAATCATTCTCACTTTACTTCCTGCCACCTCCAACACAGCAACTTGCAACCTCCCCGGCACCACCACTTCGTGAGATAAACATTGTACATACGCACTCTTAATTAAAATACCCACCCCCTCATTCCTCGATTCACATATAGGGGACCACACAGAAACCCAGCGTTTCCATTCTTCACACGGAGCTCTCTCCACACCGCATTCCTGAACACAGATGACATCAGCGTTCACGCCCTCCAAATACTCAAAAACTGCAGCCCTCCTCCAGCCCGAACATATGCTCCTGACATTCACCGAGCTTACATTAAAAGCCATCATCAGAAAAGGAATCAAAAAACACAACACAGCCATAGCAAAATCTTACAGGTAATGCGTATCCTCATCCACACCCATACTTGCATATGTCAACCTTTTCCGTATAACCGGAGAACTGGCAGACTCAGAACCTGAGCCTCCATTTTCAGGGAGAGCCACACCTTCCCCCCCACCTTCAACCCCCTCCTCCCGAGCTCTTTTGATAGAGGATTGGGCTGTCTCATCCATGGAGATCACAAGGCGCTGCCCACATTCCAAGCTCCCATCACTGTCCATCGCCTCCTCACTTCCACCATCCTCCTCCTCCCCTGCACTAGAGGATAGTCCACTCATTAGTTCTGACAGCCGTCTTAGGTTTGACAGTGCCACACTCCCGGGTTCTTCCTCTGGACCACCATCTTGTTGATACGTCGCGGGTTCCTCTTCCACCTCCTGATGGCTTGCTACCACTCCAGACACTACCTGGCGGTCTTCACCTACCACAGGGACAAGGCTCACAGCGTCAGCACTAGCACACGCCACAGGATCCATAGTAGCACTGCCGGTACTCTCATCCCTGGTCACTGCCTCACCCTGCTCTGTAGGCACAGCGTCATTGGCCCTATGCCCAGAGGACGCAGTAGGCTGACCCATATCAGCAGGCCTAGCCTTGCTACCTTGCCTCTAAGCCATAAACTCGAGCCTCTGCTCTTCCATCTCGCGCTTCTTAAAGGACTTGTCTATTCTTTCCTGCAGCTTTGTATTCATCTTTGCTGCGGCATATTCCTCACATTGACTTGCCAGATGTCCTGGCTTTTTGCAGATGTCACACATCTTTTGTTTACAATCCTTAGAAGGGTGGCCTTCGGACCCACAGAATCTACATTTCACCCCCCGGTCACAATCCCCACTAGTGTGGCCATACACAGAACATTTCCTACAATATACTGGTTGCCCAGGGTAGAAAAGAAACCCCCTCTCCCCACCGATGTTAAATACTGCCGGGGGTCTTCTTACCCCGCCAACACAATCAGGGTCAGAACGAAACCTCCCGTAGAACCGGTACTTTCCTGACCATATGTCGAACCTATTCAGTACCTTATCCCCACCATGCAAGTCTTCACAATAGTTATTCAGGAAGGCTTTAACTAAGTTCACATCCGCAAAGGGGTTGTATAAATGTACCACACTAGCCTTTTCCTCCTGCATGAACAAGGGTATAACTTCCATCTTTTTAAACCAGTCATTTTCGGCATTCCTTATCTTCTCAAACACGTTCCAACATATCTCGGTAGAAGAAAGAGTGATATCATATAACATCTGCTGAGGAAAATCTTGCAAACATATAATATCCCTTACCCTTAGGTCCAGGAATCCCGTCAAGATGTCGATCACAATCGTCCTCAAGTTGATTTCAAGCTTGAACTCCGGCTTCACGATGAACCTTAGAGAGTCCCGCATTCCACGGGTCGCCATCCTGGTACCGGAAAGTACCACGCCTCGTCCTCCGACCAAGGGAAACCCCCGAAGGGGCCCCTAAACTGCACTCCGGACGCCTTCAGAAGGGCGATCGCTTCTCGTTGCCTGGGGACTAAACCTCCGGCCAATAGCAGCAAGGGGGGGGCCCTCCAAAAAGGGACGCTCCCCCCAAGGCCGACCCTCGGGTACCCCAGGCACCTCTTGACCAAACCAGCAATAGCAGAACTACACTTGGTTTTAGCCAAAAGGCCGAGAAGTGATAACCCAATTATTCTCTGTTCCGAGCGAGCGGCGTTCTGCCCGAAAGGAATCGCTCGCTGAGAGGTGCCCGTCTGCCTGTGCCCAACCAACACCCTTCCCCCCAGTCTAGACTGCCCGGAGCTGTCATTCCGCAACTTCACAGGTGTGTCGGGCTTGAGGCCTAATCCCCTGTCTGCTGGCAAATACACACTTTTCTAACACCTGCCCAACACAGCTGAAGCCCATTTTGACCTTTTCAGGTGTCAATTAGGCAGCCCAGAGCAGCAATTGCACAAATCCAGGTGCTCCTCGTGCATGTCTAACGAGGGAAATCATTTACATAGGTCCGCCTCCTGGTTAACATGGACGACGGCAAGACCCACTAGAGCAGTGGTTCTCAACTCCAGTCCTCAGGGCCCACCAACAGGCCAGGTTTGCAAGATAACTGAAATGCATCACAGGTGATATAATTTCCTGCTCAGGGATTGCAGTATTCTAGTCTGCATCTCCCAAGGTAATACATAAAACCTGGCCTGTTAGTGGGTCCTGAGGACAGGAGTTGAGAACCACTGCACTAGAGGGAGACAAGGGCCGAGAAATTTTCTAACTCGGCTCGGCTGACTTTCAGCTAGCTGCAGCAAGGGACAGAAATGTAGCAAAATCAACCACATTCTAAAAAGACTCTCCAAACTGACACTGCTAGTAAAGGCTTCATTTTGGGCCTTAGGAGATGGATAGCTAAAACACTAGCTGTCTTGTCAGAAATTTGTGCACTTACTAATTCTAGGTGTTCCTGACTACTAGCTGACTTTCTAAGGCCTCATGCCCACGGACATTTTTACAGCTGCATTTTTTACAGCTTAAAAACGCCTGTGCATGTTATTGTATAATTAAAAAAAAAAAAAAAGCACGTCGGAGCTGAAAAACGCGATCGCGGCGTTATTGCGCTTCGCGTTTTTTTCTGCCTAACTCCGACGCTGAGGAACGCACTGGGTCCTGGGTTTTTTTTTACAGCTTAAAAACGTCTAGGTGGGCATGAAGCTATAGACTAACATGGACAGGCGTTTTTAAGCTGTAAAAAACACTCAAAAACGGGGCTGTAAAAACGTCCGTGGGCATGAGGCCTAAAAGTGTGATTTGGAGCAGCAAAGACCATTCCCAAGAAAGTGACACAGCAAATAACACAAACACACAGGGGTTAAATGCAAGTTTATTGCAAGAATGGGTAACAGCTTTGTGAGGAGTAGCAGCAAAAGCAAGAAACATTGTGAGCAAGAAACAAACAAGTAAGCCAGCCAGCAAGCTTTAAAAGCAGCAAGGATTTTTCATTCAATTCTGTTTTTTGAAACTGCGTAAGAGAGGGGTGCACCGGTCCTGGAGGTACTGCAATACCAGGTCGATGCGTGGAGTGGACAGAGCAAGCTCTTCTTCCATCTCCCTGTTCTAAAAATCCATTTAATATATGGTCCCCAGATAGGGGACGTATCAGATATTAAACTGATAAGAACAGATTTTTTTTTTTATTCTTTTATTTAAAATTTCACAGATAAAATACAGAAAACATTAATCCAAAACAGGATGTACAAAAAATAAGATGACAAACTTTGTACAAAACATATAAAATCAAGAATACATTCAAATAACCATTTTTTTTACAATATTTACATAAAACCACCCACTTCCCTCCCACAAAACCCACCCACAAAACCCCGAAAGCATCATAATAACCGCAAAAGAACATAACATTTCATAACAATAAGAATCAGACAAAAAATACAATATAACGACAAAAAAAACAGCAAGAAAACTTCATATTTACAAGAAGATAAAATCATTTCAAAATAACAATAAAGATAACAACAAAAAATATTTACAAAAAACCCATTCCCACCCTTCATATCAACATCAAAAAAACTATCCCTATTATAAACTGACCCTCCACAAACAAAAACACTCCCAAACACTGTCTCCACACTGTCCCTTCACCACCACCAGGGCCGGTGCTAGACTATTTTGCACCCTAGGCAAGACCAGCTACTTGCGAGAGGGGGAAGGAGATGAGAGAGAGGGGGAAGGAGATGAGAGAGAGGGGGGGAAGGAGATGAGAGAGAGGGGGGGAAGGAGATGAGAGAGAGGGGGGGAGGAGATGAGAGAGGAGGAGATGAGAGAGGGGGGGGAGATGAGGGGGAGGAGATGAGAGAGGGGGGGGGAGGAGATGAGAGAGGGGGGGAGGAGATGAGAGAGGGGGGGAGGAGATGAGAGAGAGGGGGGAGGAGATGAGAGAGGGGGGGAGGAGATGAGAGAGGGGGGGGGAGATGAGAGAGGGGGGGGAGATGAGAGAGGGGGGGAGATGAGAGAGGGGGGGGGAGATGAGAGAGGGGGGGGGGGAGATGAGAGAGGGGGGGGAGGAGATGAGAGAGGGGGGGGAGGAGATGAGAGGGGGGGGGGGGAGGAGATGAGAGAGGGGGGGGGGAGGAGATGAGAGAGGGGGGGGGGAGGAGATGAGAGAGGGGGGGGGGGGAGATGAGAGAGGGGGGGGGGAGGAGATGAGAGAGGGGGGGGGAGGAGATGAGAGAGGGGAGTCCTAGCAGTGTCTGCAGTCCCTTCTGTGCACCCCTTGTCCCAGTCTGTGGGTAAGTGTTTACCTCCTTCCATAGATGTTCACGCTGGCCAGCAGCAATCCATTCTTCTGGCTGGTGAGGATGGGGGTGGTCTGTTCTATGCCAATAGACCGTGGTAGCAGTCCCTGGCTAAATGCGCTCTTTGGCGGTCCTCGAGGGGGGGGGATCCGCTCGTCCTTCGGCCGCTGTCGGAGCTGGGAGTGGAGACCAGAGAGGAGGTTTTGTACAATCCAGCCTTTAGGTGGCGCTGCCGCGTCGGGGTTGCTGAACCTGTTTCTGCTCACCTCTCTGGTGGTCAGGGAGCTCTTCTCCCTCCCGGGCATTCACAGCTTACTGCTCCCGCTGTGCCGCCACCGGTCCAGCAAGCCTGCACAGTGTGAGTGAGTGACACAGTCAGCAGCACTATTCCGGCACAGCCGCGACGGTCGCGGCTACCGCTGGGAAGGCGAATTACACATGAGTGATCCATCCGAGCCGGCTTGCACCCTCGCTAGGCTAGGCAGCAGTGCGCCCTAGGCGGCTGCCTAGTTCGCCTAGTGGGAGCGCCGGCCCTGACCACCACCTGTACTCACCCTGAAAAACAAGAACAAAAAGGTTAAAACATCCAAAAAACAATATTACCAACATGATCCTGAAATACACACTATACACACCAAAATTTCCACTCATCCAACTTCCACAACATTCGTGCATTACCCTCACCTAATTTCTTAAAATCATAAAATGCGTAATTGAAAATCTTCCCTCGGACCATGGCCACACACTCCCTCACTTTTACTATTTCTTGCCTGAAAATCAAAATATTACGTACATCCCACAAACATTCCTTCACACAATTCACCACAATCCACAACAACCTCTCCTCATTCCTCCCTAAATCACACAACCCATACAACACCATCTCATACGGTACCCTGTCTACACCAGTCAAACCCTTCACCATCTTCTCCATCCTCATCCATATCTTCTTAGCATAACGACACTCCTAAAACACATGAATCACCCTCTCAATCCCCACACACCCCCCTCTCGGACACACCTCACTATCCACAAACCTTCTCTTCCGCTGAAACTCTCTCGTAGGCAAACACCCATGCACCCCCATCCATGCAACATCCTTCTGCCTATTGTCCAATCCCTTACAACACACATTCTTCCAGACTTTCTTACATTCAGCTACCCTCAAACCACCAATCCCTTCCACTTCCTACCTCGCTTTCAACAACTGCATAACTTTCTTACTCTCACACCACATATCTCGCGTCACATCTTGCAGACCAAATCTCCTCATACACCTATCAACCCTCACATAAAACCAAGGCGCAACAAAACATACAGGCTTCCTCAAATCAACATCACACAACTTATACTTCCGTAACACACTCCCACATGCATATCTCGCCATACACCCTGCAACATTTTCTTTTCAACTTAATCTCACACACATACTTACATACTTCACAACCAAACATTTTTCAATACTCACCATACCTTTCCCACCATTCAATACACCTTTCATCACTTTCTCTCTCTTCAATTTCTCCATCTTAGACGACCAAAAAAACGAAAAACACACTCTCACAATCTGCTTCATCATCCAACCTGGAGCCGGAAACACATAATATAAAAATAACAAAATAGGCACCACCACCGCTTTCACAATCAACACTTTCCCATCCAACGACAAAGTCCTTAAAGACCAAAATTCAACTTTCTTCTTCACTTTCGCCAACACATCCTGCCAACTCTCTCTCCCATACAAATCCACATCAAACTTAACACCCAAAATCCTCAAACCTCCAACACAAATCTTCCAAACACACTGCCCAACCTCCCTCCATACCCCAAACAACTTGCACTCACTCTTTCCCATATTTACACAAAAACCACTTGCCATACAAAAAATCTCAATCAACAACTTTGCTCTTTTTAACCCAACCATATCCTTACAAACAACCGTGACATCATCCATATAGCCAATCACTTTCAAAAATCTACCACCACTCCCTGGCACCTCCACCCCTCTCAAACACTTATCTTTTGCCAACATCCTCAACAAAGGTTCAATCACACAAACAAAAAACACAGGCGACAACGGACATCCCTGCCTCACTCCCGATCCAATACTTATATCATTCGTCATCCATCCATTTACCAACACCTTACTTACCATACCTCTATACAAACACTTAATCCACCCAATGAAAACCTCAGGTATCCCCATTCTCCTCAACACTTTAAACATAAAATCATGCGACACTCTATCATACGCCTTTTCAAAATCCACAGCCAACACCGCCACCTCCTGCTTTCTCTCCTTACAAAACCATAATACATCCCTCAAACTCACCAAACTTTCCACAATCGATCTCCCAGGCACCGCACACACTTGCTCCTCACCCACCAATTTCTCCACCACCGCACGCAACCTATTCGCCAACACTTTCGCCACCAACTTATAATCCACATTCAACAACGATATAGGCCTCCAATTTTTCAAATCATGCTTATCACCTTTCTTATATAACAACACAATCACACTCCTCAACATAGATTCAGACATCCTCCCCTCTTCCAAAACTTTCATCACCATCTCATACACACAATCACCAATCGCATCCCGAAACGTACAATAAAACTCAACTGGCAAACCATCACATCCAGGCGTCTTACCCTTCTTCATGCTTCCAAGACATTCATCAACCTCACCTTTACTCACTCTCTCCTCTAGCATACTCTTATCCTCCACACCCAAACACATCTCCACCTGTTCCAACACTTCCTTCTCAACCCTCATGTCCCTTTTCTTCTCTGTGTATAATTCAGAATAAAACTTTCCAATTTCTTCACCCACTCTCTCCTTCCCATTCACTACCAACCCATTCTCATCCAACACACCTGACAACATACACCTTCTTAAAGAAAAACCTTGTACACTTCTCATCCTTCTCTTTCACCATCATCCTTGCTTACGAAATAATTTCCCTCCCCCTTCGTTCCATAAACACTCTCAACTTACCTCTCGCTTCCACCAATTCACCTCCCACATTCTCTCCCCATTCCCTCAGTTCTTCCAAATATGCCAACCTCTTCAGCCACCATTCATACGCCTCACGCTCCTTTTTCGCAATTATACTCAAAAAATCATTCCTCCTCTTCTTAAGCCTTCCAAACAACTCAACGTACTCACTCTTTACACCCTCATTATCCAACAACTCCACATTCAACTTCCACACACCTTTACCATACATTACCTCCGAACCCATACTCACAACACATTCGATCCGGCCATGGTCCGAGAACGGCTCCCGATGGACGGCAAACGACTCTGGCTTCAGGTTCTTAGAAATAAAACAAAAATCAATACGTGATTGTACAGACCCCTTATCACTAAAATATGTAAAACCACCGCCTTCACCCACATCACTTAAACCAAATAACCGTAACACCTCTCCCAACTCCTTCCCAAACTTATCTACATCCCCACCACCACCCCCACTCCCACACCTATCCCCACTACGTATAATACAATTAAAATCACCCAACACAATAACAGGATCCCTCCCCCCCCAAAAAACTTCATTTTTTCAAACAATTCCAACCTCCCCTTCTTATCCACCAGTGCATACACACAAAAAACACTTTAAAAACCACACTCCCATACTCCAAAAAACACAGCAAACACCGACCCACCTCCACCTCCACCTTCCTTAAAACCTTAATCCTATTGTTCCTAATTAAAATCCCCACACCACTACTCCTACACCTACCCAGAGACCACACCGCATCCCCAAGGGGCCACCTTGCGGAATACGGTTCTTCCCTCAAATTGCAGTCTTGTAAGCAGTAAATATCGGCGGGATACCCGGCCAAGATGTTAAAAATGGCGGCCCGCCTGCCACCAGTCCCAATGCTTCTGCAATTGAGGGAAGATACCCGTAAGTCCATAGAAAATCAAGAAGGGATCATATCTTCGTCATGACTTCTTTTTTTCCCTGTTTTGGTACTGTCCTTAGTCTTAGGTCTCTCCCCCGCCCTGGGACTGGTCCCCACTTTTCCCTTAGTCTTCTCCACCGCCTCCTCCGGTACCCTGCCATACCCCATAACCTCCTGCAGATCGGATACCTGGGCAGTGCTCACATAAGATGGACCTATTGAGGAGTCGGAGTCAACTGCCGCATCAGACAACCCAGGCACCCCAGGGACCGGGGTGTCCGGGTAGGAGCCTATAATCTGGGAGAGAGAAGGAGACTCGGCATCCCCCAGCTTCCGCTTGAGGGAGGGCTGCCCTACCTCCATCCCCTCCTCCTCCCCCTCCTCCTCCTCTGATTCCTCACCGCTGCCCTCCGACTCCCCCTCGGCCTGGAGGTGCCCAGGGACACTCCCCTCGTTTGGTACAGGAGAGGCCCCTTCCTCCTCCATGGTGTCAAGAGGGGAGGAAAGGGGGGGACCTGGCTCACCCTCCGTAGGCGGGCAGACATCAACCCGCACCACAACATCCTCAGGCAGCACTGCGGCCCGCCCCTCGGAGCTGGCAGCGGCGATCGGCACAGGCTCCGCAGCCACATCCACATAGAATGACACCTGCTGCCCACCATCTGCCCCTGCCCTACACTACTTTTGGTGGGATAACCTCAGCAGCGGGCTCAGCTGGTTTGGTGACCTTCGGGCACTGCCTAGCAAGGTGCATCCTGCTCCCACAGATGTGGCAGCTCTTCTTCTCTGGACACTGACCGGCCCCATGGCCCTGTTTGAAACAATTGCGGCAAGTCAACCCCGCCCCACACTGGTCCTTGGTATGACCGAAAGTGAAGCACTGCCGGCAGAAGAGGGGCTGACCGGGAACCAGAGATACCCACGGTTCCTACCGATGGAGAAAGACTGGGGGGGGGTGCCGGAACCCCCCCATACCCTCCGAATCTGACCGAATGGTAACCCAAAATTTTCGCTGCCCATTGAAGGTACCGAAAACATTTGTCAGCTTCACGCCTGCTGAAACTGACTCACAGTACCGGAGCAAGAAGGCAGCGATCTCCTCATCCTGCACAAATGGATTGTACATATGTACAGTGATGGGGAGCCGCACTTTCGTCTCACTATACGAAAACACTATCCCTTCCAAGATTTTCTCTCCTTCCTTCGCACCCTTCCGAACCATCAATGTCTGCAGACTTTCCCTCATACATCCCTGTAGTAGGGAAACACTGCACTCAAAAAATGCTTTCTCTTGGCATCCCAAACAAGTCCTCGATCAATTCCTTCTGAATGAAGTGCAGACCCACTTCATTCCTCCTAGGCTCAGTCACGACCAGCCTCACAGTATTGGGAGCACTAGGTGGCCCCGTCATACTCACGCCCTCCTAACCCTTAGCCAACACATAAGGATGGTAGGGAAAGGCGATCACAATTCGGCTAACTTCCGGTAGCGTCCCACCCAATAGCAGCAGGGGGTGCACCAATTAAGGAAACACCCCCAGACCGAGTGGGACTGGTACCCTCAGAACCTTAAGGCCCAGACCAGGACAGAAACTGCACTTGGTCTGAGCCAAAAGGCCGAGAAGCGATAACCCAATTATTCTCTGTTCCGAGCGAGCGGCTGCCTGGCCGAAAGGAATCGCTCGCTGAGAGGTGCCCGTCTGCCTGTGCCCAAACAACACCCTTCCCCCAAGTCTAGACTGCCTGGGGTCGTCAATCCGCAACTTCACAGGTGTGGCCGGGCTTGAGGCCTAATCCCCTGTCTACTGGCCAATACACACTATTCTAACACCTGCCCAACAACTTTGAAGCCCATTCTGACCTTGAGGCTGGGTTCACACTAGTGCGACACGACATCTGTCCTACTTTGGATTCGACTTTGCCCTGCGACATGAAGCTGACATATGTCCGACTTTCAATGAACGGGGATCCGACTTGGATCCCCGCCAATACCAGGCACTGTGTTTGGTATGAATCTTGAGGGGGAACTCCAGGCCAAATTTTAAATAAAAAACCGGCATGGGTTCCCCCTCCAGGAGCATACCAGGCCCTTGGGTCTGGTCTGGATTTGAAGGGGAATCCCTACGCCGAAAAAACGTGTGGGGGTCCCCCCAAAATCCAAACCAGACCCTTATCCGAGCACACAACCTGGCAGGCCGCAGGGGAAGAGGGGGGGAAGAGGGGGGGACGAGAGAGCGGCCCCCCCTCCCTCCTGAACTGTACCAGGCCGCATGCCCTCAACATGGGGGGGTTTGGTGCTCTGGGGCAGTGGGGCGACCTGCGGCCCCCCCACCCCAGAGCACCCTGCCCCCATGTTGATAAGGACAGGGCCTCTTCCCGACAACCCTGGCCGTTGGTTGTCGGGGTCTGCGGGCGGGGGGCTTATCGGAATCCGGGAGCCCCTTCAATAAGGGGGCCCCCGGATTCCGGCCCCCCCATCCTATGTGAATGAGTATGGGGTACATGGTACCCCTATCCATTCACCTGGTGGAAAAAAATTGCAATAAAAAAACCACACAGCTTTTTAAAGTATTTTATTGCACAGCTCCGGGGGTCTTCTTCCGACTTCGGGGGTCTCCGGTGTCGTCACCGCGCTCTCCGGTTCTTTCTTCTGCCGGGCCTCCGCTAACTTCTTTTTAGCTCTTTTGCTTCCCGTCGTCACCGTCGGCGTCTTCTTCCCTCTTTTCCTCCTCGATGTTGACGCGTCGCTTCCTCCCGCTGTAATACTGGCTCTCCGCTCCGCATTAATATAGGCTTCTCATGACGTCACAGTCACATGTTCCCATGACGTCACAGTCACATGCTCCGGGGCCATGTGCCCCGGAACATGTGACTGTGTCGTCATGAGAAGCCTATATTAATGCGGAGCGGAGCGGAGAGCCAGTATTACAGCGGGAGGAAGCGATGCGTCAACATCGAGGAGGAGAAGAGGGAAGAAGACGCAGATGACGGGAAGACCGGCTCCTCCACTAGCAAAAGAGCTACCAAGAAGTTAGTGGAGGGGCCGGCAGAAGGATAACGGAGAGCCGGACGAGACGACGGAGAAGACCGGGCCTCCGTTAGCAAAAGAGCTAAAAAGAAGTTAGCGGAGGCCCGGCGGAAGAAAGAACCGGAGAGCGGGAGAAGAACCGGAGAGCGGGAGAAGAAGACGACGGAGAAGACTGGGCCCCGCTAGCAAAAGAGCTAAAAAGAAGTTAGCGGAGGCCCGGCAGAAGAAAGAACCGGAGAGCGCGGCGACGACACCGGAGACCCCCGAAGTCGGAAGAAGACCCCCGGAGCTGTGCAATAAAATACTTTAAAAAGCTGTGTGGTTTTTTTATTGCAATTTTTTTCCACCAGGTGAATGGGTAGGGGTACGAGCACCTAACCCCCCATGTTGAGGGCATGTGGCCTGGTACGGTTCAGGAGGGAGGGGGGGCCGCTCTCTCGTCCCCCCTCTTCCCCTGCGGCCGGCCAGGTTGTGTGCTCGGATAAGGGTCTGGTTTGGATTTTGGGGGGACCCCCACGCCCGTTTTTTCGGCATAGGGGCGGCCTTTCAAATCCAGACCAGACCCAAGGGCCTGGTATGCCTCTGGAGGGGGAACCCATGCCGGTTTTTTATTTAAAATTTGGCCTGGAGTTCCCCCTCAAGATTCATACCAAACACAGTGCCTGATATTGGCGGAGATCCAAGTCGGATCCCCGTTCATTGAAAGTCGGACATATGTCGGCTTCATGTCGCAGGGCAAAGTCGGATCCAAAGTAGGACAGATGTTGTGTCGCACTAGTGTGAATCCAGCCTAAAGGTCAGGATGGGCTTCAAAGTTGTTGGGCAGGTGTTAGAATAGTGTGTATTGGCCAGTAGAAAGGGGATTAGGCCTCAAACCCGGCCACACCTGTGAAGTTGCGGATTGACGACCCCGGGAAGTCTAGACTTGGGGAGGGGTGTTGGTTGGGCACAGGCAGACGGGCACCTCTCAGCGAGCGAGTCCTTTCGTCAGAACGCCGTTCGCTTGGAACAGAGAATAATTGGGTTATCGCTTCTCGGCCTTTTGGCTAAGATCAAGTGTAGTCTCGACTGCCTGATTCTTGGTCAAGAGGTGCCTGGGGTACCCAAGGGTCGGCCTTGGGGGGAGCGTCCCTTTTCGGAGGGCCCCCCCCTTGCTGCTATTGGCCTACGGCTTAGTCCCCAGGCAACGAGTTGCGATCCCTTCTACTCACCTCTCCCTTGTGGAATGTGGGGTAGATCCTAGGTCACCATGGTGTTAGCACCTGATGCGCCTAATACAGTTCGGTTGTCTGTTGCGGAACAGAGAAGCGACAATGTTGGCCTACATTATGTACAGAAGCGCATAAAAAAGAATTTATTGGGCATGGCTCGAGAGCGTATATTTTGCGTTCAGTGCTTTCCTTCCACTGGTGTTTATGACGTCACCTTTTGGAATAAAGCTGATATGCAGACATGTTGGTTACGGCAGGCAAAGAAAGCAGGCGATCCGTTGCTCGAGGGCATTACGTTTTATTGCTCTGAGAGTAAGCAGTGTTTACCGGTTGTGGTCCTTATGTACAACCCTTTTTGTAAAAGATGAGGAAATTAGGGCCTTTTTGTCCCTTTACTGTGATTTTGTTTCTGCTGGCTCAAAACAGACAAATGTTTTTGGGACATTCAATGGTAAGCGGAAGTTTTGGGTCCAGCAGAAACGGGATCCAGAGGGCATTGGAAGGAGTTAGGCACCCACCTCAGACCTTCTCGATTGGGTCCAATCGTGGGTATCTGTGATACCCAGGGCAGCCTTCTTTTTGTCGCCTCTGTTTCTCGTTTGGGCATACGAAGGAGGAGTGTGAAACTGGGCAAGTATGCCGCAATTGCTTTCAGCCTGGCCATAAAACTGCAGACTGTGGGGAAGGAAGCGAGGAAGTGCCACTTTTGCGGCAGCAGGACTCATCTGGCGAGGAACTGCCGGAAGGTGTCCCGGGGAAGTCAGCCAGGCCCACAGGAGCAGGAAGCTGGAGGAGGGGTGTAGAGTGCAGGAGTTAAAGCCTCCTATGCGAACACAATAACAAGGTGGTAAAGCCGCCGGAATTCCCCCCGTAGCAGAACCGGTTACTGCCGAGGATCTTCCTGGCGAGCCTGTTGATGCTGCCGTGGGGGACATGCACTCCAGTGGTGCTGAGTGTGTGCCCGAGGCCCTGGCAGCGGAGGGTGAGCAGGAAAGGGAGTTGTTGGAAGTTGACGGGGATGGTGATGGTGCAGGTCCAAGTACTGGAGGGTGCCTGTGCAGGAGGAGATGGATTTGAGCCAAGACTCTCTGAAAATAAAAAAATAATCTGTTTTGTCTCCCTCACAGGTTATCGATGACTTCAGTGAAGTGGGCTCTCCCAAGGAAGATCTGGCCACTGACTCGGACGACTCTGGGCAGTCTTATATAAGTGCCGACAAAGTGGAAAACAGGAGGTAACTGGGTACCACAGGCCACTGAAGGCAAAAAAAAAGACAGCAGAGGTAAAGAGGGTGGGGAGTGGTTCTCTGAAAACCTGTAGCTCCAGGTCGGGTAGGAAGAGGTGACGGTCTATTTAATTTTTTATTTTGGATCGATGTACCACCTAACCTTGTTGGATGAATCTAAGGGTCTCCTCGATCGATGTTCGCAGTATCAAGTCTGTATATAGGAGGGCTTCTGTTTTTAAGCTTTTTACTGCATTGCCCTGTGACATCCTTTGTTTGCAGGAGCGCAACTTGAGCGAGGAGCCCAGGGTTGCTGTTTGGTCCTTGAATAACAAAAAGAATGGAGGGGTGGGTGTCCTCTTTAAAAAACGGAAAATTGTATACTTACCTTTCCTTCATTTTCCTTTCCTGGTGCCTACCATGGCAGCATACCAAGGGTTAATGGCTCCGCCCCGATTAACCCATGTAACTCTATAAAAGAAAGAGTTACTCCCCCCTCAGGTATTCTTGTAACTAGTCTTCAGAATTTTAAGGATTATAGAAGGGAGGGTGTATGCTGCCTTGGAAGGCACCAGGAAAGGAATATTACGGAAAGGTAAGTATACAATTTTCCGTTTTCCTGGTGCCTTCATGGCAGCATACCAAGGGTTATTAACTCGCTTACAGGGAGGGTACTGCAATAATACAATTAAATGAGTTTACAGAACTGATAGTTCCAAGAGACCTCCTCCCAAATCTTGGGAGATAAGGATTGCCGCGTCTAGGGTATAGTGCGACATGAAGATGATGAAGGATGACTAACTAGCCATCCTGCAAATTGTCTCCGGAGAGACCCTAGCCCAAACGTTGCAGAGGACCTTCCCCGTGATGAGTGCGCATTCGGCGCACTTCGGACTGGGAGACCACAAGCCTGATACGTCCTTGGACTAGCTTGGAGGGCGTCATTGCTTTCTTTGCGCCCTTGGCAATAACGAATGAACATTGATCTTTCCGAAACTGGTGTGTTAGTTCTAAGTAATGCCTCAGGGATCTGGCTATATCCAAACCGTTTAGTTTGAGGAGATTGGATCTTCTCTGAAAGTCAGGAGAAGCCAAACCCGGCTGAGAATGTAGAGTGCAGACACTTTAAAGACATGCTGGTGAATAGGCTGTAGGACTACCCTGCCTGGGAAAAAGGTGACGTAGGGTTCCAATGCCCCTAGAGGCTGTGCTTCTGACGCCTTACGACCTGACATGATGGCAATCAGTAAGGTAGGTTCCCAATGTAATGTCTCCTAATGCACACTCTTTAGTGGGTGCAAAGGAAGGGTCTGTTAAGACATCTGTCAGATACCCATATGGGGTATGAGTCTTCCCGGGAGGACGCAGACTTTGACTGTTTTCAGGAAACGTTCTACGAGGAGATTCAGTGCCCAGCATGCGCCCCGTCAAAGCTGACAAGGCTACAGGCTGAATCTTCAGAGTGCTTTAGACTTCAGCCAAAGTCCAGACCAGTTAGTAGAAAGAGTAGAATCTTTGGAGCCCAGGGTCTAGTGGATTGAAATGGTTGGATTCTGCCAGTTCTGTGAATCCCTTCGAAACCTAATATAAGGTGGCATAGGTGGTGGATGACTCTCTTGGCTGGAATAATGTTTGGGTGACACCATGCGAGCACCCTAGGTCACCCAGTCTGCTCTGCTTTCAGGGCTTCAAGTCCAGGATCCCCGGACGTGGGAGAAAGAAGTCGTCTTGATATAGGAGGTTGACCGTGTGTGGAAGCTGTACTGAACTATTTGACTAATAGTGGAAACTGTGTGTGGAATCGGAAGTGGGCTGCACCGAGCCATTTTGACTGAGAGTGGAAACCATTGTCTCCTTTCCCGGTATGGCATGGTTGCCAGGATAGTGACCTTCTCCGACAATAGAAGCTGGGGGAAACTCAGTATCAGAGTAATCTTGAGGGAACACATATCCCCTTTGGAAATTCCAATTTTAAGGGTTGCTTTTACCCCCACTGCAGACTTCTGCACATCTGCCTCCTGTGCCAGAAGGCTCATCCTAAGAGTGCCTGCAGCATCAAGCAGCTGGGTCCATCCTGACTAGGCCGAGTGCACGTCGGGTGGCTCGGCTTCAGTCTATCCTCCCACCCAACCCCATCCCTAGCAGCCTTCCTGGTGCAGGGGTTCACTACAGGGTTCCACACCGGTCTCATCGCACTACCCGACTCCACCTACGAGTGCAGAAACCTGCTCTCGGCAGCCACCGACGAGGAAGCCATCTCTACCCTACTACAGGTCTAATTGGACCGGGGGTATATGATCGGCCCCTTTGCTCAGTCACCCTTTACTGTGTGGAGAGTCAGCCCTATTGGACTTGTCAAGGGCAAGTTCTCTAATAAATTGCGATTAATCTACGATTTGTCCGCGCCTCATTCCTCCAACATACCCAGTCTAAATTCCCTCTGAGGAGTTCTCTCTAAAATATTTCTCTGTTGATCTTGCTATCCAATCAATCATAAAAGCAGGGGTCAGGGCCTGGCTATCTAAAGCCGACATCTCAGATGTCTAAGTTACTACCCATTGAACCACACCTATGGAGGTGGCACAGGGTTAAATGGAAAGGTCTTTACTATTTCACAACAAAGCTGACCTTTGGCTCCAAAGGTAGCCCCTGGCTTTTTGACTCATTCGCTCAAGCCCTATCCTGGATTCTCTCACACCATGCACGTTGTCAGAAGGTAATCCATTACTTAGATGACTTCCTACTCATCGAGTCACCCAGCAAGCCCCCTGTAGACCTAGATAGTCTAAGAGAGGTCTTTAAGAACCTCAACGTACCTATAGCCGAGAAGAAAGTTGAGGGCCCGGCACAGCTCATCACCTTTCTGGGAGTAAACCTAGACACTCGCGCCATGCAGGCCAGCCTACCCCTCGATAAGTTGACCCGCATCAGGACAGTCGTTCATACTTTTACCACCACACGAGGGTGTACCAAGAGACAGCTGCAATCCCTGCTGGGCATGCTCAACTTCGCGATGAGAATCATCCTTCAAGGGCGATCCTTTATCTCACGCCTTTTGGTGTTCCTGTCCCTGACACAAGACCCCGACCAAGTCGTCAAGCTAGACGCAGCCGCTATAGCGGATCTGGATATGTGGGACCAATTCCTCGAGAACTGGAATGGTAAATCCATGTTCATTCCTTCAGCATCCCCTTTTTCACCACGGGTAATCACTGATGCAGCAGCCTCCACAGGCTTTGCTGCTATTTTTGGCCATCATTGGTTTGCGGGGCCGTGGCCGCCAGAGATACTCGCAATTCCTGGGTTCAGTCAGTCCTCCTCTCTGTTCGAGATCTACCCCATAGTTGCTGCAGCTCAAGTATGGGGCAGCACCTGGGCGGGACAGACTGTCACGTTCGTCACAGATAATCAGGCCACAGCCACTATTATTAACAAAGGCTGGTCCAAATTGTTGGCAATCATGTCCTTCCTGCGTAGGCTGGTGCTACTTTCCTTACTACATTAATTTAATGTCCTCTGTGTCCACATTCCTGGTCATTGCAATACCTCGGCCGACGCACTATCCCGCTTTAATTATGCCATGTTCTTTTCGCAGGAGCCCGGAGCCGACCCGACCATGTCCTTCATCCCACTTTGGTCGCAACTAACCCTGGATTGAGACAGCACCTCCAGGGTGCTACCTCCCTCATCAACGCGTCATTGTCTCCCAATACGCTAAAGGCCTACCGCTCCGCCTGGAAGATCTACAACAGATTCTTAGCTGCTAACCCAGGGGCGCTTTCAGGGAATCTCAGCCATATCTTGGCCTTCATTTCCCACTGTCACACCCAACTCAAGTTGTTACACAATACTATTAGACTGTATTTAGCCGGTATCCAGCACTTCATATCCCTTCAAGACCCGACCACACCTTCCTTGTTCGCCGCTCATGCGGTCAAAGCCATACCACGCGGTATCCACAGGCAGCAACCGCACACCACTGTCAAATGCTTACCAGTGACCAGCTCTATATTTCGGGGCATGTCCACTATCCTCTCACGTTCTCCCTTCGGTGTACGGCCTAGCCTGGTTATCCAGGCAGCCATATACCTAGCCTTTTACGGTTTTCTATGCCCCAGCGAGTTTACTGTCACCAGCCCTAACTGCCAAGTACTACGCAGGCACCACCTGACTCGCCACCAGAGTAATTTCGTCCTACACCTAACGGTATCGAAAACTCAACAAACCGGTCCCGGTGTAGACGTCAAACTCTTCCAAACGCATAACGCCTGGTGCCCCGTGGCTGTCTTAGATCGACTGGTAACTCTCCTATCCGACCTACTCGGGACAGCCCTCTTCTTCCTTTCCCAACTGAACCCCTAAGCGGGAACCAGTTCGTTAGCCATGTCATAAGACTTCTGAGCACCTTAGGCCTTGACCCAGGTCGGTACTCGGGTCATTCCTTCCGCATAGGAGCAGCCTCACGAAACGGAGTCCCGGATCACGTTATCAAGACGATGGGCAGATGGAAATCCACGTGTTTCGCCCGATACGTCCCCGATCCTCAATTGGAAATATTGCGAGCCTTTAACAACCTCGCTCTGTAGTTGTTTACCTTGCATAATAAAACAATTCCTTCCCTAACCTTGTGTGATTTTGGCCCCTTCTTTTGGCATACCGTCCAACAGGCCAGGCCACAGTTCAGGTCTTATTTGTCTTGTTAGTCTTGTGACATGTTTACGTGATCCATATCTCTTCAGACAGAGGGCTTCGACCATAAATAGGAAGGCCAGTATGCTGGCCTGAAATTATGGGAGGAGTTTGAGGGGTACTTAAGCAGACCATCCATGATGGTCTGTGTCGGCTCTAGTGCGCGGTACCCACCCTCCCATATCCCCTTTTTTTAGGGCACTCCTCTCTAAACAATTCTCAACAGAATTATCCATTACTTCTATCATAAGGTATGGCCCCTTCTTTTGGCATACCGTCCAACAGGCCAGGCCACACTTCAGGTCTTATTTATCTTGTTAGTCTTGTGACGTGTTTATGTGATCCATATCTCTTCAGACAGAGGGCTCCGACCATAAATTATATATATATATATCACACATACATACATACATACATATACACACACACACATATACATACATGTGAATAATATAAATAATACAGTACCTTTTTTTTGGAACCAATGTATATAAATACATACATATAGAATTAGTAAGACATAACAGATAAGATGGGTTTATTTAAAGTTCATTCTCCGAAAGTCATAAATCTGTCATCCTTGAAGTTGTGGCTAACACAGCTAGGTGCCAGACTGTCTCTACACAGGTGTCTTTAACCACTTAAGGACCCCCTCCAGTAGATATACGCCAGCAGAATGGCACGTACAGGCACATCAACGTACCTGCAAGTCCCCTTTAACTGCCCAACGAGGGGGTCGCGAGTGCGCACCGCTGGCGGCGCGCTCACGACCCCCACTACCTTCCCGGGAGTCGGACCACGGGTCCCGCGGACTCGATCACCGCGGGGATCCCCGCGATCGGCTCACGGAGGGATGGAGCGGGGAGATGTTAGTGTAAACACAACATCTCCTTGCTCGCCTACTGACACTGCCAATGATTTCCGCTCTGTGTAACCAGAGCGGAGATCAGTGACGTGTCACTCGTAGCCACGCCCCCTAACAGTAGTAATCACTCCCTTAGGCACACTTAACCCCTTCAGCGCCCCTAGTGGTTAACCCCTTCACTGCCAGTGTCATTTTTACAGTAATCAGTGCATTTTTATAGCACTGATCGCTGTAAAAATGACAATGGTCCCAAAAATGTGTCAAAAGTGTCCGATGTGTCCGCCATAATGTCGTAGTCAAAAAAAAAATCACTGATCGCCGCCATTACTAGCAAAAAAAAATTTTTTTATAAAAATGCCATAAAACTATCCCCTATTTTGTAAACGCTATAACTTTTGTGCAAACCAAACGCCGATTGCGATTTTTTTTTTTTACCAAAAATATGCAGAAGAATACGTATTGGCCTAAACTGAGGAAAAAAATGTTTTTTTAACCACTTAACGACCGCCCACCGCCGATTTACGTCGGCAGAATGGCACGGACAGGCAGAATCACGTAGATCTACGTGATCGCCTTTGTGCAGTTGGGGGGTCCATCCGGACCTTCACTGCAGTGAGCGGCCGTTAAGTGTTCGGGAGCGATCAGGCATGAGGGGGGGCCGCTCGATTCCGCCCCCCCCTCGCGATCGCTCCCGGCCAATGAAAATGCTTCCTCCGCCATGTGATGTAAACAAGGCTGGAGGAAGTGATGTCATCTCCCTCGCCGCGGTCTTTCCGTTCCCGGCGCCGAGCAGAGAGGAAGCAGGTTAGTGCACTAACAGTCCACTGACACGTAGGTACACATAGGCACACAAATCACCCCCCAGTCACCCCCAGATCACCCCCCAGGTCACCCCAAAGCCCCCAATCACAGTGTCACTGATTGCAGTGATCATTTATTTTACTGATCACTGCATTTAGTGTCATCTGTGATTGTAAAAAGTTGCAGGGCAGTTAGGATTAGGCCCCTTTAGGTCCAGGGTAGCCCCCTAACCCCCCTAATAAAGGTTTAACCCCTTGATCACCCCCCAGGTAACCCTTTCACCCCCTAACTTCAGCGTCACTAAGCGATTGTTTTTCCGATCGCTGTATTCGTGTCGCTGGTGTTTTAGATAGGCAGTTATTTTTTTTTAGGTTCGCCGCAGGTTTTTATTAGTGTCAGGTACCCCCATATATTATTTTAACCCCCTGATTGCCCCTAGAGTTAACCCTTTCACCAGTGATCGCCGTATAAGCGTCACTGGTGTCACTGGTTAGCCAGTAAGTTATTTAGTTATTTAGGTTACCCGTCAGGTTTTTATATAGTGTCAGGTACCCCCATATTTAACCTAATAAAGATTTTAACCCCCTGATTGCCCCTAGTTAACCCTTTCACCAGTGATCACCATATAAAGGTTACGGGTGACGCTGGTTGATTAGTTTGCTTTTTATAGCATCAGGGCACCCGCCGTATATAACCCAATAAAGGTTTAACCCCCCTGATCGCCCGGCGGGTGAGATCAATTAGGTTTTAGCGCCAGAGAGGGTCTGCGTCGCCCCAGGCAGTGTTAGGTTAGTGACAGTAACGCTAACACCCACGCGCAAAGCATACACCCCCCTTAGTGGTATAGTATCTGATCAGATCTATACTAGCATCCCCAGCGGTTTAGGGTTCCCAAAAACGCAGTGTTAGCGGGATCAGCCCAGATACCTGCTAGCGCCTGCGTTTAGCCCCTCCGCCCAGCCCAGCCCAGCCCACCCAAGTGCAGTATCGATCGATCACTGTCACTTACCAAACACAACACACATAACTGCAGCGTTCGCAGTGCTTGGTTTTTGGGGCCCTGTACGCGGCTAGGCTCCCAAAAAGTCCCACACATGTGGTATCCCTGTACTCAGGAAAAGCAGCAGAATGTATTTTGGGGTGCAATTCCACATATAACCATGGCATGTGTGAGCAATATATCATTTAGTGACAACTTTTTGTACATTTTTTTTTTCTTTGTCATTATTCAATCATTTGGGACAAAAAAAAAAAATATTCAATGGGGTCAACATGCCTCTCAGCAAATAGCTTGGGGTGTCTACTTTCCAAAATGGGGTCATTTGGGGGGGGTTTTGTGCCATCTTGGCATTTTATGGCCTTCAAAACTGTGATAGGTAGTGAGGAGTGAAATCAAAAATTTATGCCCTTAGAAACCTTGAAGGCGGTGCTTGGTTTTTGGGGTCCCGTACGCGGCTAGGCTCCCAATAAGTCCCACACATGTGGTATCCCCGTACTCAGGAGAAGCAGCAGAATGTATTTTGGGGTGTAATTTCACATATGCCCATGGCATGTGTGAGCAATATATCATTTAGTGACAACTTTGTGCAAAAAAAAAAAAAGTTTGTCATATTCCCGCAACTTGTGGCAAAATATAAAATATTCCATGGACTGAACATGCCTCTCAGTAAATAGCTTGGGGTGTCTACTTTCCAAAATGGGGTCATTTGGGGGGGGTTTGTGCTATTTTGGCATTTTATGGCCTTCGAAACTGTGATAGGTAGTGAGGAGTGAAATCAAAAATTTGCGCCCTTAGAAATCCTGAAGGCGGTGCTTGGTTTCCGGGGTCCCGTACGTGGCTAGGCTCCTAAAAAGTCCCACACATGTGGTATCCCCGTACTCAGGAGAAGCAGCAGAATGTATTTTGGGGTGCAATTCCACATATAACCATGGCATGTGTGAGCAATATATCATTTAGTGACAACTTTTTGTAATTTTTTTTTTTTTTTTGTCATTATTCAATCACTTGGGACAAAAAAAAAAAATATTCAATGGGCTCAACATGCCTCTCAGCAATTTCCTTGGGGTGTCTATTTTCCAAAATGGGGTCATTTGGGGGGGTTTTGTACTGCCCTGCCATTTTAGCACCTCAAGAAATGAGATAGGCAGTCATAAATTTAAAGCTGTGTAAATTTCAGAAAATGTACCCTAGTTTGTAAACGCTATAACTTTTGCGCAAACCAATATACGCTTATTGACATTTTTTTTACTAAAGACATGTGGCTGAATACATTTTGGCCTAAATGTATGACTAAAATTGAGTTTATTCGATTTTTCTTATAACAAAAAGTAGAAAATATATTTTTTTTTCAAAATTTTCGTTCTTTTTCCATTTATATCGCAAAAAATAAAAATCGCAGAGGCAATCAAATACCATTAAAAGAAAGCTCTATTTGTGGGAAGAAAAGGACGCAAATTTCATTTGGGTACAACATTGCATGTCCGCACAATTTACAGTTAAAGCAGCGCAGTGCCGAATCCCAAAAACAGGCTTGGTCCTAATGGCCCGAAATGGTCCGGGGCTTAAGTGGTTTTTAAATATATTTTTGGGGGATATTTATTATAGCAAAAAGTAAAAAATATATATATATATTTTTAAATTGTCACTATTTTTTTATAGCGCAAAAAATAAAAACCGCAGAGGTGATCAAATACCACCAAAAAAAAGCTCTATTTGTGGGAAAAAAAGGATGTCAATTTTGTTTTGGAGCCACGTCGCACGACCGCGCAATTGTCAGTTAAAGCGACGCAGTGCCGAATCACAAAAAGGGGCCTGGTCATTAACTAGCCAAAATGGTCCGGGGCTTAAGTGGGTAATTGGACAAAACCAATCAAATCATTTTTAATGAAAATATAGTAATTCTACGAATAATTAAGTTTGTCTGGTTGTAGGACAAATGTTACATTGACGTAGATCTTAGCAACCAATCACATCT
Organism: Rana muscosa; assembly: GCA_029206835.1. Classification (NCBI taxonomy): domain Eukaryota; kingdom Metazoa; phylum Chordata; class Amphibia; order Anura; family Ranidae; genus Rana; species Rana muscosa. Next base: position 942,782,968 of record CM055122.1, on the reverse strand, counting down.
AGGAGAGATGGCTGAGATAAGGCTTCTAAGGGTTGTGACAGCAGGAAGGTAAAGTCACCTGGTTGCATCCAGGGGGGTAGATATATTTCGCCCAGATTCAGGCTTTACGCCGACTTATACAACTAGGTGGAGAGTTGTATAAGCCCAGCTGAGGCTAGTGGGCTCATGGATGACTCATACCTCTAGGGAGAGTGTGGGGCGTCGTGCAGACAGGGAGTTGATGAGACCAGCTGAAGCTTGTCAGCTCATTTAGGCCTCTATAAGAACTCCCAGCTTCATTAGATGTTAGCTCATGCCTGGAACCAGACCTGTGTGGACTGTCTAGGGAGAGTGAACCCCTGTGCGGTGAGACAAAGCCTGTGTGGCTATTTGCTTGGACATTTAAAACCAGGGACTTAGGGACTAGGACAGCACTAGGCTGATCCCAGTTGTTAGTTAGGAAACCTGTATGTTTAGTCAGAGGTCAAGTTGACCAGGATTTATTTTATTTATGTTTCTTTTGCTTTGCTGTGTTTTGTCACTGTAAATAGAAAATAAACCGCACCTTTTTGATTTTGAAAACCACAACCTCCGTTTGCTGGGCCTGTTTTTGTGTGGGGAGCCCATCCCGGGGGTCACACACACCCGCTGCCGAGCTAACCCCCTCACAGGGTATATAAGTGCAAGTTTTACAATTGTTAGTCAGACAAGTCAGATGGGAGCTCATAAAGCTGACCTCCATGTATGCTGCCCTATTGCACGGGTCATGGGGGTCAGAACCAATGGGCAATTATCTGTTCATATAGCCATCTATCAGGCTAGCTGTTTGTCTATGCAGCCCTATTGCACGGGTGGCAGACGGTTAGAACCAGAAGGGAAATATCTGTCATTTTGTTGTAACGTGTCTCCTCGTACGAGTCAAGAATACTTTTTAACATTTTCCTGAGTGTGGTCGCAGTGAATTTACCAGGATAAGAGGGTGGTCGGATGTCCAGTAATCTAATCTCTTTCAAATTTATTTTGGAAAGTGGAGTTAAATTTGGCAGAGGGGTATGGAAATTAAATACCCTACCTTTGAAGAATGAGGAGGTAAGGCTGGATTTTGAGCTACTATATAAGCATCTTGTGCAGAGAAAACACTGTTTCATGTGCCTGTTGGAATGGTGGGATTGGGTGAAAAAGGATAGGTGGCTTTTTCAGAGCATGAGGAGAGCCAAAGATGAAAAGAAGTTATATGAAAAAGTTTGGGTTTGAGATTGAGAACCCTACATCACTTTAAAGTGGATGTAAACCAATTTTTTTTTTATTTGCTGTCACAATGTAGTGTATAAGATTTCCTATCATATGTGCCCAGTCTTGCCACAAAGAGTTAATCCAGCTCTGAGCAGCAGTTGCTGTCTGACTGTGGGAAGAGAAGGTTGTGTCTGAGGAAGCTCCTGCTGAGTTCCAGTGAGGGGAAGCTATGGCATCCTCCAGCCCAGGTCCAGGGCAGCTTTCCCGGCCTGGTTTGGCTGTACCCCTGGGTGTGAAAGATCTGGCCAGGGAGGAACTACTCCTTTTAAGACCACAGTTCGAAATCCTGGATTGGACCCAGGCCCAGCCTGGGGAAGATGCTACAAAACTACAGGCGAGGAGGGCCCGGGTCAGGGGCCTTATCCAGAAGGCTACCCAGGCCTTCTGCAGCAAGTCAGCCATCCTGACCAAGCTCAGAAACCGAAGAGATCGGGCCAGCAGCTCCAAGAGAGGTGAATTCCATTAGCCTATTAAGTTGCTAAGAACCCAATGCGGAGACCTGTGGACCCCCCTCCCCCCCCTCTGGAAGGTGCAGTTCCTGATGTCTTGGCTGTGGAGGATCCCTGGGATCCTGCTGCAATCCAGCCAGTAAGATCTGCTGGTATACAGGCAGGCCCGGGTAGGGTATCCTGTGAAGCAGCCAGGGAGGGTCAGGTGATGGGCACATTGGGGGAGGGAAAGCTGGGGCGAACACCGGTAGTGGTTCTTACACCACTCTCAGGGGTTGGGAAGGAGGTTAAGATGGAAAGGAGGATGCCGGCCAAAATGACTGCAACCACTAAGACCCCAATGACCCCGGTGAATCCCACATGTGGCCAGGTGCAGAGCAGGCCGCTGGTAATGGCGGATCCTGCCGTGACCGCTCATGCTGTGGAGGAGGGACAGGCGTCTGCAGTGTCAAGTAAGACTTTACAGCCTGGAAAGACTGCCACAGTCATGGCGGACTCTAAGGACCTTTGTGTGAGAGAGACTGAGGCAGCAGGGATGGTGGTCCCTGGTGGGGTCGGGGGGACGCCATCTGCTGTGGTGAGCAGTGGACCACAAAAGGGTGAATGGTTTGGCGCCAGTAGATACGGCCGCTGCTGACGGTGTGGGCGTGGCCTGTGTCTGGGGCTGACCGGCCAGGTGTTCAGTGGGAGGAATCTGAGTGGGAGGGTCGGGCCGTGCCTGCCCCGCAGCTTCCGGTGTTTCGTGTCCACCTAACCCGGAAGTGAGCGGGGAGCCTGACCCGGAAGTGGAAATGGATGGGGAGTCCGAACCGGAAGTGGCGGGGGACGTCCAGGAGCACTTCCGGTCCATGGCCTCTGATGCCCTCTGTCCCCAGCCTGACCCGGAAGTGTGTGGGAAAAAATCTCGGGGACACCTCTGTGTCCTCCTCGGGGGAGCTGAGGGCAGCCCAGAGGATGGGGGCATGGAGCGATTCCGAGGTGGGCGAGTTGCCGGGTGACTGCCCGGCATTGGCTTTCATAAGATCTATGGAGCAGTCACAAGAGCAGGGGAGGGTCAGTCTGAGGCTCATATCGAGAATCCAAGTGTCCCGGTGGATGGGGAGAGCTTGCTGGGGGGTCAGAATGTCTGGTCCCTCATGAGTGGGATTCCGGAGAAGGATCCCCCCCTGTAGTAAGGAAAAACTGGGAGTGGCTTGCTCTGGGGGTGAGGCGGTTAGGAGGGCCCCCCCCCCGGTGGATAGTCCTCTGTTTATAGTCCCACTACTGGTGCTGGCCCTGTAGTTGGGGGTGTGTTGGAGGGGTCTCAGGAGGCCGACTGTCATGGATATGCATTAATGTCTGTCTGCCATCTTACCTTCCTCCTCATGTGTTCATCTAGAGACCAGACCTCCTTCACCTGGCTTCCTTTATAATCTCCTCCCAGCCTGACTCCACCCCAGGCCCTATCACTGAACACTATATTAACCTGTGCACTGCAAGCCTGCTTTGCTGATCAACGTGTTTGTTAGGCATTGTGTGTTTGGGTTCCTGCCTGCCGTGTGCTACGTCTGTCTCTCTGTTACGTTATTGGCTTGTCCCCGACCATCCCTGTCTGCTCGTGACCCTTGACCTTCGGCTCGTTCTTCGTTATCCTTGTCTGCTTGTGGCCCCTGACCTTCGGCTTGTTATTCGGTTCTCTCTATCGTGTGCTGCTGCTTCCCCTTATCCTACGGGGCGTGAGCTAGGAAACTCCAGGGGTCGCGACCTGGTCCCAGCCTGCAGCGTAACATCCTCACCACTAGAGGCCCTGGAGAAGACCAGCTGGGTCTTAGACTCCGCGCCCTGGGGAATCTTGGCTCTCGCTTCCGTTGGGATCCCGGTTGTGCTCCTCTGGTCCCGCTTTCCACAACCACCCAGTTTCCTATCCACAGAAGCCAGCCATAGGGTTCACTACCTCGCGGTGCACTCCTGTCCCCCTACGGTGTGCATCTGTCACCTGGCCACAGGTGACCCTGACACCGACCTGTTGAGGGCCCTGAAGGATGGGAGGTCCTTCGCCCAGGTGGGGCTGTCCCACTGGGTTCCCTGTATGGCCAATTTGGAGCCCAAAACTTCCGGGTTCACCCCGCGGACTAGTTCCAGGGGGCGAACCCGTGGTCTAGGGGTACAGGGGGCCCGGAGAGACGTAGGCGGAATGTGGTCCAGTTGAGGTGCCGCCGAAAGATGCCTCGAGTGGGCACTCAGGCGATGATGGAGGTGGGATGGCCCCAGGGATGGAGGAAGGTTGGTTGAAAAAGAAGAGTAAAAAGAAAAAGTAGAGGGATTCTGGGCAGGAGGGGGTCTCAGGTCCTCGGCCCAGTCCATGTAGGGATACCAGGGGTCCTGCCCCGGTGATCCTGGGTAATATGTTTGAGGTCTTCTTGGATTCTGAGGGGGACCTCGATATGTAAGTTTGTAGATATGCAGAGGAGAATGTAAACCAAAATCACTAAGGATGGCGGTACCCTCTCCAATACGCGTTGCAACCATTAATGTCGCAAGTGTGCGTTCTGCGGCGGCTCATTTTATGGCCCTTGATTTTTTCAGCTGAGTTGAAGCTGACATTTTATTTTTGCAGGAGATCTGGCTGGCATCTGTGGCAGAGATGCATCTAGCAAAGAGGGAGTGGAGGTGCGGGGCTCCCTCTGGTCTCTTGCAGCCGAGCCCTGCAATGGAGTTGCAGTCCTTTTTAAGACTGGTTCGGTGGCTTGCAGACGAGTGATTGAGGTAGTGGGGGGACAATTCCTTTGTCTGATCAATTTTTATGGTCCTCAGACTAAGAGGGATAGGAAGAGCCTCCTTACGATGGTCAAGCCCTACTTATTTACGTCCCAGCAGGTGGTCTTTGGTGGTGACTTTAATATGGTCACCAGATCAAAGGATCGAGCAGGCACCTCAGGCCCCCTGGGATATGATAGTATCTTTTTGAACAGTCTAATAGGGAAGCCGGGTTGGTAGATGTGCACGTTGAGCACCTCCCCGACCACACTGGATTCACTTATGCCCGAGGTAGCAGTAGGAGTAGGTTAGATAGGTTTTTTTTTGAAGGGGGACTCTGCCTTTGCGGCACCCGTGTTGCAGGCGGTGGAGTTCTTTGATCACTGTATGGTATCTGTGACCCTGAATGTGGCCGACACTCCTCAGAATGGGCGGGGTCTGTGGCGCCTGAATGGATCGCTACTTGAGGACCTCGAGGTCAGGGAGGCCTATGAGATCTTTCTTGCGGATCAGGCCTCGCTCCTTGAGAGCGGCTGCTCTCTCCAGGAATGGTGGGAAGTGGTGAAGAAAAGGTCAGAGGGCTTTTTCCGCAGGATCTCTAGGCACCGGGCAGTTTCCAAGTGCCTGGCCTACCAAAGGTTACGCAGGCAGTTGGACCGCTTGGTTTCATCTGGGGGCCCTCAGGAACAGATATCTGATCTGAAGCTTCAGATGAAGGGGTGCCAGTATGACCGTCTCGCCTCCCTGGTCCTTGAGAGGGACTACGGGAGATTCTCCTCCCCGGATCCCTACAAGAGCTGTGGTGAGGCGGTGAGTTCGAAGGTCATACATGGCCTGAAGGATGCTTCGGGGTCCTTGGTCTGGTCCAGACCGGGGATCCTGGGTGTCATTGGGGACCACTTTTCGGGCCTCTTTCGGAAGAAGCCTTTGGATACAGAGAAAGACAGGATTTTCCTTGATGAGACCCCGCTTCAAGCGGAGCCAGATCTCCCGGACTCTCTGACGGCTGAGATCTCGGTTGTGGAAATTGAGCAGGCCATAGACTCTTTGTCTCCAAAGAAATCATCTGGGCCCGATGGGCTCACGACTGAATTCTGCAAAACCTTCAAGAGTCTTTTGGCTCCTCATCTGGGGGAGGTCTTTAATGAGTGTTTGGCTAAAGGCCTGCTCCCCCCCCTCAATGAGAAGGTCAGCCTTGATCCTGTTGTCAAAGGGGAAAGATCCGACTGTGGTTGAGAATTGGCGCCTGATCACCCTTTTCACCACAGATAGAAAGATATTGGCAAAGATACTCTTTTTGCGTATGTCAGCAGTCGCTGACGGGATGCTGTCCAGCTCCCAGCACTGCGCAATTCCTGATCGGGGCACCTTTAGTGCCATCCTGAACGTCCGGGAGGCCGTGGAAAGGTGCAGGACAACGGGGGATGGGCAGTATCTGTTGGCATTAGACCAGGCAAAGGCTTTTGACCAGGTGAACCATGAGTACCTCTGGCTTCTTCTGAGGAGGTACGGTCTGCCTGATCAATTTGTGAATTGGCTCAAGGTATTGTACAGGGGGGCGGAGAGCTTCCCTCTTGTTAACGGTTGGGTGGGTCCTGCCTTCGCTGTGGACTCTGGTGTCAGGCAGGGTTGCCCGCTGAGTCTCCTGCTCTACGTCTTTGCGGTTGATCCCTTTGTGAGAAGGCTTGACTGCGGGCGGTTGAGGGGGGTTCTGGTGGAGCCAAGCAGTGGTCTAGATCCGGCGGTAAGGGTGGTGGCTTACGCGGACGATGTCTCTCGGTGGTGTTGGCTTACGCGGACGATGTCTCTCGGTGGTGGTGTCCAGCCAAGAGGAGGCCCTCTTTGTGGAAACGCAAATTGGGAACTACTCTGAGGCATCTGGTTCGCTGGTCAATTGGGACAAGAGTGAGCTCTCTGTTTGGGAAAGGAGGGTGAGCAGTTTGCCCTTCCGGACGTGTTTATCCAGCCCCAACCAGAAGTCAGAATCTTAGGCATCCTGTTCGGCCCGGGTGACTACCCCAAACTAAACTGGGAGTGCAGGCTGTCGGGTGCAACTCGGAAAGTGAATGGCTGGAAGCTGACACTGAGGGAAAGGGTGAGCCTGGTCAAAACATACTTGCTGCCAAAATTTCTCTATGTCAGCTATGTCTGTATTTTGCCAGCATCTCTCTACGCACGGGTCTGCGGCCTGTTTTTTCTGCTGTTGTGGGGAAACAGGCTAAACCTGATCAAGAGGGAGGTCATGTACCGACAGAGGAGGCATGGTGGGTTGGACATGGTCAACCCGATAGTGTTCTTCACTATTATCTTTGTAAAGTTCTACCTGCAGTCCATCTTTGTGGACCTGCCTACCCTGTGGGAACGTTCATGCAAGAACTGGCTCTTGCTGTTCCTGAGTGAGTGGGAGGATGGAGGACGGCCTGGTGATTTCCGTAGATCGCACGGGTACCTTCCGTCCTATGTCCCACAGGCTTTGAAGGTACTGAGGCAGTGGCGGATAACTGCCCTTGAGGTGGGCTCTTTGGGTCGGCGTGAGCTGTACTCGAGGGTCATGGTCTCGGACATTTTGAGGCCACTGTCTTTAAGGGACTGCCCGGAGAGAGTCCTCGAGAGGGGGCTAGCCCTTCTAAACTCCCCAAGAATCCCAAGTAAGTTTTGGGATCTTGCATAGAGGGCTTTCCACGGATACCTCTATGTCCGTGGGAACCTAAAGTACCGGAACCTGGAGGACAGGGGATGTCCTCGTGTGGAATGTGGGGGGGCATTGGAGACCATGGACCACTTTTTGGTCGAATGCACCTTCAACATTGAGGTTCTTGAGGGGGCAGGGGAAGCCATTGGCTATCCCCGCCTCTCATCCTTGTCCTAGTCTGAGGTGGTGTATGGTGACTTCAGGGCTCACAGATGGTTTGAGTTGTCATCACTTTATTTAGCTAGTCTAGTGGCCCTCTATTACACATGGCATGCTCTGTGTTTGGTGTCCACTAGGGGCAAAGTCCTGTCTGTGCATGAGGTGGTGGGTGATATCTTTCGGGAACTGGTGAAGGTGAGGAATCTGGAAAGGGAGAGAGTTGGGGTTGATAGGAGCGCCCGTTTGTGGAGGGATTTCTCCTTCCGGCCTCCTTGAAGCTTGGGGCTCTCTTTCTTGTGGGGTTGGTTCTTTCTGTGCTTTTCACCCCTTTAGTTTTTGAGTAGTTTTTCTTTTGATAGTAGGGCTGCAGGCATGGAAAGCCTTGGTTACATTCTCGCCTGTAGTAGTCAGTGGGTGGTGGTTTGTAGAAATTGTTGTTTTGTGTAGTGTTTAGGGGGTAATAATTTTGTGTATTCCTTGTAATTAGGTATTATCTGGATTATGGCTTCAGGGTAAAAACCAACGTGTGGGTATCGGCTTGAAGTGAGTTTTAGTGTTATGATTTGTTTGTGTAAATTTACCATATATGAATAGGTTGGTTCATGATTGTATATATTTTTTCTGTTTTTTGTAGCAGTTTAAAATAAACAAAAATTTCCAGCTCTGAGCAATCCTCTTATTTTTTCAGTGAGATAAATGGACAAACAGGAGAACTTTTGTCCGTTCAGCCCCCTTGCTCTGAATGACAGGTATTTAACATATCTCATGCACTAAGCCTGAGACAGGTATTATTTTTTAATTCTGACACCCACTCTATTTCTGAAGTCATGTGGTTACTTTTCTGTATTTTGACTGGATGTTAGTGATCATAGCAGAAGTTCAGTGTAAGGAATACACATGAGAAAATGCATGTTGACAAAAGGAGTGTAGAGGAGGGCGGGGAGTCTACTGACATCACAACTCCTTTAACCACTTGCTTACTGGGCACATAACCCCCTTCCTGCCCAGGCGAAATTTCAGCTTTTGCCACTGTCACGCTTTGAATGACAATTGCGCGGTCGTACGACCTGGCTCCCAAACAAAATTGACGTCCTTTTTTCCCACAAATAGAGCTTTCTTTTGGTGGTATTTGATCATTTCTGCGGTTTTTATTTTTTGCGCTATAAACAAAAAAAGAGCGACAATTTTGAAAAAAAAAAACAATCTTTTTTACTTTTTGCTATAATAAATATCCCAAGTTTTATTTAAAAAAACTTATTTTTTTCTCAGTTTAGGCCGATACGTATTCTTCTACGTATTCTAGGTATAAAAAAAAATTTGCAATAAGCGTATAGTGATTGGTTTGCGCAAAAGTTATAGCGCCTACAAAATAGGGGATAGAATTTTGAATTTTTTTTGTATTTTTTTTTACTAGTAATGGCGGCGATCTGCGATTTTTATTGTGACTGCGACATTATGGCAGACACATCGGACACTTTTGGGACCACATTTATACAGCGAACAGTGCTATGAATATGCACTGATAACTGTATAAATGTGACTGGCAGGGAAGGGGTTAACACTAGGGGGTGGGAAGGGGTTAAATGTGTACCCTGCTAGGTGATTGTTACTGTGGGGGGAGGGGACTGACTGGGGATGGAGACCGATCTGTGTCCCTATGTACAAGGGACACAGCATCGGTCTCCTCTCTCCCTAACAGGACATGGATCTCTGTGTTTACACAGAGATCCACGTCCCTGCTCTGTGACAGCCGATCGCGTGTACCTGGCGGACATCGCGGCCACCAGCCACGCGCATCGGCACCCACGTGACACAGCAGGTACAGCTTTTCCCAGATGCGCGCATCGCGGAAGTAAACAGGAGAACGTCCATGGACGTCCTCCCGGCAATTGAGCGCCGCAAAGCGGCCGTCTTTTGAGAATGGCCCGGGCACAAAGTGGTTAAGGAAATAGGTGTGGATGTGGTTGGTTAAAGAGTAATGGAGAAAGTGCATAAGAGAGAAAGGAAAGAAGATAGTTTTTCAGGCTAAAGTGCAACACATGGAAGAGGATGAAAAGTGCACTAGATATTCCTTCAAAAAAAAATGTGTGGAAGGAAAGAAGATTTGAAATTTGTCAATACAGAGTGCGGTAAGGTGGAGGGAGTGGAAGTGGTAAAGGAGGTGAAAGATCACTTTGAACAACAGTTTAAAGGTTATGAAAGAGGATGGTGATGCAATGAAAACTTATGGTGAAGTATTGAATGGGAGGTTGGGAAGATAGGAGCAGGAGTGGTTAGAAAGAAAAGTGAATAACATAGAAATTAAAGAGGCATTTGTTGGAATGGCTAAGAATAAGACACCGGGAAGTTGAGTTTTATTTAGCGTTTTGGAAAATAATAGGATCTGACATTTGTGTTGTGATGAGAGAAATTTTTGAGTTGAAAAAAATATCTGAATCCATGGGAGAAGGGGTGATTACCCTGATCTTCAAAAAAGGTGGATAGAGGCGACATGAAAAATTGGAGGCCGATATCACTTTTAAACGTCGATTACAAGGCTGTAAAATTGTGGCGAATAGACAGAGGTTTTGGAAAAAGTTATTGGACCCTGACAGATGTGTGCACTACCAGGTAGGAGACAACTATATTTTGTTAGGAGATATGGTAGTATATGCAAATAAGAACAAGAGACCATTGGTGGTGGAGTCTCTGAATCTCGAAAAGGCATATGATCAAGTATTGCATGTTTTCATGTTTAATGACATTATTAGGAGGTTAGGTGTTCCCAAAATTCTATTAGAAGTGTTGGGGGGGTTTTAATATTGGGATTAGAAGCCATGTTTTGGTAAATGGGAACTTGAGTTGCCCCTTTTAATATTCAAGTTAAATGGAGTGAGGCAGGGATGCCCTTTATCTCCTTTGGCCTTTGTGTCATTGAACCATTACTTATAAATATACAAAAGGATAAGATATGTAAAGGCTTTGCTATACCGGGTGGAGGATGACAAATGATAAAATCCATGGCTTACATGGACGATGTGGTTGTGATAGGATCATCACAGAGGGAAGTAGATAGGATTGTTTTAGTGACGGAGATCTACTGCATGGTTTCCAAAATTAATGTTAACTGGAAAAAAGTTGCCTATGTAATCTTGGTATAGAGTTGCAAATCCGAAAAGAATCTGGATGTAAACAAGGATGTGAAAGTCTTGGGATTTACTTTCGAGAGAACAGTTAAAAGGTAAGGTTACTTATGAACTGTCACAAAAGTTCCAAAGGAAATTGCATTTCTGGTCAACTCGAGAGCTATTCTTGAGAGGTAAAATTTTGGTTTTGAAGGATGTTATTTTTCCTCTAATACTGCATAACTGCAATAGTGTTACCAATAAAGCTATGTACAGTTTTCTATGGGGAACAAAAAATAGGATTTTTATAACAGCTTACCTGTAAAATCCTTTTCTTGGAGTACATCACGGGACACAGAGCGACAGTCATTACTATGTGGGACGTCCCAAAGCAATGCCAAATGAGGGGGGGGGATACACCATACATAAGCTGGGCGCTATCAGACATGAGGATCTTTTGCGGCCTGCAACACACTGCACCCAAAGGCGACATCCTCCTGACTTCTAACGTCCACCTGGTAGAACCTAGTAAACGTGTGTACTGAAGACCATGTTGCGGCCTTACAGATTTGAGCCAGGGAGGCCTGGTGATGCACTGCCCATGAAGTTCCAACTGCTCTCGTGGAGTGCGCCCTAACTTTGAACGGAGGCGGTCTCCTTCTCAAGCCATAGGCTTGCATTATGACCTGTCGAATCCACTTGGCTAAAGTAGATTTTGACGCTGCCTGACCCTTTCTGGGGCCTTCCGGCAGAATAAACAAAGTATCCGTTCTACGAATCTGAGCAGTGGCTTTTAGATAAGCTTTAACTGCTCTTACTACATCCAAAGAATGTAATAACTTTTCCTCTACCGAGCTAGGTTTGGGGAAAAAGGAAGGAAGAACCACATCTTGGTTCAAATGAAACCTCGATACCACCTTAGGAAGAAAGGCTGGATGAGGACGTAACACTACTCTGTCCTTATGGATAACCAGATATGGCTCCTTACAGGACATAGCGGCCAATTCCGACACTCTTTTAGCCGAACATATGGCTACTAAAAAAATCAATTTCCTGGTGAGAAGAACCAAGGAAATGTGCTGTAATGGTTCAAATGGTTGTTTCTGTAGAACCGATAGAACCAGGTTTAGGTCCCATGGACATATGGGAATTTTAACCGGAGGGCTAATACGCATCACTCCTTGTGTAAAAGTTTTGACTAGTGAATGCGAAGCCAGGGGCCTTTGAAAAAATATTGACAAGGCTGAAATCTGACCCTTGACCTCAAGGCAAACTTCCTATCTACAGCCCACTGTAGGAAGTCCAGAATCCTACCTATTACGTACTTACATGGATGTCATTTCTTGGCCTCACACCACGCGATGTACGCCTTCCAGATTCTATAGTAAATCTGCCTGGATACCGGCTTCCTGGCATTGATCATGGTAGATACCACAGGATTAGAGAGACCACTCTTTTTTAGAATGTGGGCTTCAATAGCCAGGCCGTCAAACCTAGGGCTAGGAAGGAAGGGTGGTATATCGGTCCTTGCGAAAGCAGGTCCGGACGATGTGGGAGGGTCCAAGGACTCCCACAGACATTTTTACAATCTCTGCGTACCATGCTCTTCGGGGCCATGCTGGAGCCACCAGAATCACTGGTTTCTTTTCTACCCTGATTCTGCGGAGTAATCGAGGTAACAATTGTGGCGGTGGAAATGCATATATCAGCTTGAACTGATCCCAAGGGAACACTAGAGCATCCGAGCCGCAAGCTAGGGGATCCCTTGTCCGAGAGACAAATCTGTCCACCTTTGCGTTGAATCTGGATGCTAGCAGATCTACATCCGGTGCTCCCCACCGCTGACATATTGCCCGGAAAACCTCGGGGTGAAGGGACCATTCCCCTGGGCATAATTGTTGGCGACTTAGAAAGTCCGCCTTCCAATTCTCCACTCCTGGAATGAAGACCGCGGATATGGCTGGGACATATCTTTCTGCCCATTTCAGGATGCGATTTACTTCCCTCTGGGCTGCACGACTCCTGGTGCCCCCCTGATGATTGATATATGCCACTGCCGTGGCACTGTCTGATTGAATTCTGACAGGGGACCCTTGGAGTTTGGATGTCCATGCTACTAGGGCATACCGTGCTGCTCGTATCTCTAAGAGATTGATGGGCAGGGCCTTCTCTGCATCCGACCATCTGCCCTGGAGAGACCATTGCTCCAGTACTGCCCCCCAGCCTATAAGGCTGGCATCTGTAGTTACCACCTTCCAAGAAATCGGACTGAAGGATTTCCCTTTTTTCAGATTCTGGGGAACCTAACCACCAACGGAGGCTTTTGCGAACGGAAGGGGACAAGGACATTGGTAAGTCTAGGGCCTGAACTTTTTTGTTCCAGGCTGACAGTATGGCCCTTTGCAAATTCCTTGAATGGAATTGACCGTAGGGCACCGCTTCAAATGATGCCACCATTTTTCCCAGCAGCCTCATGCACAGGCGTATGGACGGCTGTCTTTTTGTACCCACCAGGTGGATCAAATCTCTCAAAGAAGACACTTTTTCTTGAGGCAAGAAAATCTTCCTCTGGTCTGAATCCAGCCTTAGCCCCAAGTATTCTAGACTTTTGACTGGTTTTAGGGCTGACTTGTCTCGGTTGATGATCCAACCGTGAGATTCCAGATACTTGATTGTCTCGTGAACAACCATTTCTAGTTTTTCCACTGAGTGGTCCATCAGCAACAAGTCGTCTAGATATGCCATTATCGTCACACCTCGTGTTCTTAGATTGGCCAATAGTGGGGCCAGAATTTTTGTGAACACTCGTGGTGCTGTGGCCAGACCGAAGGGTAAGGCTCTGAACTGAAAATGGTGCCCTTCTACTGCAAAGCGTAGAAATTTTTGGTGGACTGGAAAGATGGGAATGTGCAAATAAGCATCTGTGATGTCGATCGAGGCTAACCATTCCTCCCCTTGTAGGGCAGTGGCCACCGATCGGATCGACTCCATCCGGAAAGTCCTGATATGTAGGAATTTGTTTAGCCCTTTTAGATTTAATATGGGCCTTACGTCCCCGTTTGGCTTCGGGACTGTAAAGAGGTTTGAGTAAAACCCGAACCCGCATTCTTCCAGGGGAACCTCCATAATTACTCCTTGGAGCAATAGTTGTTCTAGTGCCGACAGGAGGGATCCTCTCTTCCGGGGATCTCTTGGCACGTTTGACCACATAAAATGGGAAGGAGGAGAGTCTTTTAACTCCAGCTTGTATCCCAAACTTACTGCGGAGAGCACCCATCTGTCACTGATCGTGTCCCGCCAGGTCTCTGCGAACAACTGAAGTCTTCCCCCCACCCGATTGAGTGGGGGCAACCCTTCATAAATTGGACTTGGGGGGAGGTTTTGTACCTCTCCTGACCCAGGGTTTTTTGTTACCCTGTGATTGTCCCTGATTCTTACCCCTGGGATTTGACCGAGGAGGCCGTTGGAACTGCTTCACAGCAGATGTCCCAGGGACTGGAGAGGCAGGCCTCTTAAAAGAGGGACCTCTAACTCTCTTTTTAACCGGCAAGAGTGTACTTTTACCGCTGGAAATTTTCTGGATATATTTGTCCAGGTCTTCCCCGAATAAGCGTTCACCATGAAATGGGAAGCCAACCAGCAATTTTTTACAGGGAGCTTCAGCAGACCAGTTCTTGAGCCATAGAAGCCTACGCATATGTACTACAGACAGCGTAAGGCGGGAGGCCTGATGGATTGAATCCTTGATGGCGTCAACCGCAAAGCATAAGGCTCTAGGCAGATCAGCTAGGGCAAGGGCCTGCTGATCCGGCAAGTCCCTTAAGACCTGTTTTAACTGATCCTTCACCGCTTGGCAGACCCCAATAGCTGCTACTGCTGGTTGTGTCACCAAGCTTGCTGTAGTAAAAGCAGGTTTTAATAAGGACTCCAATTTTTTATCTATTGGGTCCTTGAACATTTGAACATTATCTACTGGACATGTCAGTGATTTGTTCACACAAGAGATGGCTGCGTCCACTGTAGGCACCCTCCATTTTCGGACAAACTTATCCTCCATGGGATAGACCACCGGAAATCTCTTAGGGGGAGTAAATATTTTATCAGGATGTTCCCAATCCTAGTAAATGAGTCCTTCCAGTAAAGGATGGATTGGAAAGGAACAAACAGTCTGGGGAGCTTTTAGCGACCCCAACGAGGAGACAGAAGTGGTTGATGGTTCCGCAAGGGGCATTTTAAATGCTGATCGGACCATATCAGTCAGGGACTGAACCCATAATCTTTCAGCATGTGACGCTGAAAATGGCTCTTCCACTGTTGATTCCTCTAGAACAGAATCAACCTCATCCTGATCCCCTTCAGGTAGGTCAATCCCTGTATGGGACTGTTGCTCCGCTAACAGGTACTCTGAGGGAGGAGACGGAGATCGGGCGCGCTTTCCCTCTGACAGGGAAGCAGCGATCAATGTTGTCAATCTCTCTTCCAGACCTCCCAGAGCTGAGGAAAAAACCTCCTCTGTTACATACACAGGAGCAGGTGAACTGAGGACAGCCACAGTACCAGGTACTCCTGAGGGTTCTCTACGGGCACCAACCTCTGATTTTTCAGGGGAGACTGGTGCAGCCAAAGCATGCCCAAGATCCTCAGAGCCCGACGGAGACCCTCTTTGCTTCCTGGGAGTCTTAGTCCCGGAGACTTTGGACGGCATATTCCTAAGCCCAAAGCTGAGGTATTCCAGCCGTAATACACCACTTACTGAAAATAGTCTAGCACAATTGCTGCTATATAAACAGTTGGTGTCTACTAATGTGCCTTTCTATGGGGATGCCTGCATCAACCGCCTGCTGTATGCCTTTTTTAAATGTTACCAGCTCCGTCTCTGCACTCCATAGCCAGCTCACAACAAATAATTGTGCCTTTTGACATGCTGGGACGCCCGCACATGCGCAGAAGCGCTGCGGCGCGCACAGAGCGTCATCCGCCAAGCTCCGCCCCCTTTACAAGCTCACCTCTATATATAGAGGCGCGGGCACGTGCGCCTTCGGCGCTTCTTTTGAAAAAGACTAGGGAGAGGAGCCAGGGTCCCTGTTTGCAGCAGGGCCCGGGGATGGACGAGCATTGCAACATGACAAAGGAAGCAGTTTCCCTAAAGAGAACTCACCCTCTGCCTGGACTTGACCTCAGAAGGAAACAGTCCACAGAAAAAACGACGTTCCACAGCGGCCTCTAGTGGTTTAACACAGGTACCGCGGTTTGTCCATTTTTTTTTTTTCTTGACCACCATTTAAAAAAAAAAATTACATTTTCTAGCAGTTTCAGGCATGCACAGATATTTAGCGGGAATACCGTTAGGTAACAGGCAGAAAGACATATTAGGCTTGGGGGTCCCCTCAATAGAACCAAGTTCCTAAGGGGCCCCCACTTACCTTTTCCCCGCCGCAGGACTCTGTTTGGTCCACAGGAGCCCAAACTTCACCTCTCACGGCAGGCATTGTACGTAGACCTTCAGGGACTCCACTCCCCTGGACCTGTATAGCACCCTGCACAGAAAACATCTTGGTCGTGGGTATGACCAGAGCTCTGGATCCCAGGGTCCAGCCCTCCTAAGAGAGGCATTACAGGCAAAACCTTGCTCTTCTCTGCAAGGCCCGGGTACCGACCGTTTAGCTATGAAGCTTTTTTGGTCGGATCCGGAATAGCTTGCTAAGGCCCAAAAGAACCTGTACACAAGCCCAGATGAATACATGTTAACCTTGGCCAACACCTTAGACACTGGCAAAAAACTGAGGTACTCCCGGATGGGAGGGGCTTATATAGGGGAGGGTACTTCCGATTTTGGAAGTTGCCAGTGCCAGCACCTAAAGGTATCTATATAACCCACATAGTAATGACTATGTCGCTCTGTGTCCCGTGATGTACGAGAAAGAAATTGAGCGAATCTCAAGGGACATAGTTAAGAAGCCACGTAGATTGGGCGGTCTGGGTTTTCCCGGATTTAGTTAAATTCGTAGATATGTACATTTGGCTAATGGTTTTCCGATTGGTGATGGCAAATGGAAGGACATCGAATATGATTTGTTATATGGGAGGATGGTTGTTTAGAAGATGGAGGTGGAGGAAAGTGGAGTTGGGGAAGCCAGTTTCCTTTTTCTTTTCCATGCACTCCAAGAAGCTGGAAAAAATTGGAATAGATTATAGTTTGGTTGCATTGGGGTTGGACGGAGGTGACAAAATAAAGGTGAGGAGGTTAATGCACAAAGATGAAATAGTTTTCAATATCAGAGGTTTGAGGTCAGTGGAGGCTGTAAGTTTTTGGAGTGCTCTGGGCATAGAAGGGATGTCAAATAGACAACCTGATGTTGCATGGTTGGCTTTGCGGAATGGGCTGTCGACAAAAGAGTTCCTGAAAGGGAGGGACATTGTAAGATCTGATAGATGTCCAAGGGAGGGGTGAGGAGGAAAATGTGCAACACATATTTGGTGTTTGTGCCTATGCAAAGAAAATTAGACTGACTTTTGATATGTTTAAGATTTGTGGATGTACGCTTACATATCTAGGTCTACTAACCAATATTGGACTAGGTAATGTGGAAGGTACAGTAAGTGCCTAGGCTAAATCTTTAGTTGTATTCTAAAGGAGGCTTTGTGGGATGTGAGAAACGAATTGGTTATTTGGAAGGAAGATTTTGAAGTTGAGTGGTGCTGCCGAATGATGTTAATGAAATTACATACGGCATTTCTGTTTGATGTAAAGGAGATGAGGGAGGAGAAGAGTTGGAGAATCTGGAAGAGGAGTTGGAATAATTTTGTGAAGATAGGTGTGGGTTGAGGAATGGTTGGATAGTGTAGGTGTGTAAGTAGCAGACAAATGGTAGTGTATGAGGTAAATGTGGAGCTGATCTGATTGTTACATGGCAAGGGGGTTTAGGTAGTAATTGTGAATAAGTCGGTGATTGTTGAGTTTTGGGAGGTGGTTGTGTCTCTTACCTTTTGTTTTTTTGTTCAAAGAGATAAATGCAAGTAAGTAGGTAGATTGGTGACTAATGTCTATAGTCTTTGTAGTTTAGGAGTTTTTGTTGTAAGTCTAAGTGTAGAGTGTTTTAGATTAGAATGACAGTTGATAGTTTTTAGATCACAAGATTGTACTTTTGGTTTGTACCGTGGCAGAAATATTACTAGTTCGTTGAAGTCTTTTTTTTTTCTTTTATTCTGAATAGAAAAAAATAAAATATCTGTTCTTATGAGTTTAATATCTGATACGTCCCCTATCTGGGGACCATATATTAAATGGATTTTTAGAACAGGGAGATGGAAGAAGAGCTTGCTCTGTCCACTCCACGCATCGACCTGGTATTTGCAGTACCTCCAGGACCGGTGCACCCCTCTCTTATGCAGTTTCCAAAAACAGAAATGAATGAAAAATCCTTTTTCTTGTTGCTTGCTCACAATGTTGCTTTTGCTGCTCACAAGCTGTTCATTCTTACAATAAACTTGCATTTAACCCCGGTGTGTTTGTGCTTCGTGTCACTTTCTTGGCCTGTTTCCCCTGCTCCATAATACCTTATTTATTTTTTTTGGTTTGTTTATTCATTTGGATGGTTTCTTTTTTAGGTTCCCCGCCCCTCCCCTTTTTCAAGTCATATAGTTAGTAAGTACACAAATTTCGACAAGACAGTTCTACTCATCTCCCAAGGCCCAAAATGAAGCCTTTACTGCAAGTGTCAGTTTTTTCCCTTTTCGTCTTTCAGGACAGCCCCGATGAGAGACACAGGCTCCTCCCCTTCCTCAGGAAACACTGCACCAGCACATAAATTCTCCCTTCCTCCTGCCAGACATCAGTTATTAGTGTTTCCTCTGGTGGGGAGACACTGTGCAGGGAACCAGAACGGTCAGTCAGGGGATGGAGGCCAAACTTTTTTACCCGGTAAAGGAACCAGCAGCTTCCAGGATACAAGGTGTGGTACATACCCGCCTCTTCGTAAGCCACTCCATCCTCGTCGAGTGCGGAAGCAGGCTGAGGGGAACCCCTATCACGTCCACAGGGCCACAGCAGGGAGGCAGCTCCACTCTCCCTGTACACAATACAGGCCGCATTTTTTGGGACCAGCGGGCCATGTCATTTCCGGCGGAGGGTGGATGGTTTCCCTTTGACCCGCGACTTCCGGTCTCGGGTCGCGGAGCTGATAGGGGGCCGGGCACAAGCTGGAGAGAGTCAGGAACGTGCACAGGCAGCGTGAGACTCGGTAGAGGCAGCCACCTGCAGTCATATCGTAAGCGGATGCTCAGACGACACACAGTGACACTACCTCCAGGCTTCCAAAGGTAAGAGCACACTGGAGAGGGGTCCTCTCTATCTAGGATTGCCCCTCCATACATGGTTCCTGTCTATGGGGGGGGGGAGGCTCTGGTTTCTGTATACTAAGAGGTTCCAGTGCACTCCCGGGGATGTATCTGACTGCTTCAATTATTAATTTTTTTCTGCGTTTCTTTTGGTACTTGTATTTCAGAAAGCTACAGAAAAGCTAAAGTCGACCCATACCTCTAGAAGGAAGTGTGCCTCCTGTAAGGACACTCTAGGGGAGTCATGGGAAAAGTCTTATGTGAGAGCTGCATAGACACCCTAGTTAGAGAGAGGGATTCTGAGCAGGAGTCAGGACTAGCAGCTTCTGTAAAGGAACTCTCGTCCACCTTTTCATCGTTTAAAACCCTCTTTGAAAAGTTTTAACTCTTCTCTAATCCCGTCTCCCAGGATACAACCCTACCTCTGGCTCAGGGCTCTGCACCTGCCAATCCTGCCACTACACCTAGGACAGAGGAGGCTTCAGGCCCTTCCGGTGTGGAACAAGCACAACCTGATAGTGCCACCTCTGATTGTCAAGAGGAATCAGAGGGAGAGGGCAAGGACAGTGAGTCCAGGAAGCCCTCCAGACATAAATTGTCCCTGGATGAGGTAGAGGACCTCTTGGGGGAAATTTACACAACCCTCTGTATTCAGGCCGACAAAAAACCTTCGACTCTCCAGAAACACTGATCTGGCATTTAAAAAGACATGGGAGCCTTGGCTGATGTCATGGACAAGAGGATAGACTCCCTCTTGAAAAAGACATGGGACTCTACAATTGGGAATCTAAAGCCAGAAATGGCTGTTACAGTTGTGGCCCGCAACTTAGAGCACTGGCTCTCCAAGATCCAGGAGCACATTGAAGCAGGAACGGCCAAGGAAACCATCTTATCATCCTTCCCTACAATCCTGCGAGGAATCGCATATATAGCTGATGCTTCAGCGAAATCAGTCCGCATGTCTGCCAGGTCGGCAGCCCTAGCTAACTCTGCCAGAAGAGCCCTCTGGCTCAAAACTTGGCCAGGTGACAGCGCCTCTAAGGCCAAGTTATGTGGGATACCCCTGACGGGAGACCTACTCTTTGGCCCAGGCCTAGAAACTGTTCTAGACCGCACGGCAGATAGAAAAAAACCCTTCCTACTCAAAAGGAAGTCCCCAGTGCAGACAAAAAGGGGGTTTCGTCCGCAAAGACAAAGGGAGGCCCCCAAACCAGAAGGGCAAAAGAAAACTTGGACCCCCAAAGGCAAGGGCAGAGGAGGGACGATTTTTCGCCCTCCTGAGCAGCCCCGTAAAAACCCATGACCCTCCAGTCAGGGTGGGAGGAAGACTGGGGACCTTCCTCCCACAATGGGAGGCAATTTCTCCCTACCAGTTCATCCTGGGGGTCATAAGAAGGGGGTACCGTATGGAATTTGCAAAGCCTCCCTCGCAAAGGTACCTGGTCAAGCAGCTACCCAAATGCAAGGCAAAGTCCGAAGTCCTGTTGGGGGGCATTAAAAGGGATCTAGAGAATCAAAGCGTAGTCCGCAGAGTTCCAGAGGCGGAGGAAGGAAAGGGATTCTATTCACACGTTTTTGTTGTGAGGAAACCCTCAGGAAAATTCAGACCAATTTTAAATTTAAAACCCCTGAACAAGTCAATTACATACAAAAGATTCCGCATGGAGTCGATATTTACAGTCAGAGCCCTTCTCCCCCACAACTGCTTCATGGTACCGCTGGACCTCAGGGATGTGTATCTACATGTCCCGATCGCAGAAAGCGCTCAAGAGTTTTCTCTGACTAGCGGTAGACCTAGATGGAACAACAGTACATCTACAGTCCCAGGTGCTGCCATTCGGGCTATCCTCATCACCCTGCATATTTACAAAGGTCTTGGCGGAGCCTGTGGCGTTTCTGCGACTCCAGGGAGTGTCCATAATAGCATACCTGGACGACCTGCTCTTATTCACAGCATCTCTAGAGCAGCTATCCAGATATCTGGAAATTACAAAGACGGTCGTAACAGACCTGGGGTGGCTACTGAACTTAGAGAAGTCCAGCCTGATCTCATCACAACGTATCACATACCTAAGAAACTTGTTGGACTCAACACTGTTAAAGAGTGTTTCTCCCGATGGAGAAAGTCTTAAAACTAGACAGAGCCGTAGCCTCCCTCCAGAGCAACCAACAAGTCTCTATAACATCTCTGATGTCAACGCTAGGTCTGTTAACATCTACCCTCCCAGCAGTCCAGTGGGCAGGACTACACATTCGCCCCCTGCAGGCCTTCGTTCTAAGGGTGTGGGACCACAGCCTAGAGATACTAGACACCTTAGTTCAGGTACCAGATCAGGTAAAAAGATCCCTGGTGGTGGAGGAAGGTAACAACCCGTCGCAGGAAGGTCTGTGGCTTATTCCGATTTCTCGAGTGGTAACCACAGACGCAACCTGGGGTCTCTTCCAGCACAGGGCATCTGGAAAGACGGAGAACTAAAGAGATTGTCCAATTGGAAAGAGCTGAGGGCACTTGGACTGGGTCACCACACTCAGGTGCGGTCGGACAATTCATTGCCCATAGCCTACTTAAACAAGCAGGGCGGCACGAGAAGCGGAATCCTGTCGGCCCTAGCAGCAGACATCCTGGGCTGGGCCGAGATTAACACTCTCTCGCTTTCAGCTGTTTTTCTGAGGCAAGAGAAATGTGATGGCAGACTTTCTCAGTCGAAGGCAACAGAGAGAGCGAGTGGGTCCTCAATCAAGAGGTCTTCAGTCTCTTGGCCAAGAGATGGGGACCACCGGAGGTGGACCTGTTCGTGTCAAAAGAAAATGCGAAAGCCCCCTGTTTTTTCTCCCTAAACAGAGGAGAGGGAGCGCTGGGGGTGGATGCATTGACCCAAAAATGGCATTTCAGAATATCCTGCCACCAGTATTATTACCGGCAGTTCTGAGGAAGTTTCAAATAGAACACTTCTCTGATCCTAGTGGCACGACATTGAGAACTGAGAACCATGCCCTCTTGGGCCAAACAGCTGGCTGTAGAACCTCCCTTATTCCTACCACCTCAAGAGGATCTCCTCTCACAGGTACCAGTCCTCTGCCCACAGGTACACAAATGGAAGCTAACAGCCTGGCTACTGAGGAGGGCATAATAAAATCTAAAGGTTTTTCAGAGAGATTAATTGCCACCCTCCTTAATAGCAGAAAAAAGGAGATGCGCCAAATTTACAGAAAGGTCTGGCTCCGCTTTAAAGAGTGGTGCTTAGGATGCTCCTGTTCGGTGCAAAGCCCCACAGCCATTCTAGAATCCCTACAGTGTGGAGCGGATAAGGGTCTATCCATAAGTACCCTTAAGGGTCAAATTTCAGCACTCGGTGCATATTTAGAAAAACCTCTGGCCACCAACCCGTGGGTAGTCAGATTTTTCAGGGCTCTATCTAGACAGAGACCAGCTCAGGGCCCACCCTTCCCCAGTAGGGACCAATCTTTAGTTCTACAGACCCTAAAGGGTGCTCCCTTTGTGCCTTTATACGAGTGTCTACTGAAGGAACTGACCTTAAAAACAGTATTTTTGGTTGCAGGGTCAGCGAGATAGATAGGAGGGTCAGTGAGATATTAGACTTATCCGTTAGACCCCCTTTTTGCATTATTTTCCCAGATCAGGTCATTTTTACCTAAAGTGACCTCAAGATTCCATAGAAGTCAGGAAGTAGTTTTACCTTCTTTTTGCCCCAACCCCTCAGGAGAGTTGAGATTTCATACTTTGGACGTCAGGAGATGCATCCTGCACTACCTAGAGCTGACAAAAACATTTAGAAAGTCAGACTCATTTTTTTTTTTCTTGGGGCCAAAAAAGGGTACAAAGTGTCTCAACGTACTATTGTCAGATGGCTCAGAGCAACCATTGTGCAAGAATATACTTTAGCAGGGAAAGAGATCCCTATTGGGATAAAGGCACACTCTACCAGAGCTTTGGCAGCTTCTCAGGCAGAAAAGGCTGGAGCATTGCCAGAACAGATATGCAAGGCAGCAATATGGTCCAGCTATTCCACTTTCGGAAAACATTACAGAGTGGACCTGGTGTCGGCAGGTGAGCAAGCCTTTGGGCGAAAGGTTTTGCAAGCTATAGTCCCACCCTAGCTGGTAAGTGCTTGCCTATCCTCTCATTGTGGCTGTCCTGAAAGACGAAAAAGGGAAAATTAGAGTTACGCTTACCGGTAACGGCTTTTCCAGTAGTCTTTCAGGACAGCCCTAGTTACCCACCCCAAAAATTTGGGGTCTTATTAAAGACCGAAACGCAGCATGATAATGATATGTAATAGTATGTTATAAATGTGTTCTTGTGTCTCCCCAGCTGGCCTGAGGTAATCTTGAAAAAACTGAGGTCCGGCAGGGGGAAGGGAGAATTTATGTGCTGACGCTGTGTTTCCTGAGAAAGGGGAGGGGCCTATGTCTCTCATTGTGGCTGTCCTGAAAGACTACTGGAAAACCGGAGTTAGTACTTACCGCTAACTCCTTTTCCAGTAGTCTTCCAGGACAGCCCTTGAGAGATAGAGTCCCTCCCATCGACACAGGAAACACATTGCCAACAGTTCAAAAGGAGGTCCCTGGTGAGTCATTTACCAAGAACCGAAGGATGGAACTGAAAAACATAACCATAACAGGTAATAACATTAATGCATCAACATAATTCAAGGGTGGGATCGTGCTGTCCTGGAAGACTACTGGAAAAGGAGTTATCGGTAAGTACTAACTCCGGTTTTCCCCAGCCGTCTTCCAGAACAGCCCTTGAGAGGATCCCCAAGTACTCACCAGATTAGGGGGGACCACGGCTTGGAGGACTTTCGTCCCAAAAGCCTGATCCTCACTGGACATTAAGTCTAGTCTATAATGACTTTTAAAGGTGGAGAAGCTTGACCACATGGCTGCTTTACATATTTTCTCTAGGGTGGCACCAGCTCTTTCAGCCCAGGATGCCGAGAGTGCCCTTGTGGAGTGGGTTTTAACTCCCCCAGGAGGATCTTTATTTAGTATTCTATAACTTTCTGCTATAGCTAGCCTGATCCACCTAGCTAT
This sequence comes from Rana muscosa, assembly GCA_029206835.1. Classification (NCBI taxonomy): domain Eukaryota; kingdom Metazoa; phylum Chordata; class Amphibia; order Anura; family Ranidae; genus Rana; species Rana muscosa. Next base: position 942,759,164 of record CM055122.1, on the reverse strand, counting down.
AGTGACCTTAGAAGCTTTCTGTCTCTTACGTTGCCCAGAAAAAAGCACAAACAAGGAATCTGCAATTCTACAAGATTTGGTTGCATCTAGGTACTCTAAGATACACCTTCTCACATCTAATAAATTAAATTGCTTCTTTTTTTACGTTTGTTCTCCCTTCATTCTGCCAGAACGCCTCAATGTCTTGAGACCTATGGAATTTGGATGCCACCTTAGGCGAGAACCCAGGGTCTGTTTTTAGGATGACTCTGTCTTCAAGGATTTGAAGAAAAGGCTCTCTAACAGAGAGAGCTTGGATCTCACTGACCCTACGGGCTGAAGTGATTGCCACAAGGAGTACTGTTTTGAATATAAGCAGTTTAAAGAGAGGCCTCCGAGAGAGGTTCAAACAGTGTCCCCAAAAAGGCTTTGAGGACGACCGAAAGGTCCCAAGTTGGATTTATCTTGATTCTGACTGGTTTATGTCTAGCGATTGCCTTACAGAACCTAGCGATAAGGGTATCTTCCTGTAAGCGTTTTTCTAAGTACACACTTAAGGCCGCTATCTGGACCTTAATAGTACTAGGAGATATCCTACAGTTTCTCCATGAAGGTATAGACAAGGGGTTATTTGTTATATCCTTGTTAGCCTTACCCCAATCCACCAACTAGAAATTACATTTTTTACAAATTTTTCTGTAAATAGCTCGGGTGACTGGTTTTCGTCTCTGAAGTAAGGTTTGAATCACTTTCTCTGATAAACCTTTGTTTCTCAGAATCTCTTCCTCAGTAACCATGCAGAAAGCTTCAGCATGGCTACTTGAGGATGCAAGAGGGGTCCCTGTGACAGGAGGTCTTGTCTGCAGGGGAGCCTCAGAGGAGGTTGGTCAGTCAACTTCAGTAAAGTTGTGAACCAAGGTCTCTTGGGCCAAAAAGGTGGCACTAAAATTAAACATGTTTCTTCTTGGCCAGGACTATCGGAATGAGGTGAAGCGGTGGAAACGCATAGGCCAGACTGAAGGTCCAGGGGATTTGTAAGGCATCTACCGCCAAGGTAGATAAAAGAAGAATTAAAAGAAAAAATCTGAGGAAGTTAAAACTTTTGCAGAAGTGGTACCGTATATACTCGAGTATAAGCCGAGGCACCTAATTTTACCACAAAAAAACTGGGAAAACTTATTGACTTGAGTATAAGCCTAGGGTGTCCATGTGCATGCCTCACTGTGCCCATGACTAGACTGAAGTTTAACATGGGAGTCTATGGAAGGGGTTCCCAGATTAGAAAAATCAGTGTACCCTGGCCGTAGGTACCCCAGACAATATCCTTTGCACACTTGTAGAGGAGAAATGGGGCTACATTTGTGCCAAGCTTCGGGTCCAGGGGACCTACGACTGGCCATTACCGGGTCCCCAAAATCACAGGAGAAATTACCGTTTAACATGGGACTCTATAGAAGGGGTTCCTGGGTTTGAAAAATCGGTGCTCCCCGACCGTACGTTCCCCAGACAACAAACTTTGCACACTTGAAGAGTAGGGCTACATTTGTGCAATTTTTGGGGTCCAGGGGACCTACGGCCGGCCGGTACCGGGTCCCCAAAGTTTGGGAGATCAGGCGCAAAAAGGTGACTCGAGTATAAGCCGAGGGGGGGGGGCATTTTCAGCACAAAAAATGTGCTTAAAAACTCGGCTTATACTCGAGTATATATGGTAATTGAGGGTCAGCAGATAGAAAGCGACGGGCAGGCTGAAATTGCAGACTTTTGGCAATCGCAGCCAGGCTGTCCGAGTCTCAAATCACAAAATGTTTTTCAGGTATTGGAAGTTCAAGAAACCTCAGGGGCATCTCCGGAGGATACAGAGCTACAGTGTGGCCAAGAGGCGGATCCATCTTTGACGCCTCAGTCAACTGTGGAAAATAATGAGGCATTGATTGAAGATGGTGTAGAATCACCTGCACCTCATTAAAAAAAATAAAAAAAAAGAAGTGTTTAATATTTTTTTTTTCTTGAATAAGAAATGAATATGCAAATTAGAGTTGCTTCCCTAAATGTTAGGGGCTTTAAAAATAAAAGGTTAAGCAGACTAGCTTCTATGATTTTATTGAAGCCTCCCATTTTGACATTTTTTGACAGGAATGCGGCATTGATTTCGAATTAAGCTATTCTTGGTTAAAAAAGAAATGGAAAGGATAATCAGTTTGGTCTGGTTCCAATGACAGCAAACTTACTGGCATTGGGCTTTTGATAAAAATATAGATATCTCTGTGAAGAGTATAACAGAGATGACTCCAGGTAGAATTATGTTGGTTGAGCTGGAATATTTTGGGTTCTCATTTACAGGTAAATGCATACATATCAATGTGGCAGCAGAGGAAAAATTAAGAAGGGAGAATTTTTTTCTTTTTTTTTCTTTTAGGGGAAAAACCTCTAATTCTTGGAGGTGACTTGAATTGCATTTGGCCAGGTGAGAAGCGGGGGGGGAAGCTCAGGGCCTTAAAACTCTATCAACTTAAAAAAATTGGTGTAGGATATAAAACGTATAGATGCCTGGAAAATTGAAAGTAAGGAACAAGAAAAATTTACCTGGTTCGCTAGGAATAACTGTTTCATGACTGACTATTTTTTCATATCTGATACAATAAAATATAAAGAGTTTAAAACTTATATTAACACATTTTCAGATCATAAAATAATAAGTTTTATAGGTGGAGGTAGGCAATATCAAAAAGCAACAAAACTGGAAATTAATTACAAATTAAAAGACCCAGAAAATAAAATGAGATAAGATATAAAATATGGAGGACAGAGAGGGGAAACTATAGTATAGTTTGGTGGTGGGATGAATTAAGAGAGAGAACCAAGGACTTTTTTTAAAAAGAAAAGGGAGGGAGAAAGCTAGGATAAAAAAGGTCCCTTTACAAAGAATTAAATATGAAATTAAACACACTGCTTCTTCAGAGGGAGGGATTGGTGGCAGAAGAATTGGAAGAGACTAAAAATAAAATTAAAAATGAATTAGAGGAGAGGGGTAAAAATATTATCCAGGGACATTTGGGTGACGTTTTGCGTGATTTGAATTTTGCAACATGGCAAAACGTTTTTTGCCGAAACCCTTTCGGTTGGTTGTCGGACCATAAGTAAGGAGATTGTTTTCTATGAAGAAAGTGATTGAAGATTGTGTACTGGAAGGACTTCACCTAGCAGTAAGTGATATTTATGCGCTGCAGGATTTTCCTGATACAGGAATTTCCGACGTATCATTTCTTTCTTTTCTCCTCTGTCTTTCTTTTCGGCCCTCCCAATTCTTTTGTTTTATTTTTGTTCCTTCCCCCCCCCTTTTCTCTCCCCTCCCTTTTTTTTCTCCCTCCCCTTTATTCCCTTCCCTCCCTTGTTCTTTTTTTACCCCCCTTTCTCCTTTCCCACACCCACACCTGGTGTCCCCAAATCACCCCTAGTTATAATTTTGGTTACATCCTAATAGCATTTAATTACTTTTACTAGAGAACACCACACATGTCCCCCTTGTTCACCGCGGGGGGTTAATTTGAGCCTTTGCCTGACCCATGAACCATATTCAGTGAGCAAATAAGCATTTTCTGACATTGACTGTACCCATTATGTTAAAATATTGTACCTCCATATGTTACTGTCAGGGATCGGATGGGAGACTGAATTGACGAGGTCGGCCTCTCTTATATCTCCTGTCCTGGCTTCGCTGAAGGTGAGACAGAGGAAGCCGAAGGACAAGAGGGACACGAGTGCCTGGAGCAGTAGGTCCCGGGAAAACAGCTTGGCAGGGTTCAGCGGACTGGAGTAGACTGTGATGTGCTGAGCAGGAACAGGTAACAGCCAGGCAGGTAGCCGGGGGTTAACAGCAACCGGATCTCAGGAATAGCCCGGTTCGTCAGCAGGTGGGTAGCGGGGTACTAAATCATAGACAGAGCCAGAGTAGGGGACGGAGCCGGGTCAGAGATGGACATCAGTACTGGAACAAGGTCAAGAGCAAGCCGGGTCAAAAATACTGGGAAGACACACAGGATCAGGGCAAGATTCAGGAACACAGCTGAGATCAGGCAGCAAAGCACAAGAGCCCAGAATCCCTTTAAATAGGCTGTCTGGCGCTAAAGGAGAATTAGGCTCGTGTGTGCGCGTGCGCGCACATGCGCACCTGCGATTGCGGGCTCTGGCACGCATGAGTGCGCCTGTTTGCCATTCTATGGCAAAGACTATGTGCTTGTGCACGTCTGTGTGCAAAACGTAACGGTCAGGGAATTCCTTTTAGACATGTATATGTCATTGCTAGTTCATTTATTGTATATATTATGTATTATACAGACCCTCCTGAAGAAGCGGTACCAACTGCGAAACCGGTTGAGGTTTTTGCCTCTCTCCACCATAAATCAGATGTGTGACGGTGGTTCCGTTATCAACCAAGCTGTTTTCCCTTGTGGGGTTTGGCTCAAATGTTTTTAATTTTATGGTTTTTATGTAATAAATATACTTTTATATGAAAAATATTTTTGTCGTGTTATCAGTGCCTAGAAAAATCCACCCAACATCCCTATTCCTTGTGTCCATGTGGGCGAGTTGGCAATAGCAGCCATCACTGTATGCTCACCCGGTCTAATCTTTCATTACTTATTTTGGATGATGGCACTATTTATTTTTTGATTATATTTCTTTAAGTAAGGCTACACTCAAAACTTTGACATCACACACATCACATCCTATATTCAGCAGCCCTTAATGGGGGTTGCATAGGTTCATTGCAGCACATCACTGATTGCACACACATTTACGTCACTTTATACACTGTGCTACTTGCACCTTTTATTTTTACACTTTCACAGTTGATCATTCTATTTTGTTTTCACATCACACTCATTAATTCCAATATAATTATATATATATATATATATATATATATATATATATATATATATATATATATTATTAAATTTTTTTAGTAATTCATTATTATTATTTTCACAATATTTTCACGCTTTTCATTCATATTCTCTCTATTCCACTCACTACTAATAATTTTTTATTGTATTGTTGGCATCCTTACCCTCACTGTTCCCACACCATCCTCTGATACGCTCTACTCACCTACATTTCACACTCGCTCCTTTTTGTCTCACCCCTTTTCCATTTCACTTCGTTTTACACAATCTTTGTTCATTTAGCTGTTGAACATCTGTTGAAATACCATTTGGATGCAACTAGCTTCATGATGGCATATTTTTATCATTATTTTTTCTAGGGTTGCTTGCCCTTGTTTGGGCGGTGCTTCTCTTCTCCATCTGGCCCGACTCCCCCCTTGTCCCACCTACCTGCCCCCCCCCGTTCCAGTGTGGGGTCCTTGTTTGCGACCTCTCGTAGACCTGGGGGTGGTGCACGCATTCCATAGCCCGGTCTACGTTTACATCTTGACCTTCCCTGTTTCCTGCGTGTACCTTGGGAGATGCCTGCTCCTGGCGGTGGAGTCCATGGCGGGCCATTGGTCCCAACTCTTGACATTCATCTTGGTAACTATATTCTTTTGGATTAATGTCTCTAATAATGACTGTATATCATTAGAACCTGTATATGTTATAAAGTGTGGCGCTAAATAAAAAAGGTGAGAAACCTTAATATGTATAAATATCCAAATACACAGTGAAGTGTAATGTGCAACACAGAAATTGTTTACACAAAAATGATACTAAAAATAGTATCCACTACGGTCCACCCGTGGTGGTACAATACACATAAACCACTGATAATCAAACCAGTGCATTAATAAGTGATGCAAAAAAGGTGAATGTTAATGACAATAAAACAAAATTATTTTTGAGAACGGACTCATGTAGGTCATCACAGGTGAGTTCATGTCCTTAAAATGCCAAGTATCAAATAAAGTAAAAGAAAAAAATCAGGATCCAGTAGAAAATTTGCATCAACTGCAGGATATATAGGAAGGTGAGTGGATCAGATGATCTATGCAGACGTATGAAGTGTATAACATCACCCGGGAGTGCCTCCACCTTGGGCCAAATATAAATGGGTACTCTTACCGGCCAGAGTGGATCCAACACACCATACGGCGGTGGATCATCAGAGCTTTGTCCACTCTATGGACCGAGGGAGCAACAGGCATCTGTAGAACACCTCCTCCTAGTGCTGACGACACTCCAAGCCAAAGGGAAGATCCAGATATCAAGCAGCAATCACATCAAATTGCAATGACCATGGAAAAAGGAAAATTCATCCACATAGTGTAAATCCATAAAAGATTTATTCGAAATCCATAAAAATTCAGGCAGTTGAGCGTCAATAAAAATCCAAATACAGGAAGGCAGCGTGAGATGGACAGCTGGAGCTGGCATATAAAACCCGACCGGTTTCGTCTAAACAGACTTCAACTGGGGTATATCGTAGTCTTGCTTGCCATTTGTTTTTTGACAAGTTTTATTTATGTGTATATATTCTTTCATAAAGCCTATGCCTGCATACTTTTTTCCCGCTGAAGAGACCCAAACCACCATAAGGGTCGAAACGTGTCGGGGTTGGCGCCAAGGCAACCATGATACTGTTGTATGAATTCATATAGATTGTACTTATGTGTGTTTAATTGACACCCTGGAGTCCATGTTTTGATTTTTATTAGATGGTTTTCTTTTTGATTTTATACCTTGTCTTTTTTTGGATAAATTATATACTCTTTTACATTCTATTGATTTCATCTATACTCATTGCTGCAACTCAAATCCCCTAGGGGTACCTTTTCCTTTGCCGATGCGGTGAGGGGAGGTCAAAAGGTCCCGTAGTGTCAGCAGCGGTAAAAGCTGCGACCACGTCTTATACAGCTAGAGCACTAGCTAAAGAAAATGCCCTAAAGCTCATCCTAGAATTTGGGGTGCGTGAGGGTGAAGATCAGATGGAGGAGGAGGTGCTGGCGGGGGGAGTGTGTGCCCATTGTTAGTGAAGCAGCGGTGATCAGAGGGGAAGATGTTGATGTGGCGCCAAAGGTGGGCGTGACCGCCTCGTATGCTGACGTAGCTAGTGTGAGCATAGCTGACACGAGTGGGGAGGGCGAGGCGGAGGCGGGTTCTATGCAAATGGGCCTCTTACAAGCTAACTTAGTGAGAGAACTTAAACGGAGCTTGGCTGCAGTGGAACTTAAAAGGAATGTGTTATCAGGAAAAGGAGTGGAAATGACAGAGATGGAGGTAGATGGTAATGTGGATGATATTAACCCTGTAACTGCAGGGGCGAGTGATGCAGACTGGGGAACAAGGATGGAGATGGAAGACAGTGCTTCCTTGACTCCTGGTCAGAGGGTTATGGATAATGAGTGAGACATCTACATGTAAAAAAGCTAGGGCAGAAACGGAATGACTCCTGAGGATGGTTTATTCCTCTGATGAGGGAGAGTCCCCTGATTTAGTGGCAGCAAGGAGGGGGTGGACAGGTGATAAAGGTGGCGAGTTGGATAGAAAAACTTAAAAATGACCAGTAGTATGTTTTTTTTTTTTCTGCGATAATGGCGGTGACAATCGCATCGCTTAATGTCCGCTCATTTGGGGCGGTTATTTTAGATTTTTTGGCTGGTTTAAAGCAAAATATAATTTGCTTGCAGAAGTGCGGCATAAAGTATCCTCCCGGGAAACGTGAGTGGAAGGGGGAGGCAATATGGTTCCCGGCGTGTGATAACAAAAATTGTGGTGTGGGAATCCTGATAAAAAACAGCAGGATTAGGATGGTAGAGTATAAAGTATTAATCCCAGGAAGATGCCTGTTGGATATTTTTGAAATTGCAAATTTTCGTTTCAGAATTATAAATGTATATGCTCCAGCAGGGAGACTTGAGAGGATTGCCTTTTTGCAGAGTCTGCAGATGTTCTTGGTTGGTAGATTTCCTACCATGGTGGTGGGGATTTCAACACGGTGAGGGAAGTCTCTGATAGAAAGGGTACTTGATCCATCAAGGGCCCCCGCGACACTAACAATATTAATTTGTGATTTTGGTTTGTTAGATGTTGGGAAAGATATGGACCTGGCAGAGGATAAATTTAATTTTTTTTCAGAGACAGGGAGAATCAAATCCCGGACAGACTTTTTGTTGTGTTCAAAAATCTTGAGATGTAAAGAATATTCTATGTTTAATGCATTTTTTTCCGACCACTGAGGCATCCAGGCTGCTTTTTTGTTGGAGAGTGCTGTTTTGGTAAAGGGTTGTGGAAAATTAACAACCTTTTATTGGATGATGAGGAAATAAGAGAGGATTTTGATCTGCCTTTATAAGCATTTATCGCAGAGAAAGTGCACAAATTGAGTTTGTTGGAGTGGTGGGATTGGGTGTAACACAGAGTGGGTGAGTTTTTCAAAGTATGGGCGAGGGAAATGTAAGGGAAGGATTTTTATGAAAGGCTGGGATCGAGACTGAAGACCCTACATCAGCTAAAGAAGATGGATATAGATGTGGAGGAGGAACTAAGAGTGGTGAAGGAAGAGAGAAGGAAGAGAGAAGGGAGTTTATAAAAGGAAAAAATAAGAGTATTGTGTTTCAGGCAAAGATACAACATATGGAACAAGATGAAAAGCGTACAAGATACTTTTTTAAGAAAACATGTGGGAAGAAGGATGTGTTGGTGTCTGTTAAAGGAGGTGGAGTGCTTCTTTAAAAATTTATTTGAAGGGTTTGAGGTGGAGGAAGAAGAAGAAGAAATTAAGTCCTATTGTGAGGTGCTGGATATGAGTTTGGGAAGAGAGGAGCAGGAGTGGTTGGAGAGGGAAGTTGGTGACACAGAGATTAAAGATGCCTTTTTAGGAATGGCTAAGAACAAAATGCCTGGTTGTGACGGTCTTGTAGCAGAGTTCTATCTATCCTTTTGGGAAAGGATTGGACCTGATGTATGTAAAGTAATTAGAGAGGTGTTTGAAATGTTATCTGTATCAATAGGAGAGGGTGTGATTTCCCCAATTCATAAAAAAGGAGATAAAGGGGATATGCAAAATTGGAGGCCAACAAACCTCTTTTAGGAGAAGTATGGGATGGGTTAAATGGGTTAAATAACTAGTACCTATCACATTAACTATTAATATAACTGAGTACTAACATTTATAGGTAAAGTTGATCCAGGATAAATCCGATTGCCTCTCGGGGGATCAGGAAGGAATTTTTTCCCCTGCTGTAGCAAATTGGATAATGCTCTGCTGGGGTTTTTTGCCTTCCTCTGAATCAACTGTGGGTATAGAATTGGGTATATGGGATTGTACGATATTTTGTATTTTTTTTTTTGTGGTTGAACTGGATGGACTGTCTTTTTTCAACCTGACTAACGATGTAACTATATAACATTAGCCACATATCAGCTAATCTTTTTTTTTTCCTACCTCTTTTAGTTTTTTACAGCATGTGCACATGAACTTTCCTTCTGCTGGCAAAAACGGTCCATTTTCAGTTTGAAAAGTTCTCAGGGGTGTGAACATCTCCACCAACACACCCCCTGCCTCTGTCCCCCCTCCCCTAAGAGACGTGGCTGTGCTGATAGATAGGGAGAGGGAGGAGGGAGAAGGGAGGGGGGAGCAACTATGCTCTGTGAAGTCTCAGAAACAAGCAGAGGGAGGAGAGCCGACATCAATCAAGCAAAATGACAGGGAAGGGGGTGATCCAGACTATATTCACACCATTGTCTGGATGATGCTCTATGAAACACTGTAGAACCTCCCACAGGTATTTATCTTGATTTTAACAGAATGGGGGCACTTCTGAGAGGGCTGGAAAGGTTTATAGATATCAGCAGCTCACATAGAATAGATGTAAGCAAAAAAAAAGGAAACCTATACTTCTCTTTTAAATGCAGATTATAAGGCCGCAGGCAAAGTGGTGGCAAACAGGCTAAAAGAGGTTTTGGGCAATGTTATAGGGCCGTGGCACACTTGCGCGCTGCAGGGGAGGAAAATCTCGGGCAACTTGATCCTACTAAGGGATATGATTTCTTATGCTGGCAAAAATCAAAGGCCATTGGTGGTGGAGTCTCTGGATTTAGAGAAAGCTTATGACAGAGTGTCACATACTTTCATGTGGCATGCAATGGCAAGGTTAGGAATCCCAGAAGGCCTACTGAAGGTGATTGAAGGCTTCCATAATGGCATTAGGAGTCGGATGTTAGTGAAAGGCAGGTTGAGTGCACCTTTTTTGATTAAGTCTGGGGTAAGGCAGGGGTGCCCCAAGGGTTTGTTGTTCCAGGGGGAGGTGGCACTGTTGTTAAGACCATGGTATATATGGATGACGTGGTGGGTTCATCACAAAGAGGTTGATAGGATTTGCCTATTAACCGATCTATACTGTATAGCATCCAAGCTGAAGGTAAATTGGAGGAAAAGCTGTTTGTGCAACCTTGGTACAGAGGTGTTTATTTGAAATGATAAGTTAGAAGTAAAAAAGGAGGTTAACATTTTGGGTATCGCCTTTGAAAAATCTCTTAAAGGGAAAGAGTGTTATGAGGAGTTGTTTGGGAAAATCAAGAGGGAAAATAGACTTTTGGACGAAGAGAGATCTGTTGCTAAGAGGTAAGATCTTGGTAGTAAAGGCTGTGATACTACCATTGGTGCTGTACACAGCAGTGATTATGTCAATAGAAAAGGTGTGGACTATTAAAGTTAATAAAGTTGTGTTTTCTTTTTTTGGGGTTCCAAAAATTGAGCATATCGCAAGAGAAATTGGGAAGAGACCATATGGTTTGGGGGGGTTTGGATTTCCCTGACTTAACCAAATTCACCAATATGCATTACTGGCTGACTGCTTTTAGATCAATGGTGGCAGGAGGGAGTACATCAGACATGATGAGGTATATGGGAGGGTGGGTTTTTAGAAGATTTAGCTGATGTGGTGTGGACTTGGGGAAACCGATCTCCTTTGTCCTGTCATTACAAAAAGTTGGAGAATCTGAGTATAGAGTATGGTCTGCAAGAACTGGGGTTGGAAGAAGGGGACAGAAAGAAAGTAAAGGAAAAAAATCTTTAAGGAGGGCATTGTTAGCAATATTAAAGGTCTGAGGTCAGTTGAGGCAGCTAAAACCTGGAGTGGAGTGCCTTAGGTGTGGGGGGTGACCAATAGACAGAAGGATGTGGCTTGGTTGGCACGACATAATGGCCCGTCAACTAGGAGCTTCCTGAAAGGACGGGACGTGATCCGGTCAGACAGATGTCCAAGATCGGGGTGTGGAGGTGTGGAAGACGTAAAGGCAGATGGGCACCTCTCGGTGAGCTCTTTGTTTCGTCCGGGACGGGCGGTGCTCAGAAGAGAGAATAATTGGGTTATCACTTCTCTGCCCTTTGGCTGCGATCATTGTGGGGTAACTCAGTGATCAGCGGAAGGGAATCTCTGGATCTTCCCTTTTGAAAATCTGGAGACTTTAGAGCGTTGATGCTTATAAAGGGCGAGAGACGGATGCTACCCAAATCATTTAGACTGGTAGTTGGACCAGATAAAATAAGGATCCTTTCCGTGAAGAAAATTACTGAGGACTTTTTGCTGGAAGGTTTGGAATTGATGGTAAGCGATATTTATGCTTTGCAAGACTTTCCTGTGACCGGAAATTATGAATTATTTTATTCTTAGGATATGTATTTGAGGGCATATGAAGTGTACCGTAAGAAGAGTGGCAGTGGCATATGGGAAGATGTGGAAATTGAGCCTTTATTTGATGCTGAGAAGAGGGATGTCGTTGTGCACCTAAACAATCCATTTCTGGAGCAAGAGGTGGTGAGAATTTTTCTTTTAAAAGTTTGGGGGACAAGGATGGATTTGGAGGACAGTGCTTCCTTCCCTCTGGGACAGAGGGTCAAAGAAGATGAGGAGAGTGAAAGAGGTTTATTCAAAAAAGCCAGGACAGAGACGGAAGTGGTGCTGGGGATGATTTCTTCCTCGAATGAGGGGGGAGTCCCCCGACTCTCCAATTGTGGCAGCAAGAAGAGATAGAGCAAGCAAAGGGAAAGGTGGTGGGACAGAAAGAATGACCTGATAATGAATTTTGGTATGAGACCGTTTGTTTGTTTTACTGCTATTATGGCGGTGATAGTAGCATCCCTAAATGTCAGATCAATAGGCTCTTCAAGTAGGAGAGCAGTTGCTTTTTTTTTTTTTTTTTAGCAAAACTGAAATATGATTTAATTTGCTTACAAGACTGCGGTATTAAATACCATCCAAGGCAGCCTGAATGGAATGGGGAAGCAGTATGGTCACCAGCATGTGGTAATAAGAACAGTGGCGTAGGAATCGTGGTTAGAAATAATAGGTTCAGGTTGCTGAAGGATAAAGTGCTTGTGCCTGGTAGATGCCTGATGGGAATGTTTGAATTTGTAAATTGTAAAGTTTAGAGTTTTTAATGTCTATGCACCAGCAGATAGACCTGCACATATTCATTTTCTGCAAAACCTGCAAGTGTTTTTGTTTGAAAGGTTACCCAAGATATTGGTGGGCGACATTAATACAGTTAGGGAAGCTACTGACAGAGTGGGAGGATGTGGTGGGGCTTTGGATGGCTCATTTTGAATAATTTGGTTAATGATTTAGGGTTTGTGGCTATAGGTAAAGAGAAAGTTTCTGATAAGGACATCTTTACCTTCTTTTCGGAATCTGGAAGGATTAAATCCAGGATAGATTTTTCATTTTGCTCAAAAAATCTGATATTTAAAGATTTTGAAAAATTCCATGTTTTCTTTAGTGATCATTGGGGAATCCAAGCTGGATTTCGTTTGTAAAATGGAGTTACCGCATATACTCGAGTATAAGCCAAGTTTTTCAGCACATTTTTTTGTGCTGAAAATGTCCCCCTCGGCTTATACTCGAGTCACCTTTTTGCGCCTGATCTCCCAGAATTTGAGGACCCGGTACCGGCCGGCCGTGGGTTCCCTGGACCCCAAACTTGGCACACATGTAGCCCCACTCGTTCTCTACAAGTGTGCAAAGATTTTTGTCCGGGGAACCTACGGCCGGGGAGCACCGATTTTTCAAAGCCGGGCACCCCTTCCATAGACTCCCATGTTAAACGTCAGTCTAGGCATGGGCACAGTGAGGCATGCAGATGGACACCCTAGGCTTATACTCGAGTCAATAAGTTTTCCCTATTTTTTGTGGTAAAATTAGGTGTCTCGGCTTATATTCGGGTCGGCTTATACTCGAGTATATACAGTAAATTTGGCAGAGGGGTATGGAAATTAACCACTTCCCGCCCGGTCAATAGGAGATTGACGTCCGGGAAGTGGTTGTGTTATCCTGACTGGACGTCTATTGACGTCCTGTAGGATAACAGCCGCCGCGTGCCCGGGGGGGCGCGCATCGCGGCGATCGGTGGATTGGTGTGTCAGTCTGACCCACCGCTACACTTATCTCAGTAAAGAGCCTCCGGCGGAGGCTTTTTACCACGTGATCAGCCGTGTCCAATCACGGCTGATCACGATGTAAACAGGGAGAGCCGTTGATCGGCTCTTCCTCACTCGCGTCTGACAGCCACCACGATAGAAAGCATGGAGAACGGTCAGATACTGAGGACTACAGGAATTTTCTCAGGATGTCGGACCCCGTTTTTCAGCATCTGTTGGCTTTGGTGCCCCCCTATATCATCAGGCAGGACACCGTTATGCGGGAAGCCATCACTGCTGAGCAGAGGCTCATCGCCACGTTGCGATACCTGGCGACTGGGAGAAGCCTGCAGGACCTCAAGTTCTCAACAGGCATCTCCCCCCCAGGCTCTGGGGATCATTATACCAGAGACTTGTCCTGCCATCCTTCAAGTTTTGCAGGAGGACTATATTAAGGTAAAAGTTTTCTACTTTAAAATCACATCCTATGTATTAAATGCTTAATAATGTATTATATTTCTTTCATCAGTCCCTAATTACCATGGATTGTAATATGCTGTGAATGTCCCGTATGTCCCCATGCATGCTGTAAGTTTTTAATGCTCCTTTTTTGGCCTACATGCATATTTCCCCTAACTAACCTCTCCAGCATGCTATCCTGGGCCCATACACACCTAGCCTAGTCACTTCCCAATGTTTTTTGTCTGCTCCATTGTAGTGCTTTACCCTAAACTCCCCCTAACAATTTCTGATGATTGTTATTTTTTCTTTACATTCAGAGCTACAGCCTTGATTTGTGAGGTCCCCAACTCATCTTCAACCCCCCCCCCCCACATAAAATTAATTAAATGGCTCATCAGAGGGGGTGATGAATCTGATAAGTGACAGTGATAATCATATAAAATTGTAATTTTTTTTTTTTTTGCATTCAAATCATCTAAAAAACAAAGTTTATCCTGATGTTGGCCAAGAATGTTTTTGTCTAATCTGCTTGCAATGTTTATGTATGAAAGTATTAATTTATATTTTTTGGTTAACTCCACAGTTCCCATCTACGCCACAGGAATGGCAGAATGTGGCATCTCAGTTTGCCCAGCGATGGAACTTTCCAAACTGTGGAGGGGCCATCGACGGAAAGCACGTCCGGGTCGTGCCACCACCCCATTTGGGATCCTATTACTATAATTATAAGGGGTTCCACAGTATCGTCATGGTGGCAGTGGTGTCGGCCCACTACGAGTTTCTATACGTGGATGTGGGGAAAAATGGACGGATGTCTGATGGTGACGTATTTGCTCAGACTGAGTTCGGCCAACGGCTTCTATCTGATGAGCTGGCCTTGCCACCTGCGGCACAGAATATGGAGAGACTCCCATTCGTTTTTGTCGTGGATGAGGCGTTTGGACTGGGTCCCCATCTTATGAGGCCATTTCCACAAAGGACCCTCACCCCTGAGAGCAGGGTGTTTAATTATAGGCTGGCCAGAGCCAGAAGGGTGGTGTAAAATGCCTTTGGCATCATGGCCACTCGCTTCCGCTTGTTCCTGACCTCCATCCATCTTGCGGAATACAAATGGAACCATGTGGTTATGACATGTTGGGGGTGATTTACTAAGAACACTGCGCTGCGCCGGAGTGGTGCTGTGCCTGTGCCTTTTTGTCCTCCCCTGGAGCTGGAACAGCGGGGCAGGGAACCCGCTGTGACGCGAAGGGAGAGGTCATAAAAGGGGCGGACGCCCTGACCTTGGGGCAGAGTTGGAGGATGCGGCCGCACCCAGGCACCTTCAGCTTGGGTGCTGGCGTTCCAGTGCTCCAGGCCTAGGTGCCCTTGGCCTAGCTGGAGCGGAGATGAAGTCCATCTCAGGCACCTTTAGCCTGGGGTGAGGTACTATGGCGGATGCCTGGGGCTCAGTACCTTCGACTGAGTTCCGCGAGGGTGGAGGAATCCGAGGGGGCCCTAACTCCTTGGGTGCCCGTGTCTGAGTTTGTGAGGACTGGCGCGCAGTAACTTCTCTGAAGAGTCTGGCGCTGCATCGCTGGTGACGGAGAGGCCTCCACTTCTCCCTTGGACAGATTTCTTCCTCTGACAGGGGCAGAGTGAGCGAAGGTAATTCAAGTTCTATATCACTTAGTCAGTGGCTGTTTCTATGATTCCAAGACCCCCAATTTGAAAGGTACTTCCTTAATATACAAGTTGTTTACGACCCCTAGGATGGATGAGAAAAGCCCAACTATGCGATACTGGGGAAAAAAACTCTTCAATTTAATGCCCCCACTAAGCAATGGCACCTAGCACTCCAAAAACATCTTGCATTGGGAAAGGACTATGAAAGTATACCTTAGTATTTAGACACCTATCAATTTGGCACGCATACATCACCATCTCCCACGTGTTGGTGACTATGCACCATGAATGGTATCCCTTCACACACATTGTGGGAATGTCCCGCCCTCTCTCATTTTTGTAAGAGCATAAATAATTTCCTTGGTACCTTAACTGGCACATATGTAACACTAACACCACAGATGGCTCTTGTGGGTATTGGGTTGGAGGACTGTCCCTCTTTGGTGCACTCTCTATTCACCCATGTCCTCATAGCAGCAATATTATCCATTGTTCGTAAACATAGGTGTGCGCAGCCTACTGCATTAGGTTGTGCAGCCCAAAGCTCAAACATGTGTATATATATGTAGCAGTGGCCAAGTCAGTAGGGCAGACTTTGATGAATATCAGGGGTCTGAACAGACCCTTGATGTCTCACTTTTGAGACAGAAAAAGACTAAGGACAGAGATTCCCCAGTCCCGTTCTTGGCAGCCAGGCAGCACAGGGAATCTGCATAGTGCAGGGTGCTTAGGGTGTACCCAGACATACCTGACACCCCTATTGCTCGTAAATGTAAATCCGCAAATATTCCTACTGTCAAAGTGATACACACACTTAATGACCATAGTGGAATGGAATTGTTATTTGCTATAGCTTATTTATTCACTTAAAAATGTAAAAAAAGACTCTGCAATTTCTGGCCCTAGGACCACAGATGCACTTCATTTATTTGATTTCATCCACTGCTCTCCTCCCGGTGTCTATACCTTCAGTGGCTACTCCCCTTGCCTCATTTATAGCACTTATGTCTCTACCCACTAAATGTTATTTGTGCCATTTCACTGACATGTTGCTACAACAGATCAGACTTCTCTTTGTGCTTGATATTTGGATAATCCTGTGTTTTACCTTGATGTACAGCTTTTTACTGTTTGTACTTCTGAAAATCTTCCAATACAAATTTGAAGAAAAAAAAAACAAACAAAAAAAGGATTATCACTTTGGCAATTATATTTATAGTAACATTTACCCTGGAGAAATTGTCCATAAAGACATTGCCTGGGCTAGTATGGAAGGATAGAGCCTTTATCGACTGGAGTAGTGCCGAGGCCTCATTTAAATACATAAAAACAATGAAACATACTTGTAACGGCAATCGCAATACGAAAGGGGTTAACGCCGTTTAGGATATTCTTTTTCCGAAAACAAGGCAGCTACTGACACTCCAGTGAGGCGAACCAGATCCATAAGAATAATTCTCCCTCAATAAACGAGACAAACGCTCTGTCTTAAAGTTTCCAGCAGGTCTGACAATCTTTATTCAAAAAAACACAAGTTGTATACACATTGAAAAGAGGAGGTGCATCATATTTCTCTGGAATTACACCTGTGACCTGACCTAATTAACATGCTAATTACCTAATAATTCTCAGCAGCCTGGTTTAGAGACATTTAGGCTAGACTTGCCGCCTTGTAGTTTAGAAGACACAATCAACATTAACACAGGACCCCTTCATACAAAAGAGTTAATTACCACAAGCCACAATGAAAAGAGCCTTAAAAGTTAGGGCGGCCATACACGGTTTGAATTTTGAAAGAATTTTCTTTCGAAAATCGTATCAAAGAATTTTCGTACAAATTTCACACTGTTAGTGGGCTGCAGCAACAGACTATTTTCGTGCGGCAATCAAATTTGAGGAATCCGACATGTTGGAAATTTTTTGAAAAACAAACTATTTTCTGATCAATGATGGGATTATCGTGCGAGAAAAGTAATAGAAAAGAAAATGCGCATGTGCAGAAAAAGAATATTCCCGGAGAGAAAAGAATATTCCCGGCATTATGAAGGTTTGGTCGGCCGAATTTCGAAAATCAATGGTGGCATCATCAGATCACAAAAAAAAAGAACTTATTGATTTTTGAAAGGAAAATTTGTTCGAAATTCGACCCGTGTATGGCCTGCTTTAGCCTGGACTCAATTTACATTACACAGGTGGCTAGAGTTGAACACATCAGCATCTCTCAATTAACCTGTTGAGTTCAGAATCAAACAACCAGTAAATAGTGCTTTACAGTTATCCTGGGGAAGATTGTGGATTAATATTACAGACCCATTTTAAAGCAATCCAAGACATATTCTGAATGTCCATTATTTTCTGGCTCATACTTTCTAAGAACTTCTGGGTTCCACGGGCCCACCCGTTACAATACTTTTTAACATTTAAGCCCAGGTTCACACTCGCACAATTTCACTCCCGCTTGTCAGTCCCAATTACAAAGACATCTGTGCAGGTTTCAAATCTCATGTCAAATCGCACCAGTGTGAACCAGGGCTCAAGAGTCAATAAGAGTTCAATAAATACAAATATTGGAGCTGCTGTTACTACCACTCTGAAAATGCTGTTTGCCTGGCGGTCTGTGTTTATTACTTTTTAGGTCACATGCCTACAACATACATAAGGGAAATGTGTTCCTCATCTTAAGGTCTAATTCACACCTATGCATTTTTTACTGTTTTTTTTCAGTTTTGAATTAACACAGTACAGTCCATTTAACATGGTTTCCTATGGGTCAAGTTCACATCTGTGCATTTTATGGAAAGGGCCAGCGACTTTTTTTTCTATTTCCATAGACTTCAATGGATCAAAAACGTGTATTGAAAAACGCAAAATGCACATGGAATATGCAAACTGCAACCTGCATATGTGTGATCCAAGCCTTATACTTGTCCCCAGATCAGGGACTCAAAACATGGAAGGCAAAAGCATCAGCTGGAAACCTAACATTCTCAAAGAGACATCAGCAATGGTGGCCTACAATCTACATCATTACCTCCCAGATCCCACGGTAAAAGATCCAATCCAAAAAAAACGAATAAAAAAAAAAACGGTTTAATATGCCTACACTAGAGTATCACTGTGATTTTATAATTTAACATTTGTTGCTATTCCATTAATTTCTCATTTTTTATTATGATCGGATAGGAGTCCTTTCCCCCCCCCCCCCTTCTCACTGTGCAGCGTTTTCTTCTATTATTTTGGGGTTTACATTGGGCAGCATATTTAAAAACCAGTGATTATGACATTCTGAAGGGGAGTTAATAACTCATGATGAATCAGGAAAATAAACCTGCAGTTGTTTGAACTGCTTCATAAATAAGCCCCATTTTACTGGAGTTTGCTAAGAGGTGTTTCCCAAATTCATTAAAAATGCTAAGAAATCATACTATCTTTAAAGCTAGGTCCATCTTTAGTGTGGATTATGTAATATTGTCACAATTTGCAGCTCCTTATCCTCTTATTGAACCTATGGGTTATTCTCTGCGCAGGCACCTGTAAATGTTTGAATTAGGTGTGGCTCCATCTACACAGCTATGTCATTCATTCACAGAGCTCAGTAAATGGAGACACTCAGTGGCGGTGCGTCCATAAAAACGCACGGGCGCCGCCCCCTCTCTCCAGCCACCCCCTCTATGACCAAATGTTTGGATTCAAGTATGAATCTATCCATGGCCGCCGCTGCTGCCACCCCCTATTCAGGCACCCTGCCCCTTTTCGGGGGGTCTTTTTCAAGCACCTCATTAGAGCCATAGGCTCTAATAGGTGAACTGTGAGTGTCATGCTTGGCGCTGGCAGTCCACCCCAGTGTGTTAGAAAAGCGAATGGATATTCGCTTTGATAACACTAACGCCTCTCCGCCAATCAGGTGCTCGGGTCTGTTACCCATCACCTGATTGGCGAAAATGGCAGGTGCTGTGATTGGATGCCTATCAGGAGAGGACGGGAGGAGACGCATGGGAGGACACAAATCGTCGCTGTCACCTGCTGCCCCACCGAGACAGGGTAAGTGCGGGGCAGACGGCGAGCGGATGGGGGCACAGTGGCAGCGTTCGATGGGCACAGCGAGGCTGCAATTGATGGGCACAGCGAGGCTGCAATTGATGGGCACAGCGAGGCTGCAATTGATGGGCACAGCGAGGCTGCAATTGATGGGCACAGCGAGGCTGCAATTGATGGGCACAGCGAGGCTGCAATTGATGGGCACAGCGAGGCTGCAATTGATGGGCACAGCGAGGCTGCAATTGATGGGCACAGCGAGGCTGCAATTGATGTTTTTTTTTCCATTTGTTTGCGCGCCAGCTGCCACTGGAGACACTGCAAGTCTCATCTTCCATCAATGCAGAGGGACTCTTAATGAAGCACAAGTGTGGTGTCATCTTTGCACTTGTAGTCCACTGATATTTCCACCAGCCCTGTAAATGAAGGTCTGTACCTTGGTAAGGCCAAAGACTAGAAAAATAGAATTCCACCTGTGGTGAACTGGTTGTGGGTGCAATGTTTTACAGGGATTAAGTACAAACAAAAATGTACTTTAATATGGGTGTATTATTTTGCAAAATATGGAATATGCCTTAGAAAATCATTCAACAGCTGTCGGTTGTTCTCCCCCTCATTATAAGTAGTGTCAGTAGAGGGGAATTTGGGGAATAGACTGGAATGAGCACATGATCAGGTCATGTCTATGCAACTATCTCTGTACTATCCATACAGATATTGTGATTCATACCACATTGCTGTGCAGATCACATGCAATGTCTGTGCAATGCGAATTCATCCAGTTGTATGACTGAACTCGCAATGAATTTGCACAAAAAAAAATAAAAAGTGCAACCTCTTTTCCCCTGCACTGGAATCGGATCGCATGGGTGTTCAAACCCATGCGATCTGATTCCTAACCAAATACACAGTTCACACTGCCAATCTGCGAACCAATCAATAACTATGTATTGACACCCTGTTAAATGTTAAATAATGTCACTAAAATTAACGGAATACCGTTCTTGATGTATTCGTCTGAGACAAAATTCGTGAATCAGCTTGAAAGCAAACCGTGTGTTTTATTATACACACCAAAAAGGAATTAATACAGTTACAGTATAATAATTCAATAGCTTCTTAAAGGTTCCAAAATAATGCTCAAGTATAAAATAAAGTTCAGCATATCAGATGCCTCATGCTTCTTAAAATGTCCTTAAAATGGCCGATTAACCCTGTGTATGCTGAATAGTCTGTGGGCTGTAGAAATAGATGTTTCAAGATGACTGGCTGGTGAAGAAGAAGCGTTCCTTCCTGCTCACTCAGCTTTTAAAGACAGTTCTTTCTTTGTTGAAATTTGCGCTCAAAAGTAACCACACCTACATTTTAAAATATTACCTCCCTCTCATTACACACGATGTAGGGATTCAAGAGTATACATATGAGGCACATCTGGTTTGACTTACCAGTTTCAATAGGAAATGCCTCGGTGTAAATTACAGGATTTGGGGGAGGGGAAGTAAAACTAGTCTAAACTGCATCTATATTCCTAACAAAATATTAGTTACATAGCAGTATTGTCTAGAAGTTAAAATATATTTACAACATACATCAAAACCCTGACAGTTTCTGGAATTTAAAACTCAAGTTCAAATGTCACATTTGTGATTCATTAAATCAGAAGTCCACCCATTCATCCAGTTAATTTTGAGGAATTCTTTCTTAATGCTATATTTTCCTGGCCAAATTAAATTTTAGATATTAACCACTTAACGACCGCCCACTGTAATTATACATCAGCAGAATGGCACCGACAGGCAGAATCACGTATATGTACGTGATCGCCTTTGTATAGTTGGGGGGTCCGATCGGACCCCCCTTCTGTACAGTGAGCGGTGGTTAAGTGTTCGGGAGCGATCCGGCATGAGGGGACGGCCGTTCGATTCCGGCCACCCCCTCTCGATCGCTCCCGGCGAATGAGAGAGCTTCCCCTGCCTGTAATGTAAACACAGACAGGAGGAAGTGATGTCATCTCTCCTCGTGTCGGTCTTTTCGATCCGGCGCGAGGAGAGAAGACATCTCACAGTAAGTGCACCAACAGCCCACTGACACCAGTACACGTAGGCACACAAATCACCCCCCAGTCACCCCCAGATCACCCCCAGTCACAGTGCACCGTTTGCAGTGATCATTTTTTTTACTGATCACTGCAATCAGTGTCATTTGTAACTGTAAAAAGTTGCAGGGCAGTTAGGTTTAGGCCCCTTTAGGTCCAGGGTAGCCCCCTAACCCCCCCTAATAAAGGTTTAACCCCTTGATCGCCCCCCAGGTAACCCTTTCACCCCCTAACGCCAGCGTCACTAAGCGATCGTTTTTCCGATCGCTTTTTTCTTGTCGCTGGTGTCCTAGATAGCCAGTTAATTATTTTTAGGTTCGCCGCAGGTTTTTATTAGCGTCAGGTACCCCCATATATTATTTTAACCCCCTGATTGCCCCTAGAGTTAACCCTTTCACCAGTGATCACCGTATAAGCGCCACTGGTGACACTGGTTACCCAGTGAGTTATTTCGTTATTTAGGTAACCCGTCAGGTTTTTATATAGCGTCGGGTACCCCCATATTTAACCTAATAAAGGTTTTAACCCCCTGATTGCCCCTAGTTAACCCTTTCACCAGTGATCACCATATAAAGGTTACGGGTGACACTGGTTGGTTAGTTTGCTTTTTATAGCATCAGGGCACCTGTCGTATATAACCCAATAAAGGTTTAACCCCCTGATCGCCCGGCGGGTGATATCAATTAGGTTTTAGCGCCAGAGAGGGTCTGCGTCGCCCCAGGCAGCTTTAGGTTAGTGCCAGTAACGCTAACACCCACACGCAAAGCATACACCTCCCTTAGTGGTATAGTATCTGATCAGATCTATACTAGCGTCCCCAGCGGTTTAGGGTTCCCAAAAACGCAGTGTTAGCGGGATCAGCCCAGATACCTGCTAGTACCTGCGTTTAGCCCCTCCGCCCAGCCCAGCCCAGCCCAGCCCACCCAAGTGCAGTATCGATCGATCACTGTCACTTACCAAACACAACACACATAACTGCAGCGTTCGCAGAGACAGTCCTGATCCCTGCGATCGCTAACAGTTTTTTTGGTAGCGTTTGATACATTTGGTGACAGTCAGGTGCTTTTTTTCCTGTGAATCTTACTAGTGTACCCCTAAATTTAGAGCCCAAAATGGCAAGACGAAGGTACACTAGTAAAGAGGCCTACGAGATTCTGAGCATGACAGATAGTGAAGAGGAGGTCACGTATCTGTCAGATTCAGGCTCAGAATATCTTCCCGTAGAAGACAGTGACGTCAGCGGCCCCACGTCAGATAGCTCTGACGACGAAGTTGAGGTCCCTGCTAAGGTCAGGTGTACCCGATCCCGATCTTCTGAGGTTGTTGAGGAGCAAGAACCGCAGGGCTCTCGTATCATGGAGCAGAGTAGTACAAGCGCCGCTATTCCTTCTGGTGAATTGGCAAGCACCAGCGGCCTAGTACAGCCTGGGCGTACATCCAGCACTGCAGTATCACGTGGTGACGTGGCGAGTCCCATAAGTGCAGTTCAAGCTGGCGAGGTGGCAAGCACAAGTAGTGTCCCGCTGCCACCAAGAAGACAAAGGCAGGCCCGTCGTGCCCATAGTGCCCTTCCTGCAGAATTTGCCTATCCTGATTGGGTCCCCACCACTTCTGCAGAACCCGTACTTCCCCCATTCACTGCCCAACCCGGTATTCAGGTGGAAACAGCTGATTTTATGCCAATCGATTATTATTCGCTGTTTTTCACGGAAGATCTCTATAGATCTATTGTGGACCAGAGTAATTTATATGCTGGTCAATTCATCGCCGCTAACCCCCAGTTGCCTAAAATTGCCAAAGATTGGAAACCAATTACGGTTTCCGAATTTAAGACCTTTCTGGGCCTTTCCCTCAACATGGGCACACATAAATTCCCGTCATTGCGTGCTTATTGGTCCACGCACCCAATTGACCACATGCCCGTGTTCTCTGCCTCCATGCCCAGGACACGATACGAGCAGATTTTGCGGTTCATGCACTTCAACGACAATGAACTTTGTCGTCCACGTGGGGACCCTGAGTACGACCGGCTCTATAAAATTCGGCCCCTCATAAACCACTTCAACGAACGTTTTGCAGCCTTGTTTATTCCCGATCAAGCTGTCTGCGTTGATGAGTCCCTGATTAAATTTTCTGGCCGCTTGGCTTTCAAGCAGTACCTTCCCAGCAAGCGTGCCAGATACGGGGTCAAGCTCTATAAGTGCTGTGACAGGGCAACAGGCTATGTATGGAGCTTTATGGTTTATGAGGGAAAAGATAGTCAGGTTGAGCCGGTCAACTGCCCGGATTACATAGGGAGCGCTGGCAAGATAGTGTGGAACTTGGTGTCACCCTTATTCGGAAAGGGGTACCACTTGTATGTGGACAATTATTACACGAGCGTGCCACTGTTTAGTCACTTGTTTGATCATCAGATTGGAGCATGTGGCACTGTGCGACCTAATCGCCGGGGCTTTCCCCAGCGGCTTGTAGATGCCCGTCTTAGGCTGGGGGAGAGAGCCTGCGTGAAGTGTAAAAACTTGCTCGCTATGAAGTGGAGGGACAATAAGGTTTTCCTTCTTACCTCCCTTCATACAGACACGACAGTCCAAATTCGTACGGCGACTGGTGTTGTGGAGAAACCCCTTTGTGTCCACGAATATAACAAAAATATGGGAGGGGTGGACCTCAACGACCAGTTGATGGCGCCGTATCTAATTGACCGTAAGGCGAGACGCTGGTACAAAAAAGTGTCTCTATCCTTATTCCAATTGGCTTTGCTGAATGCTCATGTGCTATACAGAGCTTCAGGCGGGACGTTATCTCTTCTAAAATTCCAGAATGAGATAGTCACAGAACTCCTGTATCCAGGCGGTTCTGCACCTCACCATCCCCTACCAAATGCAGTAAGCCGGCTGCATGAGAGGCATTATCCGTATGCCCTGCCGAGTACCCCTACCCAACGAACCCCCCAAAAAAGATGTCGTGTCTGTAGCAAGCGCGGATTTAGGCGTGACACCCGTGTTTTTTGTCCACTCTGTCCTGACAAACCTGGTCTTTGCCTTGGTGAATGTTTTGATCGCTACCACTGAAAAGTGAAGTTTTAGCGTAGGGTACAGCATTTCACAGACTAGGACACACTTACACAGGGTCTCCCAAGATGCCATTACATTTTGAGAGACCCGAACCATTACAGTTGTTAAAGTTACAAAAAAAAGTGTAAAAAAGAAAAAAAAAACGTAAAAAACAAAACAAAAAAATATAAAATAAAAAAACCAAAAATAGTTGTCGTTTTATTGTTCTCTCTATTTTCTCTCTATTGTTCTGCTCTTTTTTACTGTATTCTATTCTGCAATGTTTTATCATGCTTGCTTTTCAGGTATGTAATTTTTTGTTTTCAGGTACGCCATTCAGTTGCAGCGTGGATCTATTTATCTTGACAGCAACAGCGTTTGCTCCCACGATACATAAAGCCATGACTCCAACGCTGTAGGAGGTGATTTCACCACCACAGTTTAAAAAAAGAGCATATATGCCGAAGCATGGGGGCAGCAAGGGCGGAGGAGCGATTTTGCTCCTAATGCCGCATATATACGGTCGAAATTCCGACGGAGGCTTGCCCGTGGAAAAGTCCGACCGTGTGTACGCGGCATAACTTTTTTGCGGGAGGATGCCCCCATGCTTCGGCATATATATATATTTTAGGCACAGGTTGCGTTAAAAAAAATGTTTTATTTTTTACTAAGTTTTGTTTTGGTATTTGCTTTGCAGGTATGGTATGGTCTTACTGTTGTACTGTAATGTTACTTTGTTTTAATGTTAACCATCATTTGCTTAGCAGGTACGCCATTCAGTTGCATCGCGGATTTATTTATCTTGACAGCAACAGCGTTTGCTCCCACGATACATAAAGCCATGACTCCAACGCTGTAGGAGGTGATTTCACCACCACAGTTAAAAAAAGAGCATATATGCCGAAGCATGGGGGCAGCAGGGGCGGAGGAGCGATTTTGCTCCTAATGCCGCATATATACGGTCGAAATTCCGACGGAGGCTTGCCCGTGGAAAAGTCAGACTGTGTGTACGCGGCATAACCTTTTATGCCGCGTACATACGGTCGAAATTTCGACAAAGGCTTGCCCGTGGAAAAGTCCGACCGTGTGTACGCGGCATAACTTTTTTGCGGGAGGATGCCCCCATGCTTCGGCATATATATATATATATTTTAGGCACAGGTTGCGTTAAAAAAATGTTTTATTTTTTACTAGGTTTTGTTTTGGTATTTGCTTTGCAGGTATGGTATGGTGAGGTCTTACTGTTGTACTGTAATGTTACTTTGTTTTAATGTTAACCATCATTTGCTTAGCAGGTACGCCATTCAGTTGCATCGCGGATTTATTTATCTTGACAGCAACAGCGTTTGCTCCCACGATACATAAAGCCGTGACTCCAACGCTGTAGGAGGTGATTTCACCACCACAGTTAAAAAAAGAGCAAATATGCCGAAGCATGGGGGCAGCAGGGGCGGAGGAGCGATTTTGCTCCTAATGCCGCGTATATACGGTCGAAATTCCGACGAAGGCTTGCCCGTGGAAAAGTCCGACCGTGTGTACGCGGCATAACTTTTTTGCGGGAGGATGCCCCCATGCTTCGGCATATATGCCCATCATTAGAAGTGGGTGGATGAAGGGAGGTATTCTAATGGTGGGCATACCCACCGATCAATCTCTTTTTTTCGTTCAGCCAACAGGCTGCATGAAAAAAAAGATTACAATACATGTCCAACAAGGACCAGCAACGTACTGGTATGTTGCTGGACTTTGAATGGTTATACCAGATTGATGCCTGCGGGTATCATTCTTTTCAGCCAGCGGCCGGCTTTCATGTAAAAGCAATCCTAGCGGCTAATTAGCCTCTGGACTGCTTTTACAAGCAGTGGGAGGGAATGCCCCCCCCCCCCGGATATAAACAGCGCCATTGGGAAATTGGGAAAGCATTTTATCACACCGATCTTGGTGTGGTCAGATGCTTTGAGGGCAGAGGAAAGATCTAGGGTCTAACCCCCCCATTTTTTTTCAAAAAAAGAGTACCTGTCACTACTTATTGCTATCATAGGGGATATTTACATTCCCTGAGATAACAATAAAAATGATAAAAAAAAATAATATGGAAGGAACAATTTAAAAATAAAATAAAAAAGCAAAATAAATAATAAAAAAAAAAAAAAAAAAAGCACCGCTGTCCCCCCCTGCTCTTGCGCAAAGGCGAACGCAAGCGTCGGTCTAGCGGCATATGTAAATAGCAATTGCATCATGCATGTGAGGTATCACCGCGAAGGTCAGATCGAGGGCAGTAATTTTAGCAGTAGACCTCCTCTGTAAATCTAACGTGGTAACCTGTAAAGGCTTTTAAATGCTTTTAAAAATGAATGTAGTTTCTCGCCGCTGCGCGTTTGTGCGCAATTTTAAAGCATGTCGTGTTTGGTATCCATGTACTCGGCCTAAGATCATCTTTTTTATTTCATCAAACATTTGGGCAATATAGTGTTTTTTAGTGCATTAAAAATAAAAAAAGTGTGTTTTTCCCCCCAAAAATGCGTTTGAAAAATCGCTGCGCAAATACTGTGTGGAAAAAAAAATGCAACACCCACTATTTTAATCTGTAGGGCCTTTGCTTTAAAAATATATATAATGTTTGGGGGTTCAACATAATTTTCTTGCAAAAAAAAAAATGTTTTCATGTAAACAAAAAGTGTCAGAAAGGGCTTTGTCTTCAAGTGGTTAGAAGAGTGGATGATGTGTGACATAAGCTTCCTAATGTTGTGCATAAAATGCCAGGACAGTTCAAAACCCCCCCAAATGACCCCATTTTGGAAAGTAGACACCTCAAGCTATTTGCTGAGAGGCATGTTGAGCCCATTGAATATTTTTTTTTTTGTCCCAAGTGATTGAATAATGACAAAAAAAAATAAAATTACAAAAAGTTGTCACTAAATTATATATTGCTCAAACATGCCATGGTTATATGTGGAATTGCACCCCAAAATACATTCTGTTGCTTCTCCTGAGTACGGGGATACCACATGTGTGAGACATTTTGGGAGCCTAGCCGCGTACAGGACCCCGAAAACCAAGCACCGCTTTCAGGATTTCTATGGGTGTAAATTTTTGATTTCACTCCTCACTGCCTATCACAGTTTCGGAGGCCATGGAATGCCCAGATGGCACAAAACCCCCCCAAATGACCCCATTTTGGAAAGTAGACACCCCAAGCTATTTGCTGAGAGGTATGTTGAGTATTTTGCAGATCTCGCTTTTTGTCACAAAGTTTTAAAAATTGAAAAAAGAAAAAAAAATGTCTTTCTTCATTTTCAAAAACAAATGAGAGCTGTAAAATACTCACCATGCCTCTCGGCAAATAGCTTGGAGTGTCTACTTACCAAAATGGGGTCATTTGTGGGGGTTTTGTGCTATTTTGGCATTTTATGGCCTTCAAAACTGTGATAGGTAGTGAGGAGTGAAATCAAAAATTTGTGCCCTTAGAAATCCTGAAGGCGGTGCTTGGTTTTCGGGGGCCCGTACGCGGCTAGGCTCTCAAAAAGTCCCACACATGTGGTATCCCCGGACTCAGGAGAAGCAACCAAATGTATTTTGGGGTGCAATTCCGCATATAACCATGGCATGTGTGAGCAATATATCATTTAGTGACAACTTTTTGTACATTTTTTTTTTTCTTTTTGTCATTATTCAATCACTTGGGACAAAAAAAAAATATTCAATGGGCTCAACATGCCTCTCAGCAATTTCTTTGGGGTGTCTACTTTCCAAAATGGGGTCATTTTGGGGGGTTTTGTGCTATTTTGGCATTTTATAGCCTTCGAAACTGTGATAGGTAGTGAGGAGTGAAATCAAAAATTTACGCCCTTAGAAAGCCTGAAGGCGGTGCTTGGTTTTTGGGGCCCCGTACCCGGCTAGGCTCCCAAAAAGTCCCACACATGTGGTATCCCCGTACTCAGGAGAAGCAGCAGAATGTATTTTGGGGTGCAATTCCACATATAACCATGGCATGTGTGAGCAATATATCATTTAGTGACAACTTTTTGTAATTTTTTTTTTTTTTGTCATTATTCAATCACTTGGGACAAAAAAAAATATTCAATGGGCTCAACATGCCTCTCAGCAATTTCCTTGGGGTGTCTACTTTCCAAAATGGGGTCATTTGGGGGGTTTTGTACTGCCCTGCCATTTTAGCACCTCAAGAAATGAGATAGGCAGTCATAAATTAAAAGCTGTGTAAATTCCAGAAAATGTACCCTAGTTTGTAGACGCTATAACTTTTGCGCAAACCAATAAATATACGCTTATTGACATTTTTTTTACTAAAGACATGTGGCTGAATACATTTTGGCCTGAATGTATGACTACAATTGAGTTTATTCGATTTTTCTTATAACAAAAAGTAGAAAATATCATTTTTTTTCAAAATTTTCGGTCTTTTTCCGTTTATATCGCAAAAAATAAAAATCGCAGAGGCAATCAAATACCATTAAAAGAAAGCTCTATTTGTGGGAAGAAAAGGACGCAAATTTCGTTTCAGTACAACATTGCATGTCCGCACAATTTACAGTTAAAGCAGCGCAGTGCAAAATTCTGAATTCACCTCTGGTCCTTTAGCTACCAAATGGTCCGGGGCTTAAGTGGTTAAGAATATAACACACCCGCAGTGGTTCGCTGAGAGCAGTGTGAACTGCCTGCGAGGGAGATGCAATATGGGAACTGGCACTGTGATGATTCCCACATCGCAATAGTGTGAACCCAGGCTTGGTCCCAGTTCACATATATGCAATGCTGGAACCAGCGCAATTCCAGTGCGAGTTCCCGCATCGCATGTCACCTGCCGGCGGTTCACACTGACATCTGCAAACCGCTGCGGGTGTCAATACAAAGTTTATAACACCCGAGATCGGTTTGCGGATGACAGTGCAAACTGTCAAATGGTGCAGGAATTGGATCGCATTAGGTGTTAACACCCATGCAATCAGATTCCGGTGCGGACCAAAAAAAAAAAAAAGGCTCCTGCACCATTTTGATGTGAATGCGATTTCAGCCACACATTTTGTATGGCGAATCACATGTGATAAAAAAAAAAGAAAAAAGAGGGCGCACCGACATAGTGCATTACCAATGTTACTATCATCATTTTGTTTGGCTCTGAAGAAGGGGGCTCGCCCCCGCAACGCGTCAGCCGTAGCTGTAAAAATCTGTCATTGTGACTCTTTGGTCATCTGCTCATTTGGTTCCAGGAAGAGGTTATCTCCTTGGATGGAATGTTATGGGCCCATGATTTGACTTTCTTTGTGAGTACACATGATCTTTTAATTTACTTTTAATAAAACCAGCCATTGGTAATGCACTAGGTCGGTGCGCCCTCTTTTTTTCTTCCAGTCCTAAGAATACCAATTATTCTGAGGAGGGCAGCAAGACCCCTGGTCATTCCCTTTTTAACGGAACACTCTGGTTGTGCCACCAAGAGACCAAACTTCTGAGCGCAGGAGACTGTTTTCTTTGAATCACATGTGATGCCTGTCATTGCACAAGTGTGAACCCAGCCTTAGAGCCTGTTAACAGCAGATACAGTCCAGTGCGTTTTTTGTCTGCATCAGAAAAGCATAGATAGTAGGTTATATGGTTTTCAAATGGCATAGTTCACACCAGTGCAGTCAGTTTGTGCGTTCCAGTTCCTGAAAACGTAGAACATGCTGCATTTTTTCTGCACTAAACTGTGCTGGAATGTGCTAAAACGCATCAAAAACGCACTGGAATACACCAAAAACACAACCGGAACGCACATATCCATTTAAGGTGAAGAAAAAAGGAGAAAAATGTACTGGAATGCTTTAAAAGCACGTTAAAAATGCGCATGCAGAAATTCATTCGGACTGCATTTCTATAGTGTGAACTGCCCCTCAGGGCCAGGTCACACCACATGCAGTCTAGTGCGTTTTCCTTCTCCATGGAAAGTAGATTATATAGGTTCCAATGGCATAGTTCACACCAGTGCAGTAAGTTCCAGGGCGTACCAGAAAAAAATAGAACATGCTGCATTGTTCCTGCACTTGACTGCGGTAAAATAGGAATGCATCAAAAATTCACATGCAGAAATGCATCCAGAATGGATCTGTGGTGCGAACCAGCCCTTATAGACTGCCAAGTTGCACATAATAGCTCCTTCACATAGGAGCCGATTTGTAAAGCAGCATTTAACTCAACTATTGCATTGAGAGTTGTGGACCCATTGCATAGGCATTAAAGTTGCATCAGAAAATGCTTCTGAAATGCCTGGTGAGATGATATTTTTTTTATAGGGTTAGAATGGGAAGTAATCATTTTTAATGATTTGCAACTGTGCCTTAACCATCATAGGCACATTTAGATCCATTTCACACTGTGGCCGCTCCGCGTTAGCGGTAAAGCGCCGCTGTCAAAGTTCTTTTCCGGCATTCATTTTTCCAGATTAATTTCAATGGGCAGGGCAGTTTAGGAGCGGTGTTTACGCTCCTAAACCGCCCCAAAGATGCTGCTTGCAGGACTTTTTCTAACGTCCCGCAAGCACACCGCTCCAGTATAAAATCACTCCAGCTTTCCCCCGGGGCTTCAGGGGAGGCGTTTTTCAAGCACTATTTTTAGCCCTATAGCACCTGAAAAACACCTCCAGTGTGAAAGGGGTCTTAGGGCCGGTTCACACTGGTGCAATGTCAGAGATCGGATGCGATTTGCACTGAAGTGAAAGTCACATGCGATCTGTGCGATGCGATTTCAGCCATTAAGATCTATGGCTGAATTTGCATCAAATTCGCACAGGACCCAAAAATCGGATCGCATGGGTGTTCACAATTCGATTCCTGTCTGACTTTGCAGATCGCACTGCGATATGCAAACTGATTTGGGGGCGTCATTAACTTTTAACTGATACTCCCAGCAGTTCATATAGGGCAGTGTGAACTGCCGCCCAGAAACATGCGATGTGGGAAGCCGCAGTGGATTCGCAGGGTTCCCGCATCACAGCAGTGTGGACCGGACCGGCCCATACAGTGTGTGCTTCCTGCTTGTTTCAATAAAAGAATGGAGGCAAAGCATCAACCCCTACTAAACAGTAACATAGCTTTGCCTGGCATAGTGGGGACGCAAAAGCTAACAATGCAGTGTGTATACCTCCATTCACTCCATATTTTAATCATTTTGTGTGGTTTTAGGCATGCGACCCACCCAACTACCTTCAATGCCTGTGTGAGAGAGTCCTTAACCACTTGGCGCCCAGAGGATGTCATTTGATGTCCTGGGCTTTGTGGTACTTTGTGGGGCTATATCTGAATGATGCCTGCAGCTACAGGCATCATTCAGATAATCGGCATTTTCAGCCGACGATTCCCTACACACCATAGGAACTATCATAGCGGCTGTTCCGCCGCTTGATCATTCCTACAGGCGGCGAAAGGGGACGTCCCGCCCTCCGGTGCTTTTACCGACTCACCTGTGCGATCGGTGAGTCGGTGACAGGATCCGCCGGCCCCGGATGTTGATCATAGAGAACTCCGGCTGACCAGATGGTCACCGGAGTCTCTATGATCGTTGGAGGCCCAGGCGCGATGTTATGACGTCACGCACGACCTCTGCATTCAAAAAACCGGCGCCGCTTTGGCTGTTTAGCAGTGATCGTTTTTTTTAGGCTTCCCAGCCTAGAGGTTAGTGCCCCTGTCCCCGTGTGCTCGCAAGCAGAAGCGAACGCATACGCAAGAACCGCCCACATATGAAAACAGTGTTCAAACCACACGTGAGGTGTCGCCACAAACGTTAGAGCAATAATTTTAGCCCTAGACCTCCTCTGTAACTCAAAACATGTAATCAGTAAAAAAAAATGTAAAGCCTTGCCTATGGGGATTTTTAGGTACCGAAGTTTGGCGTCATTCCACGAGTGTGTGCAATTTTGAAGCGTGACGTGTTAGGTATCTATTTACTCGGCGTAACTTCATCTTTCACATTATGCAAAAAAATTGGGCTGACTTTACTGTTTGTTTTTTTGTTTTTTTTAAAGCATGAAACTTTTTTTTCCTCAAAAAAACAGGTTTGAAAAATTGCTGCGCAAATACCATGCGAGATAAAAAAGTTGCAATGACCGCCATTGTGTTCTCTAGGGTCTCTGCTAAAAAAACATATTTAATGTTTGGGGGTTTTATGTAATTTTCTAGCAAAAAAAATAATTGATTTTTCCATGTAGAAACGTGTCAGAATTGGCCCGGGCCTGAAGTGGTTAATGCGTATCTATATCTCCAAGTAGTGTACAAGTCTTTTCTTTTTAACATGCAGTATACATTGTGTGTTCCTTCACACCAGGTGTGTCCTGCTGTATTGATCAATGCAAGCTAAATGGCAGGACACATGGAGAACTATTCTCCCATTTATAACAAAGTGCGTTGTGTAAAAATGCATAATTCACACAACAAAAAGGCATTTCATTTCAACCGCAAAGAGTTGTCATTTTGTGATATTAAATAAAAGTTGGAAAAAATGAAAATGCTACATACAACACATGCTTATATATAACGTGTGTCTGCATATGTGAGCTTGTCTCTTCTGGATCCTATTATCTGCAGATCAATCCCTACTTCATCTTTATCCTCAATATTATATCTTTTCTATACTCAGATCTGCTCTCTCTATTGCAGACACTAAAGATCTTGATCTAAACTAAAGCAACTCATTTCCCTGAACTGCCTCTTAGAAGTTTCCCTCTCTTACTGATGATCTCCTACAAAACACACTCAGCACTTTCTCTGACTGACATCAACTGCCCTTCCCTCTTCCCCAGGAAGTTATAGACTAAACCCCGCCCCTATCAGGTGTTTCCAATCAGCACAGGACTTGCATGCAGCTTGTTCACACCAATCAGCTGAGCTAATCATACACCTGCTGGGAGACATGGGGGGTTGGTTTACAGAAAACAAGCATTGCACGCAGTTCATGTTTCTAGCATACACCACAGCAATGTTATAGAATATAGAGTGATCTGATACCGTAATAAACAAGGCTTATCCCTGACTATGCTGGAAACATCTAGCACTGTAACCCCAATGTATGTTGTGTGATTGTATCTGAAGACCTCATTCACATGGGGGTACTGATGGTACATTTGTGCTAAGCACCATCTTCGTCTGCCTGGGATGTACATGCGTTCTGTGCAGTGAATTCAGTGACCTCCATGTGCATCCTGATGTGTACATCTGTGTGAATGAGGCCTAAAATAATGAACTTCATCCTACCTAGCTAAAATTGTATTTCTAATCCAGGACGATTGTATCTGTAAATAAAAAAAGAAAACACTTGTCCAAGGAGTTCAGCATCGTCTTCATTCCACCTGCTCAGCTCCCTCACCACCATCTTGAGCCTAGGTTAACATATGTACTATCTCAGACATCGCATGTGATTTGCACCCACACCGCAGATGCCAATAACATGCGATGTCTATGCAGCGCCTTTTGTATGGCTGAACTCGCACTGGATTGCACAATAGTGCAGGGACTTTTTTTTTTCCCGCACCAGAATTGGATCGCATGGGTGCTCTCACCCATGCGATCTGATTCATGTGCGAGTTCACAGTTTGCACCGATCTGGGGGTGTCGTTAATGTATTGACACCCGCAGCGGTTCGCAGAAGGCAGTGTGAATTGCCTGCAGGAGAGGAGTGATGCAGGAACTGGCGCTGTAATCACGCTGCTTTCCGCATCGCACATATGTGAACCTAGGATGAACGGAGATCCTGTACATGCGCAGACATGCCACAGGTTTCTGCCAGGTCTATGGGACCTGATAGCCGCAGCTCATCTGTGCATGCACAAGCTCCTCTATGCATGCGCACACTGCTGTGGTTCCCTGCCAGTACCCATAAACTGGGGTAGCTCACGCATGCGCGGACAAGCTGTGGGTTTGCGTGCTGAAACATCAAATTGCTACCTGCTGGGATGTGCCATAGACATCCTAGGAGGTAATGGGTGGCTGGACGTGCGATCTTTGCCTAGGCAAGGATTCATTCAGGCTCCGTTCACTCAAGCGTTTTGTAGGTTGAAGCTCAAATACATTCTCAATAACCTATTGTTTTCAATAGCCCTTGTTCACATCTGACTGTCCTGTCACTTGTAATTAAAACGCCTGTTGCTCAAAAAAGTAAATGAGCTGCTTTTCTGCCAGATCGTTTATGTCCACATAGACTTCAATGGAAATGCCTGAAAATCGCAACATGAGCTTTTTTCGAGCATTTTGTCGCATGTTTTCTGCTTAAAAAAAATTAGCTCTCTGCCCCTTTTTCAGCATCTCCCCATGCCTTTCAGTTGACTTAGTCCTGGTTCACACCTATGCATTTTTTAGTGCATTTTCAGTTTTGTAGAAACACACTACAGTCCATATAACATGTTTTTTTTCCTCCATAGACTTCAATGGAGACACAAAATGCACCTGCAATATGCAAACTGCAACCTGCACAAGTGTGAATCAGGCCTAACACCTTACAAAAGCTGCAAAAACATGAAATTCTGCTCCAAAAGAACGCAAAAAAAAAAAAAAAAATTGAAAACATGACACTTAGGCCCTTTCATAACTGCCATGACCTGAAAGTTGTGCGATTTCATGGCATGCCTGTGTAAACTTGAGGTCTATGGATCTCAACTCGCATGAAAGTCGGACCAAAGAAGTACAGGGACTACTTTCAAGTCGCACAGATATCAATGGTTAGCATTGGGAATCATGTCATGTGACTGATGTCCAAACTCGCAGGAAAAGTTGTGGCTGTGTGAATGTAGCCTCAAAAAATAAAAATAAAAATTTCCAATTGTATAAGAGGGAGGGGGTGATATCTGTAGGTGAAGTTCCCCTTTAGGTAACGTGCATTAGCTTGCATAGTAAAATTCTACATTTTAGCCTTCAGGCTAGTGCAGGTCTGGCTCTGGCAGGTAGTGTGATGCCGGTTTCAGTGCGTTTCGCTGATGTGCGATGACATGCGATGCCATCCACATACTTCCCAACAGTCCCGATTTTTCCCCCGCACTGGAATCAGATCGCATGGGTGTTCAAACCCATGCAATCTGATTCCTAAGCAAATACACAGTTCGCACTGCCATCTGCGAACCAATCTGGGGGGGGGGGGTCATTAACTTTGTATTGGCAGCCGCAGCGGTTCGCAGAGAGCAGTGTGAACTGCCTGCGAGGGAGATGCGATATGGGAACTGGCACTGGAATCGCGCTGGTTACGGCATCGCAATCGTGTGAACCCAGGCTCAGTCCCAGTTTACATATATGCGATGCTGGAACCAGCGAAATTCCAGTGCAAGTTCCCGAATGACATGTCACCTGCCGGAGGTTCACACTGACATCTGCGGGTGTCAATGCAAAGTTAGTGACATCCCCAGATCAGTTCGCAGATGCCAGTGCGAACTGTCAAATGGTGCAGGAATCGGATCGCATTCGGTGTTAACACCCATGCAATCAGATTCCAGTGTGGACCAAAAAAAACAAAAAAAGACTCCTGCACCATTTTAATGTGAATGAGATGCGATTTCAGCCACACATTTTGTATGGCTGAATTCGCATCGCATGAGATCTGCACAGCAATGTCGTGCGAATCACATGTGATGCCTGTCATTGCACAAGTGTGAACCCAGCCTTAGGGCTGGTTCACAGCACATGCAGTCCAGTGCGTTTTTTTTTCTGCATCAGAAAAGCATAGATAGTAGGTTATATGGTTTTCAAATGGCATAGTTCACACCAGTGCAGTCAGTTTGTGTGTTCCAGTTCCTGAAAAAGTAGAACATGCTGCCTTTTTTTCTATACTGAACTGTGCTGGAATGTGGTAAAATGCATCAAAAACACAACCGGAACTCACATCTCCATTAAAGGTGAAGAAAAAGGGAAAAAAAAAATGTACTGAAGTAATTTAAAAGCGTGTTAAAAATGTGCGTGCAGAAATTCATTCGGACTGCATTTCTACAGTGTGAACTGCCCCTCAGGGCCAGGTCACACCACATGCAGTCCAGTGCGCTTTTTTTTCCTCCATGGAAAGTAGGTTATATGGGTTCCAATGGCATAGTTCACACCAGTGCAGTAAGTTCCAGGGCGTACCAGAAAAAAAAAATATTACATGCTGCATTTTCTCCGCACTGGACTAAATCAAAAATTCACATGCATTAATGCATTTGGAATAGATTTGTGGTGCGAACCAGCCCTTATAGACTGCTAAGTTGCACATAGGAGCCAATTTGTAAAGCAGCATTTAACTCAACTATCACATTGCACAGGCATTCAAGTTGTATCAGCAAATGCTTCTAAAATGTCTGGTGAGATTATATTTTATTTATATATATATATTTTTATAAAAGGTTAAAATGGGAAGTAATCATTTTTAATGATTTGTAACTGTGCCTTAACCATCATAGGCACATTTTAGACCCATTTCACACTGTGGCCGCTCCGCGTTAGCGGTAAAGCGACGCTGTACCGTCGTTTTAGCGGCACTATTCAGCCGCTAGCGAGGCTCATTTAACTCCCTCTAGCGGCCAAAGAAAGGGTTAATACCGCCGCTGTCAAAGTGCTTTTCCGGCATAAATTTTTCCCAGATTCATTTCAATGGGCAGGGTAGTTTACCGGCTCCTAAACCGCCCCAAAGATGCTACTTGCAGGACTTTCTAACATCCTGCAAACGCACCACTCCAGTATAAAATCACTCTGGCTTTCCCATGGGGGCTGCAGGGGAGGCGTTTTTCAGGCGCTATTTTTAGCCCTTTAGCACCTGAAAAACGCCTCTAGTATGAAAGGGGCGGTTCACACTGGTGCAATGTCAGAGATCGGATGCGATTCGCACCGCAGTGAAAATCACATGCAAAATCTGTGCGATGCGATTTCAGCCATAAAGATCGTATGGCTGAATTTGCATCAAACTCGCACAGGACCCTTTTTTTGTCCGCATCAAAATCGGATTGCATGGGTGTTCACACCCATGCAATCCGATTCCTGTACGACTTTGCAGATTGCATTGCGATACGCAAACTGATTTGGGGGCGTCATTAACTTTTAACTGACACTCCCAGCAGTTCACATAGGGCAGTGTGAACTGCGCGCGGGAAACATGCGATGCGGGAAGCCGCAGTGGATTTGCAGGGTTCCCGCATCACAGCAGTGTGGACCGGACCTTACAGTGTGTGCCTCCTGCGTGTTTCAATAAAAGAATGGAGGCAAAGCATCAACCCCTACTAAACAGTAACATTGGTTTTGCCCACGATGCCAGGCAAAGCCAACAATGCAGTGTGTATACCTCCATTCACTCCATATTATAATCATTTTGTGTGGCGTTAGGCAGGTGACCCACCCAGCTACCTTCAATGCCTGCCTGTGTGAGAGAGTCCTTAATGCTCCAAGTAGTGTACAAGTCTTTTCTTTTTAACATGCAGTATACATTGTGTGTTCCTTCACACCAGGTGTGTCCTGCTGTATTGATCAATGCAAGCTAAATGGCAGGACACATGGAGAACTATTCTCCCATTTATAACAAAGTGCATTGCGTTGTGTAAAAATGCATAATTCACACAACAAAAAGGTATTTCATTTCAACCGCAAAGAGTTGTCATTTTGTGGCATTAAATAAAAGTTAGAAAAATAGAGCAAAATACTGCACTGCTCCATACAACACATGCTTATATATAACGTGTGTCTGCATATGTGAGCAGGTCTCTTCTGGATCCTATTATCTGCAGATCAATCCCTACTTCATCTTTATCCTCAATATTATATCTTTTCTATACTCAGATCTGCTCTCTCTATTGCAGACACTAAACATCTTGATCTAAACTAAAGCAACTCATTTCCCTGAACTGCCTCTTAGAAGTTTCCCTCTCTTACTGATGATCTCCTACAAAACACACTCAGCACTTTCTCTGACTGACATCAACTGCCCATCCCTCTTCCCCAGGAAGTTATAGACTAAACCCCGCCCCTATCAGGTGTTTCCAATCAGCACAGGACTTGCATGCAGCTTGTTCACACCAATCAGCTGAGCTAATCATACACCTGCTGGGAGACATGGGGGGTTGGTTTACAGAAACTGAGGAGTGTAAAATCTGATGCAGCTCTACATAGAAACCAAGAAGCTTTTTCTTTCTGTCACAGCTTAACCACTTAACGACCGCCCACCGCTGATTTACGTCGGCAGAATGGCACGGACAGGCAGAATCACGTAGATCTACGTGATCGCCTTTGTGCAGTTGGGGGGTCCATCCGGACCCCCCTTCACTGCAGTGAGCGGCCGTTAAGTGTTCGGGAGCGATCAGGCATGAGGGGGCGGCCGCTCGATTCCGCCCCCCCCCCTCGCGATCGCTCCCGGCCAATGAAAATGCTTCCTCCGCCATGTGATGTAAACACAGGCTGGAGGAAGTGATGTCATCTCCCTCGCCGCGGTCTTTTCGTTCCCGGCGCCGAGGAGAGAAGACAGAGGTTAGTGCACCAACAGTCCACTGACACGTAGGTACACATAGGCACACAAATCACCCCCCAGGTCACCCCAAAGCCCCCAATCACAGTGTCACTGATTGCAGTGATCATTTATTTTACTGATCACTGCATTTAGTGTCATCTGTGATTGTAAAAAGTTGCAGGGCAGTTAGGATTAGGCCCCTTTAGGTCCAGGGTAGCCCCCTAACCCCCCCTAATAAAGGTTTAACCCCTTGATCACCCCCCAGGTAACCCTTTCACCCCCTAACTTCAGCGTCACTAAGCGATTGTTTTTCCGATCGCTGTATTCGTGTCGCTGGTGTTTTAGATAGGCAGTTATTTTTTTTTTAGGTTCGCCGCAGGTTTTTATTAGTGTCAGGTACCCCCATATATTATTTTAACCCCCTGATTGCCCCTAGAGTTAACCCTTTCACCAGTGATCGCCGTATAAGCGTCACTGGTTAGCCAGTAAGTTATCTAGTTATTTAGGTAACCCGTCAGGTTTTTATATAGCGTCGGGTACCCCCATATTTAACCTAATAAAGGTTTTAACCCCCTGATTGCCCCTAGTTAACCCTTTCACCAGTGATCACCATATAAAGGTTACAGGTGACGCTGGTTGATTAGTTTGCTTTTTATAGCATCAGGGCACCCGCCGTATATAACCCAATAAAGGTTTAACCCCCCTGATCGCCCGGCGGGTGAGATCAATTAGGTTTTAGCGCCAGAGAGGGTCTGCGTCGCCCCAGGCAGTGTTAGGTTAGTGCCAGTAACGCTAACACCCACGCGCAAAGCATACACCCCCCTTAGTGGTATAGTATCTGATCAGATCTATACTAGCATCCCCAGCGGTTTAGGGTTCCCAAAAACGCAGTGTTAGCGGGATCAGCCCAGATACCTGCTAGCGCCTGCGTTTAGCCCCTCCGCCCAGCCCAGCCCACCCCACCCAAGTGCAGTATCGATCGATCACTGTCACTTACCAAACACAACACACATAACTGCAGCGTTCGCAGAGACAGGCCTGATCCCTGCGATCGCTAACAGTTTTTTTGTAGCGTTTGATATATTTGCTGACGACAGTCAGGTGCTTTTTTTCCTGTGAATCTTACTAGTGTACCCCTAAATTTAGAGCCCAAAATGGCAAGACGAAGGTACACTAGTAAAGAGGCCTACGAGATTCTGAGCATGACAGATAGTGAAGAGGAGGTCACGTATCTGTCAGATTCAGGCTCAGAATATCTTCCCGTAGAAGACAGTGACGTCAGCGGCCCCACGTCAGATAGCTCTGACGACGAAGTTGAGGTCCCTGCTAAGGTCAGGTGTACCCGATCCCGATCTTCTGAGGTTGTTGAGGAGCAAGAACCGCAGGTCTCTCGTATCATGGAGCAGAGTAGTACTAGCGCCGCTATTCCTTCTGGTGAACTGGCAAGCACCAGCGGCCTAGTACAGCCTGGACGTACATCCAGCACTGCAGTAACACTTGGTGACGTGGCGAGTCCCATAAGTGCAGTTCAAGCTGGCGAGGTGGCAAGCACAAGTAGTGTCCCGCTGCCACCAAGAAGACAAAGGCAGGCCCGTCGTGCCCATACTGCCCTTCCTGCAGAATTCGCCTATCCTGATTGGGTCCCCACCACTTCTGCAGAACCCGTACTTCCCCCATTCACTGCCCAACCCGGTATTCAGGTGGAAACAGCTGATTTTATTCCAATTGATTTTTATTCGCTGTTTTTCACGGAAGATCTCTATAGATCTATTGTGGACCAGAGTAATTTATATGCTGGTCAATTTATCGCCGCTAACCCCCAGTTGCCTAAAATTGCCAGAAATTGGAAACCAATTACGGTTTCCGAATTTAAGACCTTTCTGGGCCTTTCCCTCAACATGGGCACACATAAATTTCCGTCATTGCGTGCTTATTGGTCCACGCACCCAATTGACCACATGCCCGTGTTCTCTGCCTCCATGCCCAGGAAATGATACGAGCAGATTTTGCGGTTCATGCACTTCAACGACAATGAACTTTGTCGTCCACGTGGGGACCCTGAATACGACCGGCTCTATAAAATTCGGCCCCTCATAAACCACTTCAACGAACGTTTTGCAGCCTTGTTTACTCCCGATCAAGTTGTCTGCGTTGATGAGTCCCTGATTAAATTTTCTGGCCGCTTGTCTTTCAAGCAGTACCTTCCCAGCAAGCGTGCCAGATACGGGGTCAAGCTCTACAAGTTCTGTGACAGGGCAACAGGCTATGTAGTGAACTTTACGGTTTATGAGGGAAAAGACAGTCAGATTGAGTCGGTCAAGTGCCCGGATTACATAGGGAGCGCTGGCAAGATAGTGTGGAACTTGGTGTCACCCTTATTCGGAAAGGGGTACCACTTGTATGTGGACAATTATTACACGAGCGTGCCACTGTTTAGTCACTTGTTTGATCATCAGATTGGAGCATGTGGCACCGTGCGACCTAATCGCCGGGGCTTTCCCCAGCGGCTTGTAGATGCCCGTCTTAGGCTGGGGGAGAGAGCCTGCTTGAAGTGTAATAACTTGCTCGCTATGAAGTGGAGGGACAATAAGAATGTTTTCCTTCTTACCTCCCTTCATGCAGACACGACAGTCCAAATTCGTACGGCGACTGGTGTTGTGGAGAAACCCCTCTGTGTCCACGAATATAACCAAAATATGGGAGGGGTGGACCTCAACGACCAGTTGATGGCGCCGTATCTAATTGACCGTAAGGCGAGACGCTGGTACAAAAAAATGTCTCTATCATTATTCCAATTGGCTTTGCTGAACGCTCATGTGCTATACAGAGCTTCAGGCGGGACATTATCTCTTCTAAAATTCCAGAATGAGATAGTCACAGAACTCCTGTATCCAGGCGGTTCTGCACCTCACCATCCCCAACCAAATGCAGTAAGCCGGCTGCATGAGAGGCATTATTCGTATGTCCTCCCGAGTACCCCTACCCAAAGCCACCCCCAAAAAAGATGTCGTGTCTGTAGCAAGCGCGGATTTAGGCGTGACACCCGTAGTTTTTGTCCACTCTGTCCTGACAAGCCTGGTCTTTGCCAAGGTGAATGTTTTGAACGCTACCACTCAAAAGTGAAGTTTTAGCGTAGGGTACAGCATTTCACAGACAAGGACACACTTACACAGGGTCTCCCAAGATGCCATTACATTTTGAGAGACCCGAACCATTACAGTTGTAAAGTTACAAAAAAAAGTGTAAAAAAGAAAAAAAAAAACGTAGAAAACAAAACACAAAAAAAATATAAAATAAAAAAACCAAAAATAGTTGTCGTTTTATTGTTCTCTCTCTCTCTATTTTCTCTCTATTGTTCTGCTCTTTTTTACTGTATTCTATTCTGCAATGTTTTATCATGCTTGCTTTTCAGGTATGTAATTTTTTGTTTTCAGGTGCGCCATTCAACTGCAGCGCGGAATTATTTATCTTGACAGCAACAGCGTTTGCTCCCACGATACATAAAGCCGTGACTCCAGTGCTGTAGGAGGTGATTTCACCACCACAGTTAAAAAAAAGAGCATATATGCCGAAGCATGGGGGCAGCAGGGGCGGAGGAGCGATTTTGCTCCTAATGCCGCGTACATACGGTCGAAATTCCGACGGAGGCCTGCCCGTGGAAAATTCCGACCGTGTGTACGCGGCATAACTTTTTTGCGGGAGGATGCCCCCATGCTTCGGCATATATATATTTTAGGCACAGGTTGCGTTAAAACATTTTTTTATTTTTTACTAGGTTTTGTTTTGGTATTTGCTTTGCAGGTATGGCATGGTAAGGTCTTACTGTTGTACTGTAATGTTACTTTGTTTTAATGTTAACCACCATTTGCTTAGCAGGTACGCCATTCAGTTGCAGCGCGGATCTATTTATCTTGACAGCAACAGCGTTTGCTCCCACGATACATAAAGCCGTGACTCCAACGCTGTAGGAGGTGATTTCACCACCACAGGTAAAAAAAGAGCATATATGCCGAAGCATGGGGGCAGCAGGGGCGGAGGAGCGATTTTGCTCCTAATGCCGCGTACATACGGTCGAAATTCCGACGGAGGCCTGCCCGTGGAAAATTCCGACCGTGTGTACGCGGCATAACTTTTTTGCGGGAGGATGCCCCCATGCTTCGGCATATATATATTTTAGGCACAGGTTGCGTTAAAACATTTTTTTATTTTTTACTAGGTTTTGTTTTGGTATTTGCTTTGCAGGTATGGCATGGTAAGGTCTTACTGTTGTACTGTAATGTTACTTTGTTTTAATGTTAACCACCATTTGCTTAGCAGGTACGCCATTCAGTTGCAGCGCGGATCTATTTATCTTGACAGCAACAGCGTTTGCTCCCACGATACATAAAGCCGTGACTCCAGTGCTGTAGGAGGTGATTTCACCACCACAGTTAAAAAAAAGAGCATATATGCCGAAGCATGGGGGCAGCAGGAGCGATTTTGCTCCTAATGCCGCGTATATACGGTCGAAATTCCAACGGAGGCTTGCCCGTGGAAAAGTCCGACCGTGTGTACGCGGCATAACCTTTTATGCCGCGTACATACGGTCGAAATTCCGACGAAGGCTTGACCGTGTGTACGCGGCATAACTTTTTTGCGGGAGGATGCCCCCATGCTTCGGCATATATGCCCATCATTAGAAGTGGGTGGATGAAGGGAGGTATTCTAATGGTGGGCATACCCACCAATCAATCTCTTTTTTTCGTTCAGCCAATAGGCTGTATGAAAAAAAAGATTACAATACATGTCCAACAAGGACCAGCAACGTACTGGTATGTTGCTGGACTTTGAATGTTTATACCAGAATGATGCCTGCGGGTTTAGGTATCATCTTGGTATCATTCTTTTCAGCCAGCGGCCGGCTTTCATGTAAAAGCAATTCTAGCAGATAATTAGCCTCTAGACTGCTTTTACAAGCAGTGGGAGGGAATGTCCCCCCCCCGGATATAAAAA
Organism: Rana muscosa; assembly: GCA_029206835.1. Taxonomy (NCBI): domain Eukaryota; kingdom Metazoa; phylum Chordata; class Amphibia; order Anura; family Ranidae; genus Rana; species Rana muscosa. The sequence goes on along the minus strand of CM055122.1, from coordinate 942,715,100 downwards.
GCGCCATTGGGAAATTTGGAAAGCATTTTATCACACCGATCTTGGTGTGGTCAGATGCTTTGAGGGCAGAGGAAAGATCTAGGGTCTAACCCCCCAATTTTTTTCAAAAAAAGAGTACCTGTCACTACCTATTGCTATCATAGGGGATATTTACATTCCCTGAGATAACGATAAAAATGGTAAAAAAATAAAATATGGAAGGCACAGTTTAAAAATAAAATAAAAAAACCAAATAAATAATAAAAAAAAAAAAAAAAAAAGCACCGCTGTCCCCCCCTGCTCTTGCGCAAAGGCGAACGCAAGCGTCGGTCTAGCGTCATATGTAAACAGCAATTGCATCATGCATGTGAGGTATCACCGCGAAGGTCAGATCGAGGGCAGTCATTTTAGCAGTAGACCTCCTCTGTAAATCTAACGTGGTAACCTGTAAAGGCTTTTAAATGCTTATAAAAATGAATGTAGTTTGTCGCCGCTGCGCGTTTGTGCGCAATTTTAAAGCATGTCATGTTTGGTATCCATGTACTCGGCCTATGATCATCTTTTTTATTTCATCAAACGTTTGGGCAATATAGTGTTTTTTAGCGCATTAAAAATAAAAAAAGTGTGTTTTTCCCCCAAAAAATGCGTTTGAAAAATCGCTGCGCAAATACTGTGTGGAAAAAAAAATGCAACACCCACTATTTTAATCTGTAGGGCCTTTGCTTTAAAAAAATATATAATGTTTGGGGGTTCAACATAATTTTCTTGCAAAAAAAAATTTTTTTTCATGTAAACAAAAAGTGTCAGAAAGGGCTTTGTCTTCAAGTGGTTAGAAGAGTGGATGATGTGTGACATAAGCTTCCTAATGTTGTGCATAAAATGCCAGGACAGTTCAAAACCCCCCCAAATGACCCCATTTTGTAAAGTAGACACCTCAAGCTATTTGCTGAGAGGCATGTTGAGCCCATTGAATATTTTTTTTTTCGTCCCAAGTGATTGAATAATGACCAAAAAAAAAAAAAATGTACAAAAAGTTGTCACTAAATTATATATTGCTCAAACATGCCATGGGCATATGTGGAATTACACCCCAAAATACATTCTGTTGCTTCTCCTGAGTACGGGGATACCACATGTGTGGGACTTTTTGGGAGCCTAGTCGCGTACGGGACCCCAAAAACCAAGCACCGCCTTCAGGATTTCTATGGGTGTAAATTTTTGATTTCACTCCTCACTGCCTATCACAGTTTCGGAGGCCATGGAATGCCCAGATGGCACAAAACCCCCCCAAATGACCCCATTTTGGAAAGTAGACACCCCAAGCTATTTGCTGAGAGGTATGTTGAGTATTTTGCAGATCTCGCTTTTTGTCACAAAGTTTTGAAAATGTAAAAAAAGAAAAAAAAATGTCTTTCTTAATTTTCAAAAACAAATGAGAGCTGTAAAATACTCACCATGCCTCTCAGCAAATAGCTTGGGGTGTCTACTTTCCAAAATGGGGTCATTTGTGGGGGTTTTGGGCTATTTTGACATTTTATGGCCTTCAAAACTGTGATAGGTAGTGAGGAGTGAAATCAAAAATTTATGCCCTTAGAAACCTTGAAGGCGGTGCTTGGTTTTTGGGGTCCCGTACGCGGCTAGGCTCCCAAAAAGTCCCACACATGTGGTATCCCCGTACTCAGGAGAAGCAGCAGAATGTATTTTGGGGTGTAATTTCACATATAACCATGGCATGTGTGAGCAATATATCATTTAGTGACAACTTTTTGTACATTTTTTTTTTTCTTTTTGTCATTATTCAATCATTTGGGACAAAAAAAAAATATTCAATGGGCTCAACATGCCTCTCAGCAAATAGCTTGGGGTGTCTACTTTCCAAAATGGGGTCATTTGGGGGGGTTTTGTGCCATCTTGGCATTTTATGGCCTTCAAAACTGTGATAGGTAGTGAGGAGCGAAATCAAAAATTTATGCCCTTAGAAACCTTGAAGGCGGTGCTTGGTTTTTGGGGTCCCGTACGCGGCTAGGCTCCCAAAAAGTCCCACACATGTGGTATCCCCGTACTCAGGAGAAGCAGCAGAATGTATTTTGGGGTGTAATTTCACATATGCCCATGGCATGTGTGAGCAATATATCATTTAGTGACAACTTTGTGCAAAAAAAAAAAAGTTTGTCATATTCCCGCAACCTGTGGCAAAATATAAAATATTCCATGGACTCAACATGCCTCTCAGTAAATAGCTTGGGGTGTCTACTTTCCAAAATGGGGTCATTTGGGGGGGGTTTGTGCTATTTTGGCATTTTATGGCCTTCGAAACTGTGATAGGTAGTGAGGAGTGAAATCAAAAATTTGCGCCCTTAGAAATCCTGAAGGCGGTGCTTGGTTTCCGGGGTCCCGTACGTGGTTAGGCTCCTAAAAAGTCCCACACATGTGGTATCCCCGTACTCAGGAGAAGCAGCAGAATGTATTTTGGGGTGCAATTCCACATATAACCATGGCATGTGTGAGCAATATATCATTTAGTGACAACTTTTTGTAATTTATTTTTTTTTTTTTGTCATTATTCAATCACTTGGGACAAAAAAATAAATATTCAATGGGCTCAACATGCCTCTCAGCAATTTCCTTGGGGTGTCTACTTTCCAAAATGGGGTCATTTGGGGGGGTTTTGTACTGCCCTGCCATTTTAGCACCTCAAGAAATGAGATAGGCAGTCATAAATTTAAAGCTGTGTAAATTTCAGAAAATGTACCCTAGTTTGTAAACGCTATAACTTTTGCGCAAACCAATAAATATACGCTTATTGACATTTTTTTTACTAAAGACATGTGGCTGAATACATTTTGGCCTAAATGTATGACTAAAATTGAGTTTATTCGATTTTTCTTATAACAAAAAGTAGAAAATATAATTTTTTTTCAAAATTTTCGGTCTTTTTCTGTTTATATCGCAAAAAATAAAAATCGCAGAGGCAATCAAATACCATTAAAAGAAAGCTCTATTTGTGGGAAGAAAAGGACGCAAATTTCATTTGGGTACAACATTGCATGTCCGCACAATTTACAGTTAAAGCAGCGCAGTGCCGAATCCCAAAAACAGGCCTGGTCCTAATGGCCCGAAATGGTCCGGGGCTTAAGTGGTTAAACAAGCTAAAGTTAGAGGTTGGCTACCATGCACAGCTGCACCAGATTTAGCATTCTCCAGTTTTAGTTCATCAATAGTGCCAATGCACAGATTTCAGAGTGACACTTCAATACAATTAGGATGAGGTGGTTTATATTTGCAACCCACTGAGCTAGTAAAAAGCACTGCATGCAGTTCCTGTTTCTAGCACACACCACAGCAATGTTATAGAGTGATCTGATACCTTAATAACAAGGATTATCCCTGACTATGCTGGAAACATCTAGCACTGTAACCCCAATGTATGTTGTGTGATTGTATCTGAAGACCTCATTCACATGGGGGTACTGATCGTACATTTGTGCTAAGCGCCATCTTCGGCTGCCTGGGATGTACATGCGTTCTGTGCAGTGAATTCAGTGACCTCTATGTGCATCCTGATGTGTACATCTGTGCGGGTCCAATGTACAGATGAGAATGTGTCCTGATCCAGGCATTGGACCCGCACAGGTATACACTCCAGGATGTGAGTGAAGGTCCATGCTGGTCTGTGCAGCCGGTCACCTGTCATTCATTTCACCAGAACTTTCTACAGATCCCAAGGTGGCTGCACACTGAGGGACAGATCTGTACATCTGTGTGAATAAGGCCATAAAAAAATGAACTTCATCCGAGATCCACCTTCAATTGTAGCGGTGTGTTGCTACAAGTTACTAACATCCACGCATATTCACCCTGCTGCCAGACATCCATATCACACTTGTAGACAATGAAGAGTCTTTTGCTTTGTTTTGTTGTTTTATTTGGGGGGAGATATGGGATGCCCATAGAACAAGTTGGTATTTGCCATGTTAAAGCGGATCCAGCTTTACATGGACACATGGTTTACTCATTATCTTTACAAATGATACGTTGCACTCCTCAGATGGGATAAAATGTCAGACCCTGATCCTGACAGACTTTTCACCTCAGAACTTTCCCACCTCTGCACTCTTCCTGCAGATTTTTACCTCAGGACACTTCTCCATCACTTTCCTGTCCCGCCATCTTCAGCCCACTAGGCCTCACTCTGAATAAGTCCTAGTAGTTTCAATTGATGATCCTGAATAGGCCAGGGGCCTGCAGTACCCCTTTTTGTGGCCATGGATATTACTTGAGGAAAATATTTGATGATGGACTACAGGACCCAGCGGTCCCGATTTGCAAATCCTGCGCCAACACACCGCTACACTACCTAGCCAAAATTGTATTTCTAATCCACGACGATTGTATCTGTAAATAAAAAAAAAAAACACTTGTCCAAGGAGTCCAGCATTGTCTTCCTTCCACCTGCTCAGCTCCCTCACCACCATCTTGAGCCTAGGTTAACATATGTACGATGTCAGACATAGTATGTGCTTTGGACCCGCACCGCAGATGCCGATAACATGCAATGTCTGGGCAGTGCGAGTTCACTCATACAGTTGTATGGCTGAACTCGCATTGGATTTGCACAATTATAGTGCAGGGACTTTTTATCCCCCCCCCGCACCAGAATCAGATCGCATGGGTGTTCTCACCCATGTGATCTGATTCATGTGTGAGTTCACAGTTCGCACTGCGATCTGTGAACCAATCTCGGAGTGTTATTAACAATGTGTTAACACCCAGAGGGCAGTGTGAATTGCCTGCAGGAGAGGAGTGATGCAAGAACCGGCGCTGTAATCATGCTGGTTCCCACATTGCACATAAGTGAACCTAGGCTGAACGGAGATCCTGTACATGCGCAGACATGCCACAGGTTTCTGCCAGGTCAATGGGACATGATAGATACGTAGCTCATCTGTGCATGCACAAGCTTCTCCATTCATGCACACACTGCTGTGGTTTCCTGCCAGTACCCATAAACTGGGGTAGCTCATGCATGCGCGAACATGCTTTGGGATTGCGTGCTGAAACATCAAATTGCTACCTGCTGGGATATGCAATATGGGGAAAAGGGGATAGGAGTTTCAATGCCCCCCCCTTTTCCTCATGGGATAACGGCGGCATAGAGGTTTCAAATATCCCCCCACAGGTCAGGGGCTCGGGGGTTTTGGGGAAGCCTTGTAACTGCCTTGAGGGGGAGCCTTGAAAATTAATGAAATGTTCCAGAACTCTTGGAGACCCCTATATAAAAAGAGGGTTTGTGGCCAGTCGCCGGTGGATGGTATAGCTGTAGGAGCTCCCTAACCCTCCCGCCCTTGTCACGGGCTTTATAATGTGGTGGGTCACCTTTCTTTAGGCCGGTTTCACACTGGGGCGGTGGCGGTATAGCGCCGCTATTTTTAGCGGCACTATACCGTCGGGATTGCAGAGGTATTCGGCCGCTAGCGGTGCGGTTTTAACCCCCGCTAGCGGCCGAAAAGGGGTTAATACCACCCGCAAACCGCGGCTATAGCCGCGGTTTGCGGGCGGTATTACCACAGTATCCCATTCATTTCAGTGGGAAGGAGCGGTGTAGGAGCGGTAAACTCACCGCTCCAAAGATGCGGCTAGCAGGACTTTTTTTTAAGTCCTGTCAGCGCACCGCTCCAGTGTCAAAGCCCTCGGGGCTTTCACATTGGAGACACAGGAGCCGCTGTTTAGGCTCGGTTTGCAGGCGCTATTTTTAGCAAAATAGCGCCTGCAAACCGCCCCATTGTGAAAAGGGCCTTAGAAAGGGGGACAGTTTACTAAAAACTAATGTGGTTTTGTAATACAGCTTGAGCTGTAATAGCTGAGCTGAGTAAATGGTTGTTATATATATTTAAGTTGGTTTAAAATTCCTATGGTGAATTTTATGTGAGTTGTTATATAATTATTATTAAAACCAATAATAAAGGCCACGGCCATATATTTATTCCAAATAATCTCAAGTGATTTATTTATTAAAACATGTCTGGTGATCATTTTAAGTATTTGCTGCCTGTTATCCCATAGACATCCTATGAGGTAATGGGGGGCTGGACGTGCTATCTTTGCCTAGGCAAGGATTTATTCAGGCCCTGTTCACTCAAGCGTTTTGTAGGTTGAAGCTCAAAAACCTATTGTTTTCAATAGCCCTTGATCACAACTGACTGTCCTGTCACTTGTAGTTAAAACGCCTGTTGCTCAAAAACGTAAACAAGCTACTTTTCTGGCAGAGTGTTTATGTCCCCATAGACTTCAATGGAAAGGCCTGAAAATCACAACATGAGCTTTTTCAAGCATTTTGTCGCATGTTTTCTGCTAAAAAAATTAATTCTCCGCCCCTTTTTCAGCAGCACTCCATGCCTTGTAGTTGACTAAGTCCTGGTTCACACCTATGCATTTTTTAGTGCATTTTCAGTTTTGGAGAAACACACTACAGTCCATTTAACATGTTTTTTTTTTTTCTCCATAGACTTCAATGGTTTAAAGATGTGTATTGAAAGACACAAAATGCACCTGCAATATGCAAACTGCAACCTGCACAAGTGAGAATCAGGCCTAACACCATACAAAAGCTGCAAAAACATGAAATTCTGCTCCAAAGAACGCAAAAAAAAACAACAAACTTGAAAACATGACACATAGGCCCCTTTCACACTGCCACGACTTGAAAGTTATGCAATTTCATGGCATGCCTGTGTAAACTTGAGGTCTATGGACCTCAACTAGCATGAAAGTCAGACCAAAGAAGTACAGTGACTACTTTCAAGTCACACAGATATCAATGGTTATCATTGGGAATTATGTCATGTGACTCTGATGTCCAAAGTCGCAGGAAAAGTGGCGGCTGTTTGAAAGGGGCCTTAGGGGTGAATGTAGCCTCAAGGAAAAAAAAAAAAAAAAAAGGTGGTATTTCATATTTTGTGTAGCTCACACATCCCTAGCTCCGCTGCTTACCTCCACCAGCAGGTGGGACACACCATGCCACATGCCCAGTATCCTCCATCTTGTAGAGGGTGAGCGGTGTTAATTTATTTGGGTCCTGCAGCGAGTTACCTCTTTCCGTTGGTTCTTGCCCCTAGAGTGTAGGGAAAAGTCTATTCTTTCTGAACGTTCAAGAAGGCCATTGTCCGCACAGAGTTAAACCCAATAGATAAAGGTTTGTTTTTCTTTGCGTAGAAACTTGATAGGAAAGTTGGAGATAGAGAATTTAACAGGGAGGTAGGTTCAGGCACGCGACACTTAACTGTCACCCGTCGCCACTCAAGCCTGAGTGGGCCTTGCTCACCCGGATAGTCCCCTCTCACGGTCCTAGCAGCTGGTGTGGAGCACAAACATTATTTTGTAATTTTCCTCGGGATACGATCAGGATATTAACCTCTAAGTCCTGAACTTCCCAGCACTTGTAACACTTGAGACCTTAGGTGCCAATGGGGCACGTTACAAGGCTTGTGGAGTCCTTCCCTTTGACAGGTAACCAGGCCTCTCCTGAGACAGTGACTTCCCTCACTGATCTCCTTGGATAGGTCCTCCCCCGGTTTCCTCTCCATCAGAGCGGTTTACCCCTACTTGGGTACCCTGGGTCTCCTCTTCTGTTGTAGGCCTCAGCTAAAGGTGCTGGGCCTACCTGGAATGATGCAGCCTCAGGCCAAAGGTGCCCGCGACTGAACACACACGCACCCCTGGCCTGGAGGGCCAAAGGGTGCGAACCCTCCCTAAATCATGGCGTCTGCCCCTTATGTACCCTCTCCCAGCATGCACAGCGGGTAGACCACGCCCACTGCAAGGCTGCCGAGAGAGGACACCCAATAGCGCTGCAATGCCACCTGTGGTTTGACCTGAAACCTGGGCGACAGCGCCACCTACAGGTTACTTCACTTTAGAAATAAAATAACAATCACCAGTTGAAGTAATATAAAGATTTTTTCATAATACACATTAATTCACAATGTTTTTTATGGTATCCTGTAACAATACACACTAATTACCACCCCCCTCTTCCTTTCACATTTCACACACTGGACACTAGTTATAAATATAAAGGAAAGGAAAGAGGAAAGAAAAGGGGGGAGAAAAGAAAGAAAAGGAAAAGAGAAAGGAGGAAAGGAAAGGAAAAGAAAAGGGGAAAGAAAAAAAAAAAAAAAAAAGGATATATTTTTTTTAATTTAATTATTTATTTATTTTTTAAGGACATTTATTTTGCAAATATGTGGATAAAAAAACATGCCAACTTGGAGAGTTTACACCAGAACGTCCAAGCAAGAGCTAGTTTATATCGATCCATTGATTCACACGCACACTGTCCTCACTACCGCAATCACATAATTAGTTCTCTGGTTTCCGTCAGCTATGATTAAGCACTGAATCGCAGTGCGAAACGTCAGCTCATACTTGCTGTTTTTTTGCTGTGGCATGTTGTTTGTGCTTTTGTTTTAAATAAAATAACCTTTTTTGGAGTGTGGCTGTCCAAGCGTTTTTCTACAGGTCACAGGGAACTGTACTGCCAGGCAACATCACAACAGAGCAGAGGCCAATTAAAATAATTCCAACAGCCTGAGCCTAACAATTTGCTCAGGCTAGCCCCTAAATTTAGGCATAGCGACCCCAGTTTTGGGGGGGTCCGCTACATTAAAAAAAAAAATATATATTTCCAATTGTATAGGAGGGAGGGGGTGCTATCTGTAGGTGTAGTTCCCCTTTAAGAAACATGTGCATTAGCTTGCATAGTAAAATTCTACATTTTACCCTTCAGGCTAGTGCAAGTCTAAGGCTGGCTCTGACAGGGAGTAGTGTGATGCAGGTTTCAGTGCATTTTGCTGATGTGCGATGACATGCGGTGCCATTCAATGCATTGCCCATAACACCCATTATGGTGTGAACTGGGTACATAGTAAACAATGCTTATCCAGTCACGGAAAAAAAGCAGGTCACTACATATAATGTGAACAAGTCAAAAATTGTTATCTTATCTCCCCCTTCTAATGCATACTGTATGTTATCTTTGGCCTTATTTGGAGTCGCACCAATTAGAACGCTCACCATTGAACTACATGGCTTTGGACTTGTCATGCGACTTCACATGCAGTCCATTGCATTTTTTTCATGCATCAAAAACCCATGGAAAGTAGGTAATATGCTTTTCAATGGCATAGTTTACACCACTGCGTTCCAGTTCCTGAAAATAAAGTAGAACATACTGCATTTTACCTGCACTGGACTGTACTGTAATGCTGTAAAACTCATCAAAAACGCACCAGAACGCACCTAACTGCACCAAAAATGCACTGGAACACAATTTTCATTATTAAAGGTAAAGTAAAAAGAGGTATGGAAAAAAAGCACTGGACTGCATCTAAAACGTAACAAAAACGCACAGGAACGCATCAAAAATGCGTCAAAAACCGTGTATGCAAAAAAGCACATGGAACGCATCCGGATAGCGTTTTTAGGGTATGAACTGGCCCTATGTTCCTGTGCGTTTGTGGTGCATTTAAGACCAGTTCACATCCTAGAAGCGCAATCCTGATGCGTTCCAGGTGCTTTTTTGCATGTGAGTTTTTGATGCGTTCCAGTGCGTTTTTGGTACGTTTTTAATGCAGTCCAGTGCTTTTTTACACCCCTCTTTTTTATTAACCTTAGATAAGGACAAGTGTGTTCCAGTACGTTTTAGGTGCATTTTTGCACTGCAAGCACTGGTGTGAACTATGCCATTGAAAACCATATAACCTACTTTCCATGCATTTTTGAAACAGAAAAAAAATGCACTGGACAGCATGTGGTGTGAACTGGCCTTTAGGCCCCTTTCACACTGAGGCGCTTTGCAGGCGCTATTGCGCTAAAAATAGCTTCTGCAATGCGCCCCGAAAAAGCCGCTTTATTGTATCCAGTGTGAAAGCCCGAGGGCTTTCACACTGGAACGTTGCGCTTGCAGGAGGGTAAAAAAAAACTCCTGCAAGCCGCATCTTTGAGGCGCGATAGGAGCGGTAAAAATACCCCTCCCATTGTAATTAATGGGGTAGCGCCTCCAGAACGCCCACAAAACGCCACAAAGAGGCGTTATTGGGGGCGTTTTTAACCATTTTTTGCCCGCTATCGGGGTTAAAATCCCCCCGCTAGCGCCCGCAAATCGCGGAAAAAATACGGTATAGCGGCGCTAAATATAGCACTGCTATACCGCCAGCGCTTCAGTGTGAAAGTATCCTTAGGTGTGTTCCGGTGCGTTTTTGATGCGTTTTGCTGCGTTCCAGTACAGTCCAGTGCAGGTAAAATGCAGCATGTTCTACTTTTTTTGGTGGAAATGGAACGCACTGGAACAAACACTGCCATTTAGAACCATATAACCAACTTTCCATGCATTTTTGATGCATAAAAAACGCAATGGACCGCATGTGGTGTGAAATGGCCCTTAAGCCAGGGCTTGACAAATTTGCTTGGAATCTAGGAGCCAGCTAAAAAAGTTAGGAGCCAGGAACGGGCCCTGTCCCGCCGAGCTTGCGCGCAGAAGCGAACGCATACGTGAGTAGCGCCCGCATATGAAAGCGGTGTTTAAACCACACGTGAGGTATCGCCGCGATCGGTAGAGCGAGAGCAATAATTCTAGCCCTAGACCTCCTCTGTAACTCAAAACATGCAACCTGTAGAATTTTTTAAACGTCGCCTATGGAGATTTTAAAGGGTAAAAGTTAGTCGCCATTCCACGAGCAGACACAATTTTGAAGCGTGACATGTTGGGTATCAATTTACTCAGCGTAACATTATCTTTCACAATATAAAAAAAAAATGGGCTAACTTTACTGTTGTCTTATTTTTTTATTTAAAAAAAAGTGTATTTTTTCCCAAAAAAGTGCGCTTGTAAGACCGCTGCGCAAATACGGTGTGACAGAAAGTATTGCAAGGACCGCCATTTTATTCTCTAGGGTGTTAGAATAAAAAATATATATAATGTTTGGGGGTTCTAATTAGAGGGAAGGAGATGGCAGGGAAAACAGACAGGGAAACTCCATTAGCATTGCTGGTTGTCATACCAACGGCGACCACAAGATGGCGCTAGACCACAGAACGAAGCATAGGCCTGCAGAAGGCCGCAGAGCCGCGGCCTCAATTACCGGCCGGCGCCGCCCGACGCGATCCCGCGGCGCGGAGGGGGGGGCACGGAGACACAGGATACCCCAGCTGTGCTGCCCCAGGTGCCAGGTCGCTAATTCTAGTCGCAATGGCGACCTGGCGCCCGGGGTTTGTCGAGCCCTGCCTTAAGCAATTTGGCATGTTTAAAGGCACTTCTCCTTGTTTTGTTTTTGGTGTTGTCCAAATTGGTGACATTGATATTTGTCCCTTAGGGTGGGACCTGGGCCCCCATTTTAAAGCCAATAACTAGAAGATAAGCCAGCCAAGTGGGGACTAGCAAAATTAACAAGTCAGTTCCCATAGACTGCGATGGTATTTGTTGTATAACTTTTGCCCATGTAAGGCTTTTTGTTTGCCCCCCGGACCGACAGGTGCTTGTCCCGTCTCTAATTTTGTAGCATGCTGGATGATGTGCTTAATTTTGGACGGGGGCTTATTTTCTGCTAGCTGCATAACTTAGGTTTTTTTTTGGTGCTTTTTGTGTGTGAACAGCACCTGGATATTTCTGGGCATGCGCAGAGAGTGTTTTTTGGGTTAGTAATTGAAGGACATCTTTAACAGGTGTAGCCACTTTGAAGTTCAGTCTCTACATTGGGTGAACTTGCATTTTGGGTGTTTCATGGACTGTGCATGTGTTTTCAATTGCCTCATTAGCTCACAAACCTATGTTATGTAGTGACCTCACCCCTTCTCATTCATGGCTTGTTTGTCTCGTCTAGGGGTTAGTATTGGGGGGAGGGATGAGATACACCACGGCCCATGTCCTCCAATGTTTAGAGGTGAAGGCCAGAACTATCGGGCTTTGTGTGTATGTCCCAGAGTCAAATCCTTTACTGAATGACCCTCCTTTGCTTCCAGTAACTGAAGTTCCACCTCGTATTTATTCTTCTCAACAAATAGTCATTCAGCACAGACAGGTTGGGACCCAACAAACAGTTCAGTATTTGTAGGGAGTAGGTCAAAGCACAATCCTTTAAGATAGCGCTAACCACTGTGGTGTCACCAATGGTGCATAGTCACTGCCACTGACTATATAGAATAGAACAGAACATGGATTACCTTCGCTAACGTAGCCCCTATCAGAGGGATGACATCCGTCCAAGACAGTTACCGGAGGCCTCTCCGTGACAGGCAATCCTGTGCCGGACTCTCCAGAGAAGTTCCGCTCACCGGCCTCCTCGTCTCCGACACAGGCACCCAAGGAGTTAGGGCCCCCTCAGATTCCTCCACCCTCGCAGAACTCAGTTGAAGGTACTGAGCTCCAGGCTTCCGCATTAGTACCTCACCCCAGGCTAAAGGTGCCTGGGATGGACTCCATCTCCCGCTCCGGCCAGGTCAAGGGCACCTGGGCCGGAACTCCGTAACGCCAGCACCCAGGCTGAGGGTGCCTGAGTGCGGCCGCGTCCTCTGACTCTGAACCCCGTGGTAAGGGCATCCACCCCTTTTTATCTCCTCTCCCTTTGCGTCACAGCGGGTTCCCCGCCCCGCTGTACAAGCGCCAGGAAAGGACAAAAAGGCACAGTCTTGCGGTGTGGGTTCAACCCCAGCCCAGGGCGACAGTGCCACCTGTAGGCCACAGGGAACCTCACACCACCAGAGTCCTCCAAGACTGTAAATAGTCCCCAATTCTCTAGCAATAAGGGTGCATTGGGTCATACTCCCCCCTATATTTTAGACCCCCGCTACAGTTATATAAAGCTCGCAGATAGCATTCTCTCCCTTGCCCTGAAAAGAGGTGTGTGTGCGTCAAAAAGTACTTTTTGGTGTCCTTATCGAGTCTGTAACACATGCATTTTTATTTGTTATGTCTTTGCAAAACAGATGTGTTTTCCAGCAACTTTTATTTCACTTTGTTTTTATATTTTTTGGTGGGGGATATTCTCACATGAAATGTTATTGATGTTGGTGATGTTTTTTATTTATTTAGTTTGTTCACTTTGATTTAATTGTCTGTACTGCATTATTTTGCTAAATCTTTCTCAAGATGTGACTAATGTTATAATCCTTAATAGAATGTCCCTTTATCTCCTGTTACTTTCCTATGCAAAATAGTCAAACTTCAAAACCCAGATTCTGTTAGTGTCTCAAATTAACATACATGTTTTGCTTTCCTTGCTTTTTGCCAAGTCCTGTTTTTTTGACCAATAAAATATTTCTATATTTTTTTTGTTTTGGTTTAATGTGTGTTCTTTTCATGCAATGGATTTCCCAGCTGCATCTTAAGTAGGCTGATTAGCATGTCTTCAACAAATCTGTTATTGTTTTTTGTTAGAGAAATTAGAAATTATACTTTAAATGTCAACTATGAATATGCATATTAATATGACTATATCTTCTAAAGTTAAAATGTTTGCTTTATATAACTCTATTAATACTTAAATATGCTGAATAAGCTCTAATAGCCCTAATTACTGGAATAAGTCATATGACCATATTCTATTGTGCAAAGATGTGCTGACTCTTACATCTGTCAAATATGGGCTGCGAACCATGGAATAATTTATGTGTTCATTGTATGAAATTTCCTGTCATAAGGTGTTGGCTGAAAAAGGATATTCTCATCTTCCTGCTAAAACGTCAGAATAAAAGTTGAAATTATACACGTGATCAGGACGTTACGAACAGGAAGGGGGAAGGTTTAAGGGTGATAAAAGCAGCATGTAAACTTATGACAGGCAGAAATGGATCTCTGAAGCAGAAAATATACATTTAACCATTTCTCTTGCATATGCAATAAAATATCTTGACTTGTAACGAGAGTTGGTCCAAAATTACTTGACATTTTGGTCCTTCGAAAACGGAAGTCCAAATTCCTGGAAAGCACTAGCCAACAACCCAGTGAACCGATGTCCGTACGGCAAAAAACTGTAAGTCCTCCGTCTTAAATTTGACGTTAACAGAGGCCGGCTCACTGAACTAGTGCCTCCCGGGCAGCGACTTACCGGATCAGCACAAGAGACCGCTCTCGGGGCAAGGTAAGATATTTTCATTTATTATATTATACTTTTAGGCCTAAATGTGATTAGGGATTTAATGAATTAAGGGATTTTGTTACATACATCTAATATAGAGATTAATTGAATGTTTATCTGTTGTGTATATGTTTTGCTTTATCCAAGTTGAGGGAATATAAGTAGATACGTCCGTAGTTTAAATCCCTTTGATATAGGAGTATGGTCCCATTCCAATACCCGGGTGCAGATAAAGGAAATTTGTCGACAAAGGACCTAGGTCCTGACAGCCTTGTAAACTGCAGGAATTCCCGTGGGGGACACATAAATATTCCTACATCAAAAACATGAACCCCTGTTGATACAAAGGTATGGCCTGATATATTTCCAGGTAACAAATAGAGGTAATTTGACGAGCACTTGCGCTCAGCCAGCCTCGTATGTTGTGTAAAAAACCTGTACAGGCATTTATAAATACCGTTGAATCAACAAATATTAATGTTTTGATAAAGTGTGGGAACAACAGTCGAGAGAAATTAAGTCTCTTTTGTAATTCTGTTCATGCTCCCTACAGTTTACTGAAATATTAATGTTTTGATCAGGGGGGGTTGACCAGTCAGGTGAATTTACGTTCGCCTTGTAATTCTGTTCATGCTCCCTACAGTTTACTGAAATATTAATGTTTTGATCAGGGGGGGTTGACCAGTCAGGTGAATTTACGTTCGCCTTGTAATTCTGTTCATTCTCCCTATAAATGAATAAAACATTAAGTAAGAAGACAAGACACCAGTATTATAGCAGCACACAAGATCAATAATCTAGAAGTGATATGTCACGACTAGAAAGTTTGTGAGTAGCTGCAGAAGTGATAAGATACTGTGTGCAGGTATTGTGTCAGTGTGAGAAGACCTTACAAAAAAAACTCTGTGTGCACGTTAAAATGTGTATGATCCATGGAAAGTCTGATGGTTTGAATGATGATGCAAAGTATATGTGTAGTCTAGACAAAGAGAATGTGAAACTCCTTAAGACATGGAAAACAAAGTATGATTTTGATGCATTTTTAAATAAGGATTGTTGTGTAATACTGTGTTGTGTAGAAAGCTTAAAAAATAAATAAAAATTATGCCGGCATGTATGTATGTATGCGTATATGTATATATATATACAAAAAAAAGAGAAAAGAAAAATAAGGAAACAGAATAAATTAGGTCTTCCCCAGGCAAAGAAATGGCTTGAGGAGGCTAACTGTAGGTTAAAATCATAAAAAAAATCATAAAAAGACTATGTTTTTAGACAAAGAGGAGGACAATAATATGACCGTCCTCCGAAGTTTAGTGCAGCAAGTATTGACTGAACAAAATGCGACAAACCTAATGCACCCGACAGCCCCTACACACCCTTTAGAGGACTCTCCAATCCCACCGACAGACGCTGCTCCCCCTCTGACTTCACCACCTGCTCCCAATTCCCTATTGCAGACCTGCAGTCCCCACCACCAGATGGGACAGAGGTATGCAACAAGTTACCCCGCTGACCCTCCTTACAGCAATCCCAAGGTCCACATAGCTCAATACAGGGATGGTATCATGGGAATGGTTGCTAGCTATCATCTCAATGTGAGGGAAATAGAGCAGGTCACCAGACAGGTACTGGGACCTGACTGGCATCATGTAGTGGGAGATTGGAGTGGATTAAACAACCAGGGAGGAGTGTTGCCTCAGGATGATGCAGCACTCAAAAACAGAAGAAATGGGGGCGTGGCTACGGCATGCACGAGTGAGGACGTGCTCTCTTAGAGCTCCGTGAGGCCCGCGCTCTAATCGGCACATTCGGCGGCTTCTAGTGGGGGAAATACACCGCTGCTCGGATGCCTGCAAAGCGCAAACCATCCCCGCACCCACAGCAGACACCTCGAGGCCGATCCGGATCACTAGATAACTTCTTTGAGACCCGCAGCAGAACGGCAGGTAAAGCTAAGATGGCGTCCGGCGCCCACGCTGCTAGGGCTGCCTCCCCCAACAGCTCCCCGCACTTGCCTGTGCACACCCTGCCTTCCCTTCCTTCTCTCTCCGGCTCTGTAAGCATGGAAGAGCCTGCACATGGAGGTGATCCCTGGGATGATAAAGATATCCGTGCCCATATCCTCTCCCTCCCCACTAAGGCTGACTTGGAGAGGTTTACTAGCAGAGTGGAGATGGCTTTTAAAAAGGACATTGAGGCCCTGCAGGCTGACACTGCACATTTGGGTGGTAGAGTGGAGACTTTGGAGGCACAGTGGGATGAGACTGCTCCAACCCTGCAGGCCCTCTCTGATCACTGCCAACAACAAGATCGCAGGCTTGAGGCCCTGCTAGATCAAATGGATGATTTTGAAAATAGGAGTCGCAGGGTTAACATCCGCATCAGAGGCCTGCCCGAAGCCACTGGCCCCAGAGATATCATCCCCACCCTGCAAGGGATCTTTAAGCAAATTCTAGGCCGACAGGCACCTGAACATTTTGAAATCGACCGGGCCCACAGAGCCTTGCGGCCCCCCTCTGATGATCCTGATAAACCCAGAGACATTATCTGCAAGCTGCACAAATACTCGCTTAAAGAACGCATCATGAATCAAGTTAGGGGAGTCAGATTTGTGGACTTTGACGGGGCCAGGCTGACATTCTTTCCAGATCTCTCCAGACGCACACTGATGCAACGCCGAGCTCTTAAGCCACTGTTGGCGGCTCTACAGGATGCCCAGCTTCCCTATCGGTGGGGTTTCCCGTTTAGCCTCTCCGCAACTAAAGATGGCAGACAGGTCACACTACGGAGCAGGGATGATTTGCCCCGATTCTTGGAATCCCTAGACCTGCCTCAGGTCGACATCCCAGACTGGAGGTCGCCGTCTGACATCTCTCTTCCCGCACGCCCTGAAACGTGGCAGCCCGCCCGCCGGAGACGTCGCCGCGGACCCAGGCGAGGTCCCCCTGGCTCGGCGCCTCCATCTCGCCCCCCGCAGGGAGAAGACTGAACGAATGATCTGCTTTTTGCTGGCTCCTGAGACGTCCTTGTTTCACTTTTTTGACTTCCCCCTAGCTGCCGTATCACCTTTCTGCCCCTGGCCGAGGGGTAGATGAGCACCTTTAACTACTTGCGGGTCCTCATGCGGACTTGCTCTTGGTGCCTTACCACTTCCCCCCAATAGGTCAACTCCTTGGAGTTACGTGTCCCATTTTGGGAAAGCCTCTGCTCGCTGGCCTTCACCGTCTCCTCGTCTTGAGGGGGGGATGGAGGCCCCCGACTGGTGGCAATGTTGCACTTTGTTGCGCCCTTTGGGCTTGTTATTTGTGTTTGTGTTTTTGTTTCCTGTATTTTTCCCTCCCCGTTTTTTTTCTATGTCTTAATTTCTATGACACCTGCTATAACCTTGATTTGTTTTTTAGGCTCCTGTGGGTAGTCCCTGTGCTCCTGGTGTCCTTCGCTGCAGGCCTGTTGTGCTGTGGGTCTCTCTTCCCTCTTGCCGCCGGCCTAATGGCCGCACCCGTTGAACTCTCATTATGGCTGCTCTGAAAGTCGTGTCATACAACGTTCGTGGCCTGGGCTCCCCGTCGAAACGCAGTAAGTTGTGGCTTGAGATGAAACGCATGGGGGCACACATCCTTTTTTTGCAGGAAACGCACTTCCGACCTGACTCGGTCCCCCGCCTTCCCAACCATTTATATAGCTCCTGGTATCTTAGCAACTCCCCCCGTCTTAAATCGGGGGGAGTGGCTATAGCGATACATAAAAATTGCCCTTTTGTGATGACGGACCAATTGCTCGACCCGGAGGGTCGGTTTGTGTTTGTCAAAGGCACCATATATACCCGCATGTTCACCTTTGCAGCCGTGTACGCCCCGAATAGCAAACAGCTTACCTTCCTGGACTCGGTCCTGGAGTCCCTGTCCACCTTCCGGGAGGGACAGCTCATCCTGGGGGGGACTTTAATGTTAGCCCTGACCCACACGTGGATACGTCCTCGGGCCACTCGACTCATTCCTTTGCCTTCCTGAAACACTTTAGAAAGTCCCTACAAGAGCACCATTTGGTCGACTGCTGGAGACTTCTCCACCCTACGGATAGGGATTATAGCTACTTCTCTGCCACGCATAGCGTATATACCCGCATTGACCTTCTGGTGATGGACCAGTTCTCGCTTGATTCCCTTGCTAACGCCTCTATTGGGTCCATTACTATTTCGGACCATGCGCCGGTCTCCATCTCCCTGCATCCTCTGTCAATGGAGGCACGGTCGTGGAGCTGGCGTCTAAATGATGGCATCCTAGATGATGCGGTCGCCCAGAAGCGAGTGTCAGATACCATTTCCCTGTATTTCTCAGAGAACAAACCGGGGGAAGTTAGCATGGGCTCTGTATGGGAGGGGCATAAGGCGGTGGTTCGGGGGGAGCTGATATCTCAGGGTACGAGACTGAAACGGGCCAGGGAAGGGGAACTGCAGACCCTCTTGACCAAAATACATGCAGCTGAGCTGCTGCATAAACGGAAACTAACCCCTGACTTGACATCTAAATTACACTCCCTGCGACAGGAGTTGGCTGCACTGTTAGACACCAAAATTAAGGCGCGCGTTCGACATTTGGCACACAAATTCTATGAATTCGGCGATAAATGTGGGAGGTTACTGGCTAGGGCCCTTAAAAGCCGACGTGCCTCAGGACATGTCCACAAGCTTGCCTCCTCGACGGGACTTCCGGTCGTCCACTCCTCAAAAATTGCTAATGTCTTTAGGGACTTCTATGCCCGCTTGTACCATCTCCCTGATACTTTACATGGCGCGACAGAATCCCGACGGGTGGACCGCATTCATCAATACCTCACAGAGGCCAAGTTCCCGCAGCTGGAGGCGTCTGTATGTAAGCGGTTGGACTCACCCATCACTACTGCTGAAATTCAGAAGGTGGTGAAAGACCTACCCAATGGGAAAAGCCCTGGCCCTGATGGTTACACAAATACCTACTACAAAAAATACTCTGAGGTGCTCTCTGGTCCCATGTGTACCTATTTCACGGCGCTGGCATCCGGCACGGCGATACCACCTGAAGCACTGATGGCACACATTGTAGTCCTCCCGAAGGATGGTAGAGATCATACCCTACCGGGCAGCTATAGGCCTATTTCACTTATTAACACAGACGTCAAGATTTTGGCCAAAATCTTGGCTAATAGACTTATGCCGATACTCCCAACGGTCATCCACCCGGACCAGACAGGGTTTATCATGGGCAGGGAAGCCAGGGATAACTCCAACAGA
This sequence comes from Rana muscosa, assembly GCA_029206835.1. Lineage (NCBI taxonomy): Eukaryota > Metazoa > Chordata > Amphibia > Anura > Ranidae > Rana > Rana muscosa. The sequence continues at coordinate 942,695,720 of CM055122.1, read as the reverse complement.
GCACTCCAGCTGATTCATTGGGTGGGGTCGCGGGTGGAGTCTCGCCCCTGTCTCTTGCTTTCCACCGATGCGGAGAAGGCGTTTGACCGGGTGGACTGGACTTATATGCAGACAGTTCTGGCCAGGCTTGGCTTGGGCTCAAGCATGATGGCGTGGATATCCTCCCTCTATAGCTCTCCGACTGCCAGGGTGAAGGTGAACGGGCTAATGTCCGAGCCCTTCCCGATCGGCAATGGGACACGCCAGGGATGCCCGCTGTCCCCTCTCATTTTCGCTCTGACCCTAGAACCACTGCTTAACAAAATTCGCCTTAACAATGATATCAACGGTTTCACAGTCGGTCCGACGGAACACAAACTATCGGCTTACGCAGACGATGTCCTATTCTATGTTTCCGATCCCTTGATATCGCTGCCTAACATCCTGGCGGAGCTGAGGGACTTTGGCCTGCTGTCTAACTTTAAAATTAACTATGATAAATCAGAAATCCTGTCTTTGAATGTCCCCACGGATTTGCGTACACGGCTGCAAACAGCGTTTCCATTTACCTGGTGCCCAACCTCCTTAAAATACTTGGGGATATATTTGCCCACGAAATGTTCGATGCTTTATGACTGTAACTTTGCTCCGTTGCTTTCCACTGTCAGAATAGATCTGAAACGTTGGGATAGGGCGGCGTTTTCATGGATGGGCCGAGTCAGTGTACTTAAAATGAATGTGCTACCCCGTATCCTGTTTTTCCTACAGATGGTGCCGATTACTTTGCCCAAGACGTTCTTCTCAACCCTCAATAGCCTGTTCATACACTATATTTGGGGGGGGAAATGCCCCAGGTTAGCCCTTCGCACTATCCAGCGCCCTAAGAATAGGGGGGGGTTGGGGGTTCCAGTGATCCGCAGGTACTATGAAGCAATAGCCCTGCAGCGTATTCTGGACTGGCACCACAATGTCCGGTATAAACTATGGGTACCCCTAGATAAGTTTTTAGCGGGCCGCAACCTGTCGCACGCCCCATGGGTTCCCCGAGAAGATAGAGGTCTCTCGGGGCTGGTCTCTCCGTTTGCTGCTCACGCCCTGGCGACCTGGGACAGGCTGAATAAATTGGGGCTGCTTGCACCCCCGGTCTCTCCGTTGGCGCCCCTAGGAGGCTTCCCCTGGTTCGCTCCGGGGGAACACCCTTCCTTCTTTCGGACGTGGGCGGCGGATGGTGAGTCCAGATGCGGCAGATTTGTTCAGGACCATGGCCTATTGCCACTGGCCACTCTAAGGGACCAATACGGCCCCTACCCCATGGATGAGTGGCGTTACAGGCAGCTCCAGCATTTTGTCGCCGGGTTGCCCCAGGGGGTTAGGTCCCCCACTTCGGCTTCCCCCTTTGAACGCTTATGCATGTCTGACTCCGCTGTTCCCCATGCCATTTCGGTGCTGTATGATTTGCTGCAATCCATGCATACTGAAGGGAAGCCGGGATTCATTGGTGAGTGGGAGAGAGACCTCCGGCGCACCTTTACTGAACCTCAACTAGTGCACTTATATAGCTTGCCACACTCGAGCACAGTGGATACCAGGATGCAGGAGAATAGTTACAAAGGTACTGTCCAGGTGGTACAGGGTACCATCCAAACTTGCTAAGATTTACCCCTCTCTTTCAGATGATTGTTGGAGAGGCTGTGGCCTCAGAGGCTCGTTCCTTCACATCTGGTGGGAGTGCCCTAAGCTGAGGCCCTTTTGGTTAGATATCCATGCACAGATCAAACTGATCTTGGATCTGGAGCTACCCGATTCCCCGCTGGAATCCTTGCTGCACTTTCCCACCATTCCCCTCGGCCAATATAGCAAATCCATCCTGCCCCATCTGCTTAATGCGGCTCGGAGGCTGATACCGATTCACTGGAGGACACCTCGGGTGCCTTCCCGTGCGGATTGGGTAAAGTTAGTGAATAATATCATGGCTGCTGAGGAATGGATGGCTAAGTGTAAAGATCGGTACGCGAAATTCTATTCCGTATGGGCCATTTGGATAAACTATGTAAGCCCGCCTGCTTTGTGTGCCCCGGGTCCCTCTCCGGCTGCGACCCCGCCCCCATAGGGGGCGGGGTCGGAGGGGAGACATGAGGGTTGCGGGGCGGTTTCTGAAGGGAGTGAGGAACTTTCACAAACCTGCAGAAGCTTAAAGTTATGTAATACTTTGGTTGGTGTCACTTTTTCCCCTGATTTTTTTTTTTTTTGTTTCTTGCCCCACCCTTCACCCTCCTTTTTAGTTTTTGTCTTTATTTAACTTTTCATTGAGGTTACTGCCCCTAAGTTTTCAGCCTGCTAACTGTGGACCCAGCCTACTCCAAATTTTTGGGAGTGGGATGGCATCCTCGATAGGGGTATGCCAGGCGGAGTCGGATGGGGGGATCCATGTCTGTTTGAACTCATATCACGCTGCTCATATGTTGATTATTATTCCCCCAGATATGGTTGTTACACCGTATGCTTCCATGATTGGCTTTACCACTAACTGTTTGTCCATGGTGGAGGGCTCCTCCTATAATGCTGTATTTTGCAAATCTTTCTACTTTGTCTATTGTCTCTCTGTTTGTCATTTGAATATATCTTTTTAAATAAAGATTACATTAAAAAAAAAACAGAAGAAATGCTCTTATAGCAAAGATAGAGAGAGGATAGATGGATACGTCAAGCCGACTGGTCCATTATAAATCAGTGTATATGGGGAGAAGAGGAAACAGTGGATAATTTCATTGTTAGGATAAAGAAGAATTTTAATAACCACTCTGGGATAGAAATCCAAGTAGATCAAGTGAACGATAGCCCATATGAACAACAGCTAAAGAATGCAATCCTGAAGGGGCTGCTAGTCCTTATATCAAGTTTTGTTAACGAACACATGATTAACCATAGGATCTGCAGACTCTAGGAGCTAATCAAGTATGCGAGGCATGCTGAGGGGCACTTCCAACCAAAAAAGAAAGTAAAGAAAAGGATGAGGGGGGAGTGTTTCCTGTATGGTAAAAGTGTGTCTGCAGAGAGAGAAGCAGAAGGATGGGAAAGAATCTGATATTTTGGATGTGTATAATGTTGAAACTTGTTTGCATGCTGAAGCCAAGCCAGAAATAACCTGGGTTGCAAAGAGTAGTCTCTGTGACACTGGGACTTGTAGGACCCTGATACACCCGCTGGATATGCCACCAGGGGTACAGGGAAAAGGTTTAGTATATGTAAAATCTGCAAATGGGTTGATGCACCAGGAGGCCGTGTCTGAAGGCCTTACTGTGGAAAATCCACAGACAGGTAAAAAGGCTCAGTGTAAAATTGTAATGTCAACTAAATGTCCTGTTAATTCGTTGGGTAGAGACATGCTGCATGCTCTTGATATTTCTGTCGTACCAGTGGAGGGGGGCCTCAAAGCCCATCGGCTGTGTGAAAAACAAATCACAGCTGTGGATAATGAGCCCTGATACTGGTACAGCTTGGATTTACAAACTGAGGGATTAAAGATGCCCAAAACCCTGACAGAAATAATTGAAGAGCCTGTGAGGAAAGGTACAAGGTCCAGACGAACCTCTATTGCACTATCTACTACAAAAGGACCACTGGGCCTGATAGGTCCTATGAGAAACAGTTAATGAGTTGCACTAACACTGAAGTGCTCTTAAGATACCTGTACTGTGATAAGGAAGGAAATAACATGGCTACTTGTCTCCTACCACAGCCTATTCTGCAAATATACAGGCAGGATACTGTACCTCATGTTTCGGTCACGCGGAACTCTGAGGTATCATGGCATGAGCTAGGAGAACTTATCACAGACTGGGTCAAATTAACAGATGAGGAACTGAAATCCAGAGGGAATCAGAGGTACAGATTAGCGTGGTTTGTTGAATGTACAACCAGAACTTGCGTGATTGAAGTTTTGACAAAAGACAGTGACTGACACTTTTTGACCAAAGGGGAAGGGGATGCCTTAAAAGACATCCCCGATTTCTTGTGATCAAAAGGAAAGACAGACGTAGGGCTAATTAAGACAGACAGTCAGTTCTGGTTTGCACTTATGTACAAAGGAAAACTCACAAGAAATGTTCAATGCTTTGTCTCGAGTTGTACCTCCCAGTGGGAGTCAAATTCTCTTGTATGTGGATGACATTCTGGTAGCGGCTCCTCTGGAGCGACAATGTAAAATTGACACCTTGGCTCCGATGCATTTCCTCGCAGAACAAGGTCACAAGGTTAGCAAAATAAAATACAACTTTTGAAAAACAAGGTGAAATACCAGGGTTACATTATATCTCAAAAAGGCAGACATCCAGATGAGATCCGAAAAGAGGCCATCCTTCAAGCCCCCAAACCACGTAAAAATAAAGAAATGATGTAATTTCTTGGCATGGCAAATTTTTGTAGAGCATGGATAGCTAATTATGCTACGGAGGTGGTGCCTCTTTCTGATCTCATCTATGGTACACAAATGTCTGCAAAAGGTTCCATCCAGTGGAATGTGCAAGCAGAGGATGCATTTACAAAGGTGAAGCACCTCATTGTGGGTTCTACTGTGCTTAGCCTACCCAATTAAAGTAGAAACCCTTTAGCAGACTGTAGATTGTAAAGAGGGGTACATGACTTCTGCTCTCACTCAGGTTTATGAGAACGAACACAAACTAGTTGCATTTTACTTAACTAATTTGCCCCACTGTGTACAAGCTGTAGTAGCAGCCTCATTGGCCATACGGTCATCTGCATTGATAGTATTGTTCCACCCCTGGTACTTAAAGGTCTCACATGTTATTTAGGTGATCTTACTATAAGACAGAATCTCCTATTTATCTCCAGTCAGGCATTTATCATGTATGACTACACTTCTGGGACAACCACACGTTACAATCAAGAAGTGTACTACATTGAATCCTGCTACACTAATGCCAACACCTGGTGATGGGGATCCACATGATTGTGCAGCTCAAAATTGATGAACGGGTACTCCCTAGGAAGGATCTCACTGATGTTCCCTTTCTAGATGCTGACATTACAATCAAACGGCTTATGCTATAGTAACACATGACCAGGTCATTGAAGCTAGACCCTTTCCCAGTTCCTATTCTGCACAACAAGCTGACATTATAGCCCTGTCAAGGGCCTGCAGTCTAGGGGAAGGGAAAAATAAATAGATATTTATACTGACAGCCAATACGCTTTCTCTACACATATTTGCCCAGCAATGGAAAAAAGGGGTATGATTACGTTGCCATGGGAAACCGATCACACAGAGATCTCATTCTTGCCCTTCTAGAATATGTACAAAAACCAGCACAAGTGGCTATTTGTAAATGTGCGGCACATAGAAAGGGAACAGATCCAATTACCCTAGGGAATGCACTAGCAGACAAGACAGCAAAGGAAGCTTCTGAAGGACAGCAATGACAAACATATACAGTTCCCAAGTAAATGATGAGGTACAGAGAGCTATTGATGAAACATGGTTATCAGAAATGCAGAAAACATCACCGGCAGGTGAAAATCAAAGTGGTTATATACAGGGTCAACACTGGTCAATGGTATATACACATGTACAGAAGGTAAACCTAACTTATCTACATCACTATTCACGTATGCTGTGTTATTGAGTCATGGGTAGGCCCATACCTCAAAAGGAGGGATGGTACTGGGTGTACACAACATATGGGTTTACAAAACTACTCTGAAAATTTTGTCTCACATATCCGATTTGTAACAGATACCATGCACAAGGTGCCCTAAGAGCCTTAAGGGGTAATTTCCCACAACCCCCTTATCCCTTTCACACAATATGCATGGATTTTATTGAATTGAACAAATGTGAGAATAAGTACTGTCTGGTTATTGTGTACAGGTTTATAAAGTGGGTGGAAACTTTTCCTATGGCGCACACGGATGGACAGTCAGTAGCCAAAGTACTAATCAAAGAGGTGATTCCACGACAAGGGATCCCCGCGCTGATTTACAGTAACAATGGCTCCAATTTTGTAAACTAAACAATACAACTAATTGGTATATGGTACAATATCTGACCTACTAGGGAGAATCACTATTTAGGTTGTAACCCCTGGTCAGAACACCCCAGCCCCCGAGCCAACTCAGTTTCAACTTAATACCTCTTTGTTTAAAACAGATTTTACTTACAAGGAACAATTAAGTATAGAAACAGGATTTGGAGACAAAAATTAGTGGATAGAATGGGTCAGATACACAACTCAATCTAAGGGGTTAAGTGATTGTATTTCTTGTGCAAACCCAAGACCACAACTAGCTACCATTCCTCTCCCTGAAGAGGAAACAGATTTAGCTTGCATAATAAGACTGTTTTCAGAAAATATTACTGGGTCTGAATGTGCAAATGAGAAAAAGAGATACCCTAAAACTAAAATGCAAAGTACACCCCCTTCACTACAAGCATTACCAGGAAATTTTTCTAGTTTCTCTAACAAAGATAAGGATGGTACAAAGGTTGGCACTCTATCTCCTGAATACTGTGCGACCACAACATCAACTACAGACATTAAGTATCAACTAAAATGGTTTCAGGAACAGAAACGGCAACTAGCTGATGTTTGGTGGCTGTGTGGGGACAAGAAACTAAGGCTCAGACTGCCACCTAGATGGGAGGGTAGTTGTGACCTTAACCGCCTGTTGCTTCCCTTTTATATTGTTCCTATGACTAATAAATTGATGAGACTAACAGGTAAACACTATTTTAAGAGACTTAAGTGTCCAGAATCATTTTGACAACCAGGTATATATAGACTCAATAGGTGTTCCACGAGGAGTTCCGGATGAATTTAAAGCACAGAATCAAGTAACAGCAGGACTCACCTCACTCTTCCTATGGGTACAGCCCAATAAGAATGTCGACTGGATAAACTACATTTACTACAACCAGCAGAGGTTTGTGAATTACACCGGAGATGCTATCAAAGGTATAGCAGCACAATTGGACGCCACCTCTTTGACAGCGTGGCAGAACCGTATAGCATTGGATATGTTGCTGGCAGAAAGGGGCGGGGTATGCGAAATGTTCGGCACCTTCTGCTGCACTTTTATTCCAAATAATACGGCACCTGATGGAAGTATCACCAAGGCTTTGCAAGGCCTACAAATGTTATCCCAGGAACTAACTGAGAACTCTGGTGTAGAGAACCCCTTAACAGGACTCTTTGAAAAATGGTTTGGTAAATGGGGTGATCTTGCAAAAGGTTTGCTCATCTCTGTTGTCATGGCAGCCACGGTCCTTACGCTGTGTGGATGTTGCTGCATTCCTTGTATTAGAGGAATTCTTCAAAGACTGATTGACACATCACTAACAAAGACTATGTTTTTTCAGAACAACACTGAACTATACCCGGAACCTGATGAAGATGAACTTACAGTCCTTTCAAAAGACTTATTTGTCTAAATGATAATACCTGGTAAAATAAAAAACCTGGATATTTGAATTATTGACATTATAAGTATAAAAGGGAGCAGCTGTTAGAGAAATTAGAAATTATACTTTAAATGTCAACTATGAATATGCATATTAATATGACTATATCTTCTAAAGTTAAAATGTTTGCTTTATATAACTCTATTAATACTTAAATATGCTGAATAAGCTCTAATAGCCCTAATTACTGGAATAAGTCATATGACCATATTCTATTGTGCAAAGATGTGCTGACTCTTACATCTGTCAAATATGGGCTGCGAACCATGGAATAATTTATGTGTTCATTGTATGAAATTTCCTGTCATAAGGTGTTGGCTGAAAAAGGATATTCTCATCTTCCTGCTAAAACGTCAGAATAAAAGTTGAAATTATACACATGATCAGGACGTTACGAACAGGAAGGGGGAAGGTTTAAGGGTGATAAAAGCAGCATGTAAACTTATGACAGGCAGAAATGGATCTCTGAAGCAGAAAATATACATTTAACCATTTCTCTTGCATATGCAATAAAATATCTTGACTTGTAACGAGAGTTGGTCCAAAATTACTTGACATTTTTGTATATTTGTAATTTACGTTCCTGGTGCCTTCATGGTAAGTATGTGTGCTGCCCTGGAGAGTCACCAGGAAAGTCAAATTTCAGAGCGGTAAGTATTACATTTCCTTTTTTACTGCAGTGGTTTTCAGTCTCAGTCCTCAAGTACCCCCAACAGGACATGTTTTGTGAATTTATCTTATCCAAAATAGGTGTCCACAATACCAAGCCATTGACTGTGATTTAAAGCACATGTGCAAGATGAAGGTAAACATGGCCTGTTGGGGGTGCTTCAGAAGGGCTGAACTAAAATTCAGCTCCAGACAATCCTATTCTAAGCCCAGGTTCACACTGGGCTGCGGGAGTGAAGCTGTGCGAGTTCAGCTGAACTCGCACAATTTCACTCTCACTGGCAATCCCGATTTTAGCTGCAATTATAAAGACATCTGTGCAGATTTCTGCACAGATGTCAATGTAAATTGCGGTAGTACAGAAACTACTTTTTGAAATCGGTGCAGGTAGGATGGTGCCATTGCCGGCAAATATCGCCGTTTTGACATGTCAAAACGCACCAGTGTGAACTAGGGCTTATTGTGGGCATTTGAGGGCAATAAAGTGTGAATATTTTTTTTTGGTTGGGCTTTGTGTCCTTTTCAGTAAAATTGGCTATACTTCCTGTCACACAGCTAAAATGGAAGTGAAGGTAAAACCCTACCAATGTCTTTTCTTGGGGACACACAGATCAATCTAGCTAGTGTCCCCATTAAGCAAATAGCACTTTGTTGAGTACACCCCAAATCATTAGGTAGTTTGGGGTTTAGTCAAGGCAAATCCACTCTACAGTACAAGTGTAGTTGCTGAAAATCTGAGGGGAAGCACTGGTGATTGTAACATCCAATTATGCAGAAGAAAAGATGGTGTTTTTTTTGTTTCCTTGCATGTCCCCCTCGGATATCCAGCTAGTGCAAAGTGGATTTGCCTTTAGTAAATAAACCCCAAAGTACCTAATAATTTGGGGTGTACCCAGCAAAATGCTGGAGTGCAATGTACATAATAGGGAAAGTATTTAGATTGACCTGTGTGTCCCCAAGGAAAGACATTGGTAGGGATTTCCCCTCACTTCCTGTGTGGCTATGTGACAGGGTGAAGACAACTCCCAAATTCACTTCCTATCAGGGGTGCAGACATCCCCAAAAACTGTCTAGACTTCTAATCCCTCTTCGCTTTATCCCCAAGCAAAAATAAGAAAGGAATGATAGAAAAGGGGGAGACAGTTATAACCCCCCCCCCTTTTCTCATGGGAAAGCGGCAGGGCAAACAGTTTTAAGATCCCCTTAAATAGTCATGATAGGATTACTAGAGGGAACAGCTGGGGGGTTTTCATATGGCATAGGGAAAGTTAAAACGACTTTCCCGGGCTTTAGCTGAGCACCTGGTGATCACGCAGTAGGCTCGTGCTGTTTCCCGGGTTTTTTTAAGGCTAAAGTGGTACTGGGCTAGTCAGTACCGGTCTAATCAGGTTCTTATTAGGGCTATATAAAGGGGGTTCCGTTTTATAAATCAGTCGCCTCAGAAGACAGGATCTGTGGTGTTCCCCTACCCACCCGCCCCTTATGTAGAAATTAATTGTCGTGGTTGCTTATTATGTGGTAAGGTCACCTTGGTTATTAATTACATAGGTGGACAGATGTTTTGAATATATTTAGTTTTTATTGTATGGATAATTTGAAGTTTTAAATATTATATAAGCTTGAGCCGTAGTGGCTAAGCTGTTTAAAGTTAATTTATTTATGAGAAGTTCATAATTTTATTGTAATCCAATAATAAAGCAGCCACGGCCTTATTTATCCAATACTTGGTGTGTTGATTTATTTTAATTATAGAGGTTTTAAGGTCCTGCCTGCTGTCCCATGTGTCTTTGCAAAGGTAAACTAAATTAAATCTTAAGTTGAATTGTGATGCATGTCAATGGCCCCATTTAGACCCTCTTTAATCACTTGAGATCAGCGCTATAGCTGATCGACGGCCACAGCACGGTCCTCAATTGCCGGGAGTCCGTCAATAGACGTCCTCCCCTTCGCGCACGTTGTGGTCATCGAGACTTGGGTGATGACATATCCGAGTAAGGAGCCGATCCCTGCCCCTTGCCAATGACAGCTGATCACTAGATGTAAACAAAAGCTCGGTAATGTTTTTTGTTTTCTCCTTGTGCTGACAGCGTGAGCATAAAAAAAAGGCAATCACCGGCTTATGTGCAAGGGACATTGGGCCCAAAGAGGCAATTCTGTGATATTCAGTGCCACCTATCAATGCCCACCCTTGCCGTCATATTGGTGCCCATCAGTGTACATTAACCATTTAACAAACAGCCACTGTATATATACACGTCGGCAGAATGGCACGTACCTGTACGTGGCCCTTTAACTGCCTGTCGCGTGCGTGCCGCCGGCGGTGTGCTTGCGACCCTGCCACCATCTCTGTGAGTCGAACCCCGGGTCCCGCGGACTCGATTGCCACGGGGATCCCCGTGATCGTCTCACGGAGGGATGGAGCAGGGAGATGTTGGTGTAAACACATCTCCCCGCTCGCCTACTGACACTGTCACCGATCTCCACTCTGTGTAATCAGAGCGGAGATCAGTGACGTGTCACTCGTAGCCACGCCCCCTAACAGTGAGAATCACTCCCTTAGGACACACTTAACCCCTTCAGCGCCCCCTACAGGTTGACCCCTTCCCTGCCAGTGTCATTTTCACAGTAATCAGTGCTTTTTTATAGCACTGATTGCTATAAAAATGGCAATGGTCCCAAAAATGTGTCCGCCATAATGTCGTAGTCATGATAAAAATCGCTGATTGCTGCCATTACTAGTAAAAAAAAACGTAATAAAAATGCCATAATTCTATCCCCTATTTTGTAGACGCTATAACTTTTGCACAAACCAATCAATAAACACTTTTTGGGAAATTTTTAACCAAAAATATGTAGAATACGTATCGGCCTAAACTGAGGAAAAAACATTTTTTTAATATATTTTTTGGGGATATTTATTATAGCAAAAAGTAAACAATATTAAAAAAATTTCAAAATTGATGCGCTTTTTTTGTTTATAGCGCAAAAAGTAAAAACCGCAGAGGTGATCAAATACCACCAAGAGAAAGCTATTTGTGGGAAAAAAAGGACATCAATTTTGTTTGGGTGCTACATCGCACGACCGTGCAATTGTCAGTTAAAGCGATGCAGTGCCGAATCGCAAAAAGTGCTCTGGTCTTTATGCTGCGTATTGGTCCGGGCTTAAGTGGTTAATGAAGCTGAACGATTTCATTTTCTAAATTTAACATTTTTTTTTTACGAACACCAAAAGAAAGCTCTATTTGTGTGAGAAAATATGTCTCAAATTTCATTTGGTTACAGTGTTGTATGACCGCGCAATTGTCATTCAAGCACTGAAAGTTGAAACTTGGTCTGGCCAGGAAGGGGGTTTAAGTGCCCAGTAATAAATGGTTCATTAAAAACCTCACTTGCCTTTCACTATAAATGTACGTGTTGCGTGGAATGGGCTGGTGTTAATCTGGGTCATGTGTGTAAACGCATAGGCTTCAAACCGTGACCGTGTGCGCGCGGGGGTGCCCGCGGGGGAATGTACTGCGGCACACACCTGTTTCTGGAATGGGCGGACCCATAGAGGAAGGACACCACGACCCCACAGGAAGTTGGTATTCCTGCCGGTCCTTTTGAATCCCACCATCACCACCATGTCTCCTCACTGTTTTTTTTCCAAGGCCGAGATGATCCTGGTTGCTAAAGTAAGTTTGTTAAAAATTATTCTAACATGGCTGGTGTTTGTCTGGGTCATGGATGTCTATGTCTAATGCTTAGGTTAAGCCTCAACACACATCTATGTATATTTTTAAGATTGATCTCTCTCTCTAGAGAGAGAGAGAGAGAGAGATCCACACAGACACATCTACATTAATCTGGTAATCTTTTTACAAGTGTTTATGGGCCTTTCAAAGTGATTGCAAGTCTCTCTGGTGCCCCCCCACCTCTGGCCACAAACGGTATTGCATGCAATCTAAGTCAAAGTTGAAATAATGATTTTCGCTTCCATTGACTTCTGTGGTGGAAAAATCGCTTTGATATGCGAGTGCTTTGGATTACAAGCATTCTCCTGGAACGGATTATAATCATAATCCGAGGTTCCACTGTACAAGCAAAATGGCATTTTGGAAATATTCCTTGCATGTCACACTTGTATCTATAGTGACTTTGCCTTTACGAAATAAACCCACGGCTCATGTTTTGCCACCCTGGAAAGCTCACATTTTCCTAGGTGTGTGTAGAATTTTTTGATCCACTGTGTGTGAAATGACTATATATATCTAGGGCTTTTTTTCTCAGTCAATAGGTGCAGAAACTCCCCTTTTCAGAGTCCCTTGTTTTCTCCGCCCCTACCCACCCCTACCCACCTCCGAGCACCGTCCCTTGGTTTCATCACCTACCCACCTCCCAGTACCGCCCCTTTTAGACAATACAGAACCAAGTATCATTTTGTGGTGCCAAGTAATTTGTATGGAATTTGTTTTCACCTTCAGCCAGCAACAATAGATCCCCCTAACAATGTAACACCCACAACAAAATCCCCCCGGCAGCATCAACAGATGTTCGCACAGCCAGCATTAATAAACTCTCTGGCAGCCATCAACAATAGACCCCTCCCCCAACAGTAGCTCTTCTTCAGCAACTGACCCCCCAGCAACAATAGGTCCCCCACCAGAAACACTAGACCTCCTCAGCAACAATAGACCCCCCTGCAAAAATATATCCCCTCCAGTTAGAATAGATCCCCCAGCAGTAAGCAATACCCTGCAGCACACCCCAGCACCCCTTGACATTACATACAGTCAGTCCAGAAGGTGCCGGAACTGGGTTCCCCACATTCACGCTGAAAAAAAGCCATATATATATATATATATACACACACACACACACACGTGTATGTATGTATAGAGAACAAAAGCAAGATTGTGTTGTTTGACATTTTGTATTTTCTTGTCTTGTGGTGTAATTGTATTTTCTTTCCTTCTTGTTCCCCCCACAGATACTTTTAATAGAAGATTATGATGGCAGGCAGTCCAACACTGCCAAACGGGGGATTATGCGTGATGTCCGCAACCAGCTGTGCCAGACATTTCAGCACCAACCAACAGTGCTGCAAATCCAGCACTGTTGGTCGGATCTCAAGAGAAGGAGGGAGAGGTTCCTTCAAACTGTCTGCCTGCAAATCTCTGGTAAGTCAAGATACTCAAAAGGTGTTTGCAAATAATCTTTGTTCGTAAGTCTGGTGTAGTAACTTTGCAGGTGAATTTGGGGTGTTGATTTTGAGTAACTTATGTGTTGGTTACCCTGGGTGTGCCAGTTGAAGATCATTTTTGCTTTTTCTCTTGTCCTAGCCACGGCCGGTTGTGGACATCCGCAGGTTGTATTGATTGTATCCCCGAGGGCAGGAGGACTGCCTGCCTCAAATATTTGCCTGCAGGGGCACCCCAGTACAGGCCCCTACTAATTCTTCATGGTAAGCACTATTTGATCAGCCTGGTGTGTTTTGATCTATATCTCTCTCTATCTTGATCTATATTAAAAATGTCTCATCTCTTCTTTCTGTAGAGGACCCAGATCAGGAGCATGGTGAGGATCAGGAGGACCAGCAAGCTCAGATCTCGCCAAATCAGTGTAAGTTGCTCGCACTTGATTGTGTTTGTAGGTAGGGCCAGTTGGTTTACTTGCCAAACTTTTATGCCTCGTACACACGACTGGTTTTCCCAGCAGGAAAACTGCCATGATAGCTGTTAGCTGGGAAAACCGGCCGTGTGTATGCTCCATCGCGTTTTTGCCCCCATGATTCCTGCCGCCCTTTTTCACGGCAGATTTTCTATGGAAAACACTGCAATGGAGCATACACATGGCCGGGTTTACCAACCAAAGCTCTCACCGCAGTTTTCCCGACGGAAAAAACTCTGTGTACAGGGGGAAAGCTAACAAGCACTCTACCCCCCCGTTTTCCCGGCTGACTTTTTAGCACCCGGAAAAGCAAACGTGTGTATTAGGCATTCGTTTAGGTGGTTTGTTAGGGAGTGATTTGGCATGTCTTCTCAGAATTGATGTCCCCAATCTGGATGGGCAAACGCTTTGGCCAAAGATTTGCCTGTTTGGCTGTTCCCCAAACACACAAATTTTCAGGGGTGGTTTGCTGGGTGTTCACCCCAACAAACACCCTGCAATGCTCAGTGCATTTTGCGTTTATTGGAACCACGGCAACCGGTAGAGACACAAAAAGATTACCAGAGGCAGAGGGTTCGCATGATCCAGCAATGTTTGAGAGGAATGGCTCTTTGCTTTTGTGCTTATCATGGCCTACAACACAGCCAGTGAGGAATGAGAATGGTTTGGTCCCTAGCTACAAGTCCAGGTTCTGGCCAAATTTAGTTTTGACATAGTCAACAAACATGTAGAAATGCCCACAGGGGGCAAGAAAAGCCAGCAGGTGTTTCAAAAAGTGGAGATTAGGTGTTTTTGGAGGCTCAAGCATTTCTCACACCTGGTTAGTCAAACATTTGTCTTTTTGAGGGGAAATTAAAGTAGAAACTTGCAACGGTTTTAAAATGTGTTTTTGTGTTTCTTTATATAGCTGGTGAATCTGGTGGCGAGGTGGAGGGGGCAGAGCTGGAGCCAACACAGTTGGCCTCCCCCGAGGAAACCTGTAATTTGGAATGTTAACTTTCATTCTTTTTGTATCTAAAGTTGTAGAGTGAAAAATCAGGCTCACTTCTGCATAGAAACCAAACATCTTCCCACCTCAGCTTGTTCAAATAAGCTTTAGCAAGAAATCATGGAAGAAGATTGCTTTCTATGCCGAAGTGAGACAGATTTTGCACACTCCAGCTTTAGTAAATAAACACCTTAGTGTATTGTTGTAAAAGTGGCTCAAATATTTGGTTAGTTTTGTGAAATGTGTTTGCTCTTTCTTTATGTAGCTGGAAGTCCATCCACGAGCCAAATGGTCCAGGAGGAGGCAGAGGCTGAGGACCAGCAAAGGCCACCTGTTATCAGTAAGTACCTTTTAACACATTAATGGACAACAGTATGTTTGTAGGTTACAGGCATACCCCACTTTTAAGCACACAATGGTGTTTATTTACTATTGCTGTAGAGTGCAAAATCTGGCTCACTTCTGCATCTAAACCAATCAGTTTCCAGATTTTAGTACCAGGCTTAGTTGATCAAGCTGGGGTTAGAAGCTCATTGGTTTATATGCAGAATTGAGGCTGATTTTCCGCTTTCAAGCTTTAGTAAATAAACTCCATTGTGTCATTAAAAGTGGGGTATGCCTTTATTTAGGGGTAGATGTTCAAGTTGTTGGCCAGGCTTATGGAATTTTGTCCTTCAGGGTTTTATTAGTGCTTAAAGCGGAGTTCCACCCAAAAATGGAACTTCCACTTTTTAGAATCCTCCCCCCCTCCAGTGTGACATTTGGCACCTTGCTCCCACTCTCACTTTGGTGATCGAGTTGACCTACGCCACATATGGTGCCTATTCCTCTCCCCCCAACTGTCTTCTGGGAGACACACAGGTCCCATAACACAGCAGGTACCTGGGGGATAGCGCAGCACGAAACCACGCCGCAAGGCTTCACTTCCTGATTCCCTTACCGAAGATGGGGGTGGCAGCACCCGAGAGCCGAGGGACATATCGGCTTTGCGTGCCAACATCGTGGGCGCCCGGGACAGGTAAGTGTCCATATATTCAAACTCAGCAGCTGCAGTGTTTTTTGCTGTTGACTTTTATTTATGTAATTTTTGGGGGACCTCTGTTTTGAGCGGAGGTTCAGCCTAGTGCAATCTCAGACATTGCATGTGAATTGCACCAATACCGTAGGTGCCAATCACATGCAATGTCTGAACAATGCAAGTTCAGCCATACAGTTGGATAGCTGAACTTCCATTGGCTTGGCAGAGACAAAGATGCCGGACCTACTCTTTTTAATGCACTGGAAGCAGATTGCATGGGTGTTCTCACTCATGCAATAAGATTTAGGTCCAAATACACAGTTTGCACTGCAATCTGTGAACCATTATGGGGGTGTCATTAACATTGTAATGACAGCAGGAGAGAAGCAAGGTGTGAACCAGTGCTGGAATTCAGATGTGAACACGTGCTGACAAGGAGCCAGGAGTGTCAGTGGTGGACAAGAGAAGGGGATGATCTTGTCTGATATGTTCAATAATATAGGGAACAGCAGACCAATGTTGCATTTTATTTTGGGGTATTTTAAGTGTAGCAATGTGCTGTCATGCTTCATTTTTGGTATTGTGTTTTTGTTTAGAACTAAGTTCTGATGAAGAGGGGGAGGAGAGAGCTCCCGACCTAGCTGTGGCAATGCGTAAGTCCTTTTTTATCTTAGTCCCTTTTTGTTTTTCTGGGGGGGAGGGGGTTGATGTAGCTAGCTGCCTTACACCCCTTTCACAATGTAACCGTTTTATGGTGCTTTCGAGGTGTAAATAGCCTCTCTAAGTGCATGAAACCCACCTCCCATTCATTCCAGTGGGCCTTTTCACACTGGGGTGGTGTGATTGTGGGAGGAGCAAAAAAGTCCTGCAAGCAGGATCTGTTGGGGCGAGTTGGGAGCGTTGTATACTGTGCTCACAACCCGCCCCTGCCCATTGGAATATTTGTCCTTAAAAGTGCTTTGAAAGCAAAGCAATATGGGCATTTTAAACAACATTTACTGTGTTAAAAGCGCATTGCTAGTGGCTTAAAAATTGTGCAGAATCGGCTGACAATCAACTCCGAAATTCTGCTTTTTCAGTTAAGCTCCGACAATAAAACCTGGAAGATGATTGTTTTCTATGCAGAGCTGCACCAGATTGTGTACTCTCCAGTTTTATTTAATCTACAATTGTAAGTGTTTGGGGGAAAGAATGCCTTTTTATATGTATATTTGGTTTCCTTATTTCAAGCCAACAGTCCGCTCACCATACTTGACTACATTTGCTTGCCCTATTCCTAGGGTGTTGCAGATGTCATGTCACCTGGCTTCAATTCCTACATAAAAGAAGTAAATTTTCAGCTTACAGACAATTGAGTATTTTGCAGCATCATCTAATTTGCCAACACTATTACATTTTTAGGGAACCCAAATGTTGAGGAATCTAGTTAGTGTGTATGGAGCACATTGGCAAAGACAAAATCTTTGAGCCCAAAAAAATCTCTGTTATTTTAGTCTGACTTGCTATGAATAGGTGAAGCCCAAATCTCACCCTTCCTGGCAAATCAACATCCTTTCAGCAAGTACACAGCAGATGTCTAGCACCCTCTGATGTTTCTCTGCCTGTGTAGAGAGGTGTGTGTGTGTGTTTTTGTTTCTTAAAATGTCCTCCCTAATTAGAATTCTCTCCACCTGAGATTTTTTTACGTGAGTTTTATTGCCAACCCCAACCCCTCGCCCCTAATTGTTGTGAAAGGGATTTCAGGTGTGTTTTGGATCACAAAGTACAGGACACAGGCAGGGCCACCATCAGGGAGGTACAGGCAGTACACCTGTAAGGGACCCGGCCGTCCCCAGGGGCTTGTGCGCCCCCCTATTTTGTTTGTAATTGCCACCCCCTTATCTCGCACCAGCCCCCCCCCCCCGTTCCCTGCTCCAGGAGGCCCATGCCTGAAGCTGCGTAAGGGGCCCCGGACACAGGCCTGGTGCCAAACCTTTGCAAATGTCCAAACATTTCTATTGTGAACACAAAAGATGTATCCATTTAACCCACCTTGACATGTGCTTGTCAGCAATTAACTCACCACCTTCCATGAAGACTACTTTGGCCATTAAATTAACATGTTAATTGAATAGTTTTTGTAAGACAGGTGTCAAGTTAGTAGCTCACAACAACACTGGATCCTTTCATTCTTCAATAATACCCACAGAGACTGAATGATTTTAATTTTTGCATTTGCCGCTAATGACTCAGGATTGAAGATTTCTTTTTTTTCTCACAGCCCGACTACACAGGATCTGATTGAGGTCATTGGCTGGCTCCTGAACAGACGGAGATTGATTGAGGGACTCATGGGCTTGCCCCCAGCAGCTGACCAGCCTCCAGCGTTGCAAAATTTTTTGTAATTTTATCTTTATTTTTTCAGCTTTATATTTTTTATAATTTTAGATGTTTTTGGATTTTTGTTAAAGTTCTTTATAAAAATTACTCTAAAAAAGTATACCGAGCCTTCACTACCTTGTCAAACGTTTTTTCCGATTTTTGCATTTAAACACACTCTGTCGCCCTGCAGTTACAAAAACAAACATATCTGCCAAAGTCTGATCTTGACTCTGCTAGCTTGAGGCACAATGGACAGATTTTGCCCAGTCCAGCTGCAGTGGTAAAGATTCTCTCAGGCAATTAGTTAAAAAAGGAAGGATGTGTAGCAGTTGGCAATAGGAAAACAACCTCTTCCTACTTCGGCTGTTACCTTTTAGGCCTCATGCCCACGGACGTTTTTAAAGCCGCGTTTTTGAGCGATTTTTACAGCTTAAAAACGCCTGTCCATGTTAGTCTATAGCTTCATGCCCACCTAGACGTTTTTGAGCTGTAAAAAAAACCCCAGGACCAGTGCGTTCCTCGGCGTCAGGCGTAAAAAAACGCGAAGCGGTAAACGCAAAAAAACGCCGCAATTGCGTTTTTGAGCTCCAACGTTTTTTTTTTAAAAAAGGTCAAAAAGTTTATACAATAACATGGACAGGCGTTTTTAAGCTGTAAAAAATTTGGCTGAAAAAACGTCCGTGGGCATGAGGCCTTAAAGTTGTGGTTCTTTAAGGTTTTAATATTATAGTTTGCAATGGATTGCAGCTAATACAATATTTATTTTGGATATTTAAAAAAAAAAAAGAAATCCTGGAAAGCGCTTGTCTCCTTGTAAAATTTGCCAGGGATCAAGTTATCAAAAAATGACTAACTAAATTTATTTTTGTTGTGTGGACATTTGGGAAGACTCCTCAATGGTCAAAAGGGGTTATGTACGAAAGGGAAATCAACTTTGCACTATAAGTGCACTTGGAAGTGTAGTCGCTGTAGATCTGAAATGTGGGGAAGCTCGGCTGATTTTATCATCCAATCATGTGCAAGCTAAAAAGCAGTTTAATTTATTTGCATGTCCCCCTCAGATCTACAGTGACTGCACTTGAAAGGGCACTTTCAGTGCCCTTTCTAGTGCACTTGTAGTGCAAAGTGGATTTGCATTTAGTTAAATAACCCCCAAAGTCTCAAGTTTGCTCTTAGTGGATGTGGCGTTGGGTCCACCTGGAAGTAGTTTCCCTGTGTAACAGCTAGGTTGGGGAAATATATATTATATATTTTTTGGGCTGGTGCCTTTGCCGAATTGTGCACAGCTTACCGCACAATGGATGATATAACATTATTTTGTATATTGGCACCGTTTTTTTTAGACTGGGTATAAAATTCTAAGAAGCTGACACAAAGTAATGGCCAAGAGTTAGTTACCATGCTGCCAATCATCCGTATCCACGCGAGTTTAAAGGCAGAGGATTGTTTCCAACTGGATGAGAGGCAGGTAATCCTGTTCGTATTGATGGAGGAGCACCACGCAAGCAGGTGCGACACCCTGGCTGGTCACATGCCCCTGCCCAGCGAGCCAGCCTGGCCTTAATGGCTTTCTTGATGTCCCCCACACGCTTCTTGAGGCTAGCGATGGAACGCTGCTCCCTATTGCCCACCTCATTGACAGCCACCGCAATTTCCTATGATTAAACACTAAGAAAGTGTGAAACTAGTCAGCTCTAACCAGAATTTTGTGACTTGCTGTGCTGTATTTGGATTTTTGAAGATTTTACATAATAAAGGCTTTTTATTGGAGTGCTGCTGTCCAGAAGACTTGATCTTTTGTTTCACCGCAATTTCCTCCCATAGCCGTTTTTGGCTGCCTTGCTCGTTCGGAGGGAACAGGCACCAGCAATCTGCTCATGTCTGGGTATATATGCTGTCACAAGAGCCTGGTTCTCTATGCGGGAGAAGTGGGGACGCCGGCTAGAAGTACGCACACTGCCTCTCCTCCTTGAAGTACCCTGTTCAGAACATGAAGAAGGAAAGGCAGCACGTGCAGAACATCTCCCGCCAGCTTCCGCCTCTTCTCTGGAGGAAGCATGCACCCTTCTGGCAGCAACTAGAGCCTCCCTCACACCCGAGCCAGACAACGTGCCCAGCCTGGCCCCAGCCCGTCCCCACTTTCCCTCCCCTCCCCTTTCCCCTTCCTGGGGGGGGCATGGGTGGACCAGGTGGTCTGGCTGAGTGGCAGCAGCAGCGTACTGGGAAAAAATCTGCAAAAGAAACAGAACAAAACTAGGTCAGTGCTTGAACTTGAAAGTGCATAGCGCACGTCGGGAACACAGACAGACACTTACCATACACACACCAAACACAAACAATGGCTCTCTTCCGGGGGGGGGGGGGGATATAGATAAGTCTGCAAAAGAGACAGAACAAAAAGGAGGTGAGCACCTGAGTTTGAAAGTGGATAGTGCACGTCGGGAGCACAGACACTTACCAAACGCACACAGCAACAAACAGCCCTCCAAAAAAGGGAAGGGCCACATGTAACTTATGCAGGTTGCCCTTGAAGTGTAAGGCCCTCAACTGCGCTAATCACAGGCAGTGAGACATTTCCCGACCTGTGCAGCTGCGGATTGGGAAATATCTCACTGCTTGGGATTAGCGCTGCGCAGTGTGAGCTTCCTAGCGGCCTCAGGCATGTGGGTTTGAAAAAAACAAGCCCAAGCCCATCCTTAATGTTGAACAACTGGACATGCAGTTTTGATGTTTGTAGTTGCATGACAAGTGTGAATGTATTTTTCTGCTATGGCCGCGGCTAACACCATGGGGTCCAGTACATGTTCTGTTCTCTGGTTCATGCTAATATCAGGTGTGGTTCGAGGCTTGACTTGGCACACTAACTGGAGCCAAAGACACACGTTACCTTTTTTTAAGGCCCCTTTCAGACTTGCACGTCCTGAAAGTTGTGCGACTTGAATCACTGCTTGTGTATTCTTGATGTCTATGTAGCTCAAGTTGGCTAAAAGTCTGACTTATGCTGGCCATACACTATATGAAAAATCGGGCGAAAATCGGTCAATCAGACAGTTCGTTCGTTTTTCGGCCAGTTAATGGGCACAAAATCGATAATCGTTGGGACGTTTTTAAGCCAATAAAACGAAGGACAAATTTAAAAAATTTCTGCCAAACGAACGATAAATCGGAAGGTTAATGTGTTTCCCGTCTGAACTTTCTGCACTAGGTATATGTTAAAAAAAAAAAAAAAAACTTTTATGTCCACTGAACGATTTATCGGTCATTACATGATGGCAATATCGTTTGTGCTCACGGCCGAACTTTCGTTTTTTGCAAGTTATTTTGGACGATTTTTCGTAGAGTGTATGGCCAGCATAAGCCCCCTTTCACACTTATACGACTTGACCCACGATTTTGGACTGCAAAATCGCATGACAAATCATTCTCCATGATTTTCTATTACTGCCATTCATATTGGCACAACTAGAAGTCGTGCCGTCTTCAAAGTAGTCCCTGCATTACTTTGGCCACTTACACAGGCATACCCTGAAATTGCGGCCGCAAATCGCGGAAAAATCACGCGACTTTGAAGTCGCACTGGTATGAAAGGGGCTTTAGCCCAGGTTCACACTGGGCTGCGAGAGTGAAGCCGTGCAAGTTCAGCTGAACTCGCACGATTTCACTCCCGCTGGTCAGTCCTGATTTCGGCCGCGATTACAGAGACATCTGTGCAGATCTCAATGTAAATCGCGGGCCAAAATCGCAAAAAGTAGTACAGAAACTACTTTTACAAATCGGTGCAGCGCCGCAGATGCAGCGTCGCACCGATTCGGACGGTACAATTGTCGGCAATTTACGGCAAATACTGACGTTTTGACATGCGATTTGACATGCCAAATCGCATGTCAAAACGCACCAGTGTGAACCAGGGCTAACTGCGATTTTGCGGGCGCGATTTTGCCGCCCTTCACAACCGTGATTTCAGGAAATGACTGTGGGATCAAAGTTGGACCAAAGTAGTGCAGGGACTACTTTGAAGTCAGAACGACTTGAAGTCGTACTAATATGAATGGTTGTCAATGGAAATCATGGGGTCCAACTTGTCATGTGACTTCGTAGTCCCAAGTTGCATTCCAAGTCGTACCCCATGATTTCCAATGAGTACTGTTCATATCTGTGCGACTTTAAATCACAGCAACCTCTAAGTAGTTCCTGCACTACTTTGTTCCAACTTTGTAAACTTGAGGCCTATGAAGGTCAAGTCGTATCACAGGCTACTATTCAAGTTGCATCTAAGTCGGACATCTTTCAGGCAGGGTACAAGCAGGAAAGTGGCCTTGGACGGCATCTGCTCTGGACCTGTGTGACCCAGCTTCATTGAGGGCCAGTAACACTCTCCTATAATGAAAATTGGATGTGGGAAAACACAGACCCATTGTGCATATATGTGAACAGAGCCTCAAGGTTAGGGTGACCACATTTCCAAACTACCATTCAGGGACACCCTCCCTTCCAAAAAATCATCTTGTGCTGTAACGAATCACAGCACAGTGATTGGACACAAGAGGCGGGATTTATCCAATCACAAGCAGGGGGCGGAGATTGTGCTCCTCCAGGCATTCCCGGCCAGGACAAGTACTGTCAGTGAGTAAAGCGGTGATGTGGCGGCCTTTTTTGGGGGCATCAGATTGGCCCAGGGTGGCTGTGTCAGTTTCATTCCGGGACACTGTATTGTCCTGGAATGAAGGTGCCCGGGACAGACCTGCAAAATGCGGGACTGTCCCGGGTAATACGGGACACGTGGTCACCCTACTTAAGGTAGAAGAGGAACGTTCTTTAAATTAACAGACATGTTGTGCAAGCTTTTGGTGGGAGTATCAGGGTGACAGACGTGGTAGTTAGTTGAACAGAATTGTAACCGTGGCTTAAAACAAATCATGAACTGGGAAAGGAAGTAGCTGGAATCAGAAATTGTGAAAGATGCAAACTGGAAAAATGAAGCCTGACTGAAGGAGAACCTATTACCAAGTGTAATTGAGTTAAGGAGGGGTGGACATGTGTGCTTGCATGCAGACAGCTGAAAAATCACAGAGGTAGGTGAGGTGTCTTTACAATTGATAGATTTTATGTATGTGGTAATAGCATCTGGAGAGACATGTGTCAGGGGACAACATTATAAAAATCATGGTTTGGAGAAATGATAAAAAGAAACTGGATAAGCATAGTATAAACTGATCTATACAGTCATCACATTGGTACACTTTGCTGTCCCTCTTGCTGTTATTTTGTTTTGAACAGATTCACATAGAGAATAAGCCACTCTCCTAAGTGGGCAATATATATCCCAATTAGGGAAGCAATGCAGGATTGTGAATTAGCGTGGTTGTACATTTATGTGCGACAGACGAATAGTAGAAGCACTATAACTATACTGTAGTGGTTATTTATAATGTCATTCATATTATTGTTTTGTCATGTTCAGCCAACAAAGACATTTCATCAGGAGTATTACAGAGTAATGTCTGCTATTCTACAGTGTTAAACATTTACAGTTAGAGTTCTAGTACATATCAAATATAATTTTGAGTTCAACTGGTATCTTTGAATATTGAGTTGTACGTAGATCTGTTTATTGTTTAATTATGGTAAAGATGTATATTGAAGGTAGAGCTCTATACACTAGTTCAGTGTTTATCAACTCCAGTCCTCAAGGTCACGTCATGTCTTCATGATTTCCCTCAGATAAAATGGCTGTGTTAATTACAAAGGTGATCATATCACCTGTGCAAAATAATGGCAAGCCTGAAAACATGACCTGTTATTGCGCTTTGAGGACTGGAGTTGAGAAACACTACACCAGTTGCTTAATAATCAGAAGTCCTATCTCAAAAAACACAAGGACGTGAGTTCCTATCCCAAACATGCTACCACCTGTCTAAAGTTTCAAGGGCACATTTACAAAAACGCATAATGGCACTTCAGCCAGGCGTTGACCTATTTGGGATTTGAACCCATCAAATGAGTGATTGCTGAGTGTTACTAACCAGTAGCTCAAACCACTAAGCTACCTTGATCAGTACAATTTGAGCAGAAAAAAACCCATTGATAAATGATCAAATAATGAACATAGATAACTAGAACTGCATACTAACCTAAAGTACTAAAAAAGGATTTTTTAATATGCAAGAGTCCAAAGTTGGTTACTGGTACCATCAACCAGTAGCAGTGCAATATTCCCAAAATATGTTAGTACAATCTTGTAGAAATGGCTTACCAAATATCGCAAAGAGGCACACAACCCAACTTCACATCTCCACACACCCACAATGGCTCCCAGTGCAATGTGGTCTATATAAAGCATTATTGTGCGTACGCTAGTTTGCAGCCGCGTATTTATGTGCGCATGTTCGCCAGTGAGACCCTCTGATCACAAAATGGCAGAGATGGAGGATCAAATCATGTTAGCAGTGACAGCACTTGTTGGTGCCTTTTGCGAGGCAGCTGTGCAGGAGGCAGCCCAGGAAATTGAGGCACCTGTGGCTCACCTTCGCCAGCCACGGGTTTTTGCCCCACGGGCATATTTAGGAAACATGCAGGACTCTGATATCCGTAGCAAGTTTAGATTAGGACGAGAAGCAATTATGCACCTCTATCAGCTCATACAGGATAAAATATCACCATCTACAGACCGCAGTCATGCTGTGCCAGGCATGGTCAGGTTGCTTGCGACTTTGTATATCTTGGGTCGGGGCAGCTTCCAAGCCACTTCTGGAAGCATTATGGGTCTAATCCAACCCACGGTTTCCAGGGTATTTATGCAGGTCATAGATGCCACAATATATTCACTGGCCACAAAATGAAGATGAGTGGAATGACGTGAAGGTGGCTTTCTACCGCCATGCACAAATGCCACAAATCCTGGGGGCCATTGATTGTACACACGTGGCAATCAGGGCCCCCAGGATAAGTGAAGCAAGTTATCGGAATCGCAATCAGTACCACTCCATCAACGTCCAAGTTGTGTGTGACGCCAGACAGCGCATCATGAGTGTTCAGGCAGCTTTCCCAGGGTGATGCCTACATCTTGAAGCAGACCGGCCTCTTCCGGAAGTTTGAGGGGGGCCAAATGCCACCCGGGTGGCTTATTGGTACAGTATTGTTTTTTATGAAGAGCATAAACTGTAAGGTTACATATTAGGGTTGAAAATATATTTATTGGAATTTTAACAGTGAGTACATGAAAACATATATGAAGTCACAATCCGTAAGTAGTCACATATAAGTTTGTGCAAAGAGTCAGCCAAATGGCTATCGCCTACAGCATAACTCATAATACATAGTTATACAATATCAGATGTGGTGACCGGTAATTGGAATAGAAAACGGGTACAGCTAGAAGAGCCCCGTTGTCATATACAACAGGATTGAAAACAGATACGTTAGGGATTAAGATTAAAACAAACACAAAAAAAAAAGGGGGAACAAAAGGAGTGGTAGTGGGGGTCGGATGGTGGGAGTGGGGAGGGGTACAGGGGGAGAGGAAGGGAGAGAGAGATGAGAAAAGAGAAGGAAGGACAGAAAAGAGAAAGAAAAGTAGGCAAGGAGAAATCGTAGAAGAGTGTCAGAGCTACTGAGTCGGGGAACAGGGAGAGATAAGTAAGTGGCTGTGGTGAGAGGGGGACCCTCAGATACAAGTCCCGTTCGTCCCACTGTCACTTTAGGTGCAAGGATAATCAATTTGGGGTCGACAACATACTCGCCAGAGTGTCAGAAGAGGAGAAGCGGAGCCAGACGAACCACAGTGCTTTATATTTGTCAAAAGTATCGTTGTCAAGGGCCAGCATCTCCTCCATTCTCATAGTATCATTCATAATCGAGACCCAGTGTGACAAGGGAGGAATGGTGGTCGACTTCCAGTAGGAAGGGATGAGTTGTCTAGCTGACGACATAAAGAAACGAAGGAGGTTCTGTTTCTGGGAGGATATTGAACCCGGGAGAATAGAGAGAAGGGCAATCTTAGGGGAGGGTGTCAGCGTATCATCATAGAGTTTGTCGTAACAATCAAATACCTGAGTCCAGAAGGGGCGGATCCTCTCGCATTCCCACCAGACATGTAAGTAGGTCCCCGTAGAGGTCGAACATCGCCAGCAGGATTCCGGAGTGGACGGAAAGATTTTGTGCAATGTATAGGGGTCCCTGTACCATCTTGACAGAATCTTGTAATTTTTTTCCTGTGAATAGCAGGATATCGTAGATTTATGAGTGAAATGAAACGAAGTCTGCCAATCTGAACCTGGGATGTCCTCACCCATATCTGTAGACCATGCCCTGGTGTAAGAAGGTAAGTCAGCATGTGTAAGATTTTGTAAGAGACAGTAAATGTCCGAGAGTAGGTGTCTGGGTGTCTCGGAGAGGGAGCACAGCCGTTCAAACTCGGTTTTAGGGCGGTGTATTTGGGAGGAAGAGTGCAAGTGCTTTGCGAGCGTAGCTAAATGCAGTGTGGTGAGCCAATCAGAGGATCCTGTCGGCGTGATAGGTGTTCCGAGCGTGGGGTGTACGAAGGAGTGCGCCTGGGGCCAGTCAGTCCTCCTGAAGGGACCCAATGTAGACGTTCCTACACCCTGAGGGAAGGCAGGGTTGTCAAATAGAGAGGATAATGGGGAGGGATCAGAGGACAGAATGGAACACAAACCCCTGTTATACCACAGTCTAAGGGAGGCCAGCGTCAGAGGGGAGGAAGAGGGTATACGGGTGAGATCAGATTTATATCCCCAAAGCAGTGCTCGGAGATCGACCGGAGCCAGGTCCTGCTCAATGGCAACAGAAGCCTTTAAGAAAGGGCGAGGGAACCATTCCAGAGTGTGTGCCACATGGGTGGCCTTGTAATAGAGTTCAAAATCGGGGAGGCCCGCTCCGCCCTGAAGTTTCGGACGGGAGAGCAAGTTATATTTAACCCTAGGCAGCCCACGGCTCCACATGAATCTGATAGCGATAGTACGCAAGGATGTAAAGAAAGACTTGGGGATCAAGATGGGTATTGTTTGGAGAAGGTACAGAAGTCTGGGTAGGGTATCCATTTTTAGGGTATTGATTCGTCCGAACCAAGGCAAGGAAGATCCCCCCCACTCCTCGAGGTCCTTCCGAATGCGGGAGAGCAAAGGAACGTAATTCAAGGAGAAAAGATTAGGAAGGTTAGAGGGTATAACTACCCCCAGGTACGAAATCCCCTTCTTCTGCCACCGAAAAGAGAAGTTTGATCTAAGAATGGACATCATAGTGGAGGTGAGGGAAATATTGAGGGCTTCAGTCTTGGAAAGATTAAGTTTAAAATTGCTAAAAGATCCAAATCGTTGAAATTCTGAGAAAAGAGATGGCAAGGAGATATGGGGGTGTTGCACGTAGACCAGTAGATCATCGGCATAAAGGGATAGTTTGTAGTGGGAGGAGGGCGTCTGAATACCGTGTATGGAAGAGTTTTGTCTAACGGCACAGGCCAGATGTTCAATAACAATCACAAATAGGAGAGGGGAAAGGGGACAGCCCTGCCGAGTGCCATTGGAAATATCGAACGGCTCAGAGGCAGTGCCATTGACCAACACCGAGGCCGAAGGTTGAGAGTATAAGGACATCACCTTAGAGATAAATGATGTTCCTAATCCTAACTGTTCTAGGGAAAGTCGGAGAAATCTCCAACTGACCCTATCGAACGCCTTTTCAGCGTCGAAGGAAAGGAGACAGGCTTTTAGGTCCTTGCGTTGGATATAGGAGATGAGGTGAATAGTTTTGGTCGTATTGTCCCTCGCCTCGCGGCCCAGGACAAAACCCACCTGATCATTATGGATCACTCCAGGGAGGAGAGGGGATAGACGTGTGGCCAGTACCTTTGTGAACAATTTGAGATCTATGTTGAGCAGGGATATTGGCCGGTAGCTGCTGCATTGGGAAGGGTCTTTTCCTGGTTTGGGCAACACGGAGATATTGGCGGATAAGAGGCCCTTAGGTGGCATATGAGAGTCATCCACAGCATTGAATGCCTTAGCCATAAGTGGGGTGAGGAGGGTGGCAAAAGTTTTGTAGAAGCGGGGGGTGTACCCATCCGGGCCGGGACATTTGCCCATCTTCAAATCCTTGATGGCGCCCAGAAATTCGGGCGCGACCAGAGGTTTTTCTAGTTCATCGGCATCAGGCTCATTGATATTGGGTAATGCTGTTTCCAAAATATAATCTCGCATGTCGTCGTTCGAGGAGGCAGTGCGTGCGTTTGGACCTGTGGGCTGTAGATTATAAAGTTGGGAATAGTACTCCCGAAAGGCAGAAGATATGCCCCTCGGGGAGAACTTTGTGGTTTGATCGGGATGCGCAATAGAGGGAATGGAGTATCGGGGTGGTCTGGGGTGGAGGACCCGTGCTAAGTGTTTGCCACATTTATTTGCTAAGGAGTAATGGAAATTGCGGGCCCTGTCACGGGCTATTAAAGAATGTGCGTCTAGAAGTTGAAGTAGGTCCCTACGTGCATTCGACAATCGGACAAAAATGGCCGGGTCCAAATCTCGTTTGTGCAGAGGTTCGAGTTCTGCTATAGTAGAGAGGAGACGGCGGATATCATCTGTACGTATCTTCTTGAGGCGCGAGCCATGTTGTATAAGTATGCCCCGAACCACACACTTCAGAGCCTCCCACTGAATGAGGGGGAGGTGGTATCCGAGGAGTGATCGGAAACAAAGTTCCGAATGGTTTTGGTGACATCCGCTACACAAACAGAGTCCCACAGTAAATTGTCATTGAGCCTCCATTGCGTACCTCTACGAGATTTTGGGGGGTGTGACAGGGTCAGGTAGGCCGGGGCGTGGTCGGACCAGAGAAGGTGGCCCAACGACGCCTGGATGGGGGTGTCTAGTAGAGATTGGGATATCAGGAAATGGTCAAGTCTACTATATGAATTGTGTGCCGCTGAATAGTGGCTGTAGTCCCTCTCCGTGGGGTGCTGGACACGCCAGACATCCACCAGGTGAGAGGAATGTAGTAGGGATTTGATGTGTGCAAGTGCGGAGGATGGAACAGAGGACTTACCCGAGGAGGAGTCTACAGACTGGCACATAACGAAATTTAGATCCCCACCGATGATGAAGCAGGGACCCCCAAAGGAGGATAGTCTGGTGAGAACTGACGAGAGGAACCGAGCCTGATCCACATTAGGTACATATACGTTGGCCACTGTGAAGAGAAAATCGTTTAGTTTCAGTTTAAGAAAAATGAAGCGACCATTAACATCAACAAAAGAGTCTAGAACCTCAGGTTTAAAAGATTTATGGAAGGCAATTGATACACCTTTCGATTTGGCTTGGGGGTTAGCACTGTGGTACCATTGTGAGTAGTACCTGTTACGTAGAACAGGTATAGAACCCATACGGAAGTGGGTTTCTTGTAACAACAAGATACTGGAGCGTCTTTTATGAAAGTGATAGAGAATCTGGCTCCGCTTCTCTGGTGTGTTGAAACCCCTGCAGTTGAAGGACGCTAAAGATATTGGGCAAACAGAAGCCATAACATAGTCAGATGTGGGGAGCGGGGGTGAGGGAGGAAGTAAGTCACGGTAGGTGGTTCATAGTTCAGTAGCTCTTGAAGAAGAAAACAGCGTCATAGGAGGCCTAAAGGTGGGAAGAAAAAAGATGAAGGCAGAGGGCTGGAGGTGAAGAGAGGAAAGAAGAGACAAAGGGAAAAAAGAGGGGGGGTGGAGCAGGTCCGTAGGACCATGTGAGTATGTAAACAATTTGGTTGGACATGGTCGTCGTCCCCCCAGCCCATGAGAAAAAACATAAACATCAGAGCATACTCATATCGGGGCAAAGTGGAGGAAGACCAACAGAGCAGGAGTAATGAGAAAAAAAAAAGAAAATAAACATAAACAAAAAAGGCCACTAGGTGGCTCCAAAATACTGTAAGTAGAATAAAAAAAAACCTTACAGCATGGCATACAGCCGCATACCAACCAGTGTCCATAATGACACTGATAAAAAAAGAAAAACCCCCTTGGGGGGGGGGTGCAGTGGAAACTCGCTGGGCAGGGCAGTCCCCTGGTCCCCAGCTCCACGGGAAATCAGTCAACTAACAGGACCAACATACAAAAGTCACAACATGAAAATAGTTACGCATAAAATTGGCCCTAAACAGATAATAAGGAAACTTTCAGAATGCAATAAGGCAGGCAACCTCGCTTAAGGCAACCACCTTAGAGAAACCATAGGTGAGAGGTGGCACGAGAGGTGGCATCCAAATAGTAACACGGGAGGCAAGGAGAGAACACATTGCAATGGGTAGGCAGTCTGAGTCAAATATCCGGAGCAACCTGGAAGAAATATAATGGTGGTTAACAAAAATACAACGGACACTATAGTCCAGTGCTCAAAGTAGTAGGACCACAATGGAGAAGCAACAAGGAGCAGAGGGGGTCAAAGCAGGCCTAAATAAAAAAAAAAAAAGGAGAGGCAAAAGGGAAACAATGATGGTGGTGGTCCATAAACATGGGGGGCAGACAGCAACAGGATCACATACTGTTCAGACCTGCTGTGTCCCAGAAGGGGCCCCAGGAAAGTCATTGCAAATGAAGGAACAACTGCGATCGAGTCTGGTTCAATCATTATTGTCCCGTTGAGGCTGGGGTTTGGGATTACGTCTGCGACCTTGCGATTGCCATTGTGGTACAAAAGGCAGGCCAGGAGTAGTTGGTGTGAACGGCCAATGGAAACCGCCATTGATATTTCATCTGTTTGGATTGCAAAAGCTGTGTTAGCGGCTTAAGTGCTTTTCTCATCGCCAGCGTCTGACGGGAAAGGTCTGGGAGAAGCATCACGGGGGTGTCATTAAAGAGTATGGTGTCCTGCGAGCTAGCAGCTCTCATGATGTCTTCCTTAATCTTGTAGAAATGAACCTGGCACAGCGTGTCCCGCACAAAGGAGGGGTCCGGGGCCCGCGGGCCTGAGGTTCTGTGAACGCGGTCCAGCTCAATAGGGTCATCTTTGGGCCGGTGCAGCAGTTGGTTAAAAATGGTGGCCACAGCCGCAGGCAGATGTTTGGCCTCTACAGACTCGGGGATCCCGCGTATGCGTATATTATTGCGGCGATTGCGATTTTCGATGTCGTCCTGCTGATACGCGAGTTGCTGCAGCATGACGGTATGGGTATTAAGTATTTTGTCGTGCGACTTCACGGTGGTGCTGAGACTGTCAGTGGTAGCGTCCAGATCTTCAAAGCGCGCACCCACGTCTCTCTTGAGGTCGGAGACCTCTTTCCTGTATGCTTTCTCAATTCTGTGGACACATTGCTCAAGATCAGATTTAGTGGGCAGGGATCTAATGTAGCTGTGCAGCGAGCGAATCTGTGCCTCCATGTCCCATCCGTCACCAGAGCCCAGGGATGCATTAGAACGGCTTCTGGTGAGCACACAATCAGAGTCCTCAAGGGGGGGGCAACGGCTGCGGGAGCTCACCTGGGAATGCAGGGATGATTCAGAGCGGGCTGGAGACGGAGGTGCCAGCGCCATCTTGGATTCGGAACGGCGCTGTGATGCGGCCCGGGATCGGGCGAAAAAGTCCTCCAAATCGCCCCCTTTTCGGTTCCCAGAGGTGCCCTTCTGTGCCCGGGTCTTACCCTTCCCCATGTGCCAAGTTTAGGTAAGTTTCCAGAAGTTACAAGTCCCGTGGAGCCAAAAGACCAGGGAGCTGTGAGGAAACACGTCTCACTGCTCCATGCGGTAAGCCACGCCCCGTAAGGTTACATATTAGACATACATGGTTAGATAAATTTTCAGCTCCACAGGGAGAAACAGATTTAGAATCATCGTATGTCCACCTTGGTTGGACACAAGCCGAGATCAGCTCATCCCAGGAAAAATAGAGAGGTGTTGTCTCTAGCCAGCAACATTCATGGTGTATACCAAGCTGTAAAGGCTTTACCCCTCCACACAAGCTGAACACACTAGTCATCTACAATAGTATTCCCACATCAACAATGAGTTTTTTGATGCAGGAGTGAGTCAGTTTTGTTTTGGGCTAAACATGGTGCAAGATATGTTACCAAATAAATGTGTGGGCTGCTTTAGGGACACACCTAGGCACACAGATGACCAGGTTAGGCCAATACATTCTTCCTTGTCGTGCATGTTTTTTACATGAATTTTAGGTCCCATTAAGGGATGGGAAGGACTAATTTTTTATTTATTTTTTGTTTCTAGGTGATGCCGGTTATCCACAGCTGAGCTGGCTGATGGCTCCAATCAGGCACCCCCACGGGCAGCCACAACAGCGCTTCAACAGTGCCCTGCGCAAAAGCCGGGGCATTGTTGAACTGACGATTGGCTTGCTCAAGTCAGGTTTTTTGTGTTTGGCCAGGCCCGGGGGGAGCTACTGTACTCTCCTCATAAGTGTTCCAGGAACATCCTTGCCTGTTGCATCTTGCATAGGGATGAGCTTGGTGTTCGAGTCGAACATACGTTCGACTCGAACATCGGCTGTTCGATCGTTCGACGAAGATCGAACGATTTGGGCCGTTCGCGCCTAATTCGAGTGACGCGAACGGCCCACAATGCACTACGCCATCGCAGTGTCATCCAGGCGCTGTGATTGGCCAAGCATGCACTGTGACCCCGCATGCTTGGCCAATCACAGCGCCGGCAGCGAGGAGAGCAATGATTGGCCACAGGCAGGATGCCTGTGGCCAATTATTGCTGAGGGTGTTTAGTACACGCCCCACACTATAAAAGGCCGCCAGCACGGCGGCCTAGTGTAGTGTGTTCCGGAGCAGGGAAAGAGAAGCATAGGCAGGGACAGTGACATTTTTTTTTCTTGCTTAACCTGGATTCCTTTAGTTTAGGGAAAGAGAAGGATAGGTAGGGAGAGTGTCAGTGTGTTTTACTGTGCGAATCCTTGTTTCTAGGGACAGGGAAGGACAGTGAGGGAAATTCTCCTTGTGCTATAGTGTGCTAAAGCATTGATCATCAACCATCTTTGAAAAATCATTTTTTCTAGGGACAGAAAACTATAGGTAGGGAGAGTGTCAGTGTGTTTTACTGTGATAATCCTTGTTTCTAGGGACAGGGAAGGACAGTGAGGGAAATTCTCCTTGTGCTATAGTGTGCTAAAGCATTGATCATCAACCATCTTTAAAAAAACATTTTTTCTAGGGACAGAAAACTATAGGTAGGAAGAGTGTCAGTTTCTTTCACTGTGATAATCCTTGTTTCTAGGGACAGGGAAGGACAGTGAGGGAAATTCTCCTTGTGCTATAGTGTGCTAAAGCATTGATCATCAACCATCTTTAAAAAAACATTTTTTCTAGGGACAGAAAACTATAGGTAGGAAGAGTGTCAGTTTCTTTCACTGTGATAATCCTTGTTTCTAGGGACAGGGAAGGACAGTGAGGGAAATTCTCCTTGTGCTATAGTGTGCTAAAGCATTGATCATCAACCATCTTTAAAAAAACATTTTTTCTAGGCACAGAAAACTATAGGTAGGAAGAGTGTCAGTTTCTTTCACTGTGATAATCCTTGTTTCTAGGGACAGGGAAGGACAGTGAGGGAAATTCTCCTTGTGCTATAGTGTGCTAAAGCATTGATCATCAACCATCTTTAACCACTTAAGCCCCAGACCATTTGGTAGCTAGAGGACCAGAGGTGAATTCAGAATTTTGCACTGCGCTGCTTTAACTGTAAATTGTGCGGACATGCAATGTTGTACCCAAACAAAATTTGCGTCCTTTTCTTCCCACAAATAGAGATTTCTTTTAATGGTATTTGATTGCCTCTGCGATTTTTATTTTTTGCGATATAAACGGAAAAAGACCGAAAATTTTGAAAAAAAATGATATTTTCTACTTTTTGTTATAAGAAAAATCGAATAAACTCAATTTTAGTCATACATTTAGGCCAAAATGTATTCAGCCACATGTCTTTAGTAAAAAAACGTCAATAAGTGTATATTTATCGGTTTGCGCAAAAGTTATAGCGTTTACAAACTAGGGTACATTTTCTGGAATTTACACAGCTTTAAATTTATGACTGCCTATCTCATTTCTTGAGGTGCTAAAATGGCAGGGCAGTACAAAACCCCCCCAAATGACCTAATTTTGGAAAGTAGACACCCCAAGGAAATTGCTGAGAGGCATGTTGAGCCCATTGAATATTTTTTTTTTTGTCCCAAGTGATTGAATAATGACAAAAAAAAAAAAATTACAAAAAGTTGTCACTAAATGATATATTGCTCACACATGCCATGGTTATATGTGGAATTGCACCCCAAATTACATTCTGCTGCTTCTCCTGAGTACGGGAATACCACATGTGTGGGACTTTTTAGGAGCCTAGCCACGTACGGGACCCCGGAAACCAAGCACCGCCTTCAGGATTTCTAAGGGCGCAAATTTTTGATTTCACTCCTCACTACCTATCACAGTTTTGAAGGCCATAAAATGCCAAAATAGCACAAAACCCCCCCAAATGACCCCATTTTAGAAAGTAGACACCCCAAGGAAATTGCTGAGAGGCCTGTTGAGCCCATTGAATATTTTTTTTTTTTGTCCCAAGTGATTGAATAATGACAAAAAAAAAAAAATTACAAAAAGTTGTCACTAAATGATATATTGCTCACACATGCCATGGTTATATGTGGAATTGCACCCCAAATTACATTCTGCTGCTTCTCCTGAGTACGGGAATACCACATGTGTGGGACTTTTTAGGAGCCTAGCCACGTACGGGACCCCGGAAACCAAGCACCGCCTTCAGGATTTCTAAGGGCGCAAATTTTTGATTTCACTCCTCACTACCTATCACAGTTTCGAAGGCCATAAAATGCCAAAATAGCACAAAACCCCCCCAAATGACCCCATTTTGGAAAGTAGACACCCCAAGCTGTTTGCTGAGAGGCATGGTGAGTATTTTACAGCTCTCATTTGTTTTTGAAAATGAAGAAAGAATTTTTTTTTTTCTTTTTTTTTTTTTCAATTTTCAAAACTTTGTGACAAAAAGCGAGATCTGCAAAATACTCACAATACCTCTCAGCAAATAGCTTGGGGTGTCTACTTTCCAAAATGGGGTCATTTGGGGGGGGTTTTGTGCCATCTGGGCATTCCATGGCCTCCGAAACTGTGATAGGCAGTGAGAAGTGAAATCAAAAATTTACACCCTTAGAAAGCCTGAAGGCGGTGATTGGTTTTTGGGGTCCCGTACGCGGCTAGGCTCCCAAAAAGTCTCACACATGTGGTATCCCCGTACTCAGGAGAAGCAACAGAATGTATTTTGGGGTGTAATTCCACATATGCCCATGGCATGTTTGAGCAATATATCATTTAGTGACAACTTTGTGCAAAAAAAAAAAATAAAATTGTCTTTTTTCCGCAACTTGTGTCAACATATAAAATATTCCATGGACTCGACATGCCTCTCAGTATATAGCTTGGGGTGTCTACTTTCCAAAATGGGGTCATTTGGAGGGGTTTTGAACTGTTCTGGCATTTTATACACTACATTAGGAAGCTTACATCCACTCTTCTAACCACTTGAAGACAAAGCCCTTTCTGACACTTTTTGTTTACATGAAAACATATTTTTTTTTGCAGGAAAATTATGTTGAACCCCCAAACATTATATATATTTTTAAAGCAAAGGCCCTACAGAATAAAATGGTGGGTGTTGCATTTTTTTTTCTACACAGTATTTGTGCAGCGATTTTTCAAACGCATTTTTTGGGGAAAAAATACACTTTTTTTTATTTTAATGCACTAAAACACACTATATTGCCCAAATGTTTGATGAAATAAAAAAGATGATCTTAGGCCGAGTACATAGATACCAAACACGACATGCTTTAAAATTTCGCACAAACGCGCATTGGCGACAAACTACATACATTTTTAAAAGCCTTTACAGGTTACCCCGTTAGATTTACAGAGGAGGCCTACTGCTAAAATTACTGCCCTCGATCTGACCTTTGCGGTGATACCTCACATGCATGGTGCAATGGCTGTTTACATATGACGCCAGACCGACGCTTGCGTTCGCCATTGGGCAAGAGCAGGGCAGGACAGGGGTGCTTTTTTTTTTTTTTTTTTTTTTTTATTATTAATTTTGCTTTTTTATTTTATTTTTAAATTGTTCCTTCCATGTTTTTTTTTTTTTTTTTATCATTTTTATTGTTATCTCAGGGAATGTAAATATCCCCTATGATAGTAATAGGTAGTGACAGGTACTCTTTTTTTGAAAAAACTGGGGTCTAGACCCTAGATCTTTCCTCTGCCCTCAAAGCATCTGACCACACCAAGATCGGTGTGATAAAATGCTTTCCCAATTTCCCAATGGCGCTTTTTATATCTGGGGGGGGGGACATTCCCTCCCACTGCTTGTAAAAGCAGTCCAGAGGCTAATTAGCCACTAGGGTTGCTTTTACATTAAAGCCGGCCGCTGGCTGAAAAGAATGATACCAAGATGATACCTAAACCCGCAGGCATCAATCTGGTATAACCATTCAAAGTCCAGCAACATACCAGTACGTTGCTGGTCCTTGTTGGACATGTATTGTAATCTTTTTTTTTCATGCAGCCAGGTGGCTGAACGAAAAAAGAGATTGATCAGTGGGTATGCCCACCATTAGAATACCGCCCTTCATCCACCCACTTCTAATGATGGGCATACATGCACCATTTATATATGCCGAAGCATGGGGGCATCCTCCCGCAAAAAAGTTATGCCGCACACACATGGTCGGACTTTTCCACGGGCAAGCCTCCGTCAGAATTTCGACCGTATGTACGCGGCATTAGGAGCAAAATCGCTCCTCCGCCCCTGCTGCCCCAATGCTTCGGCATATTTGCTTCTTTTTTTTTTAAACTGTGGTGGTGAAATCACCTCCTACAGCACTGGAGTCGCAGGGATCAGGCCTGTCTCTGCGAACGCTGCAGTTATGTGTGTTGTGTTTTGTAAGTGACAGTGATCGATCGATACTGCACTTCGGTGGCCTGGGCTGGACGGAGGGGCAAAACGCAGGTGCTAGCAGGTATCTGGGCTGATCCCGCTAACACTGCGTTTTTGGGAACCCTAAACTGCTGGGGACGCTAGTATAGATCTGATCAGATCAGATATTGATCTGTTCAGATACTATACCACTAAGGGAGGTGTATGCTTCACGCGTGGGTGTTAGCGTTACTGGCACTAACCTGACGCTGCCTGGGGTGTGACGCAGACCCTCTCTGACGCTAAGACCTAATTGATATCACCCGCCGGGCGATCAGGGGGTTAAACCTTTATTAGGTTATATACGGCGGGTGCCCTGACACTATAAAAAGCAAACTAACTAACCAGCATCACCCGTAACACTTATATGATGATTACTGGTGAAAGGGTTAACTAGGGGCAATTAGGGGGTTAAAACCTTTATTAGATAATATATGGGGGTACCTGACGCTATAAAAACCTGCGGCGAACCTAAAAAAAATTACTGGCTACCGATCTGCATCACCGACGCTAAGACATCGATCAGAAAAATGATCGCTTAGCGACAGTGGTGATAGGGGGTGAAAGGGTTACCTGGGGGGCGATCAAGGGGGTTAAACCTTTATTAGATAATTTATGGGGGGTACCCGACGCTATAAAAACCTGCGGTGAACCTAAAAAAATTACTGGGTACCGATCTGCATCACCGACGCCAAGACAGCGATCAGAAAAACAATTGCTTAGTGACAGTGGTGATAGGGGGTGAAAGGGTTACCTGGGGGGCGATCAAGGGGGTTAAACCTTTATTAGATAATTTATGGGGGTACCCGACGCTATAAAAACCTGCGGCGAACCTAAAAAAAAAAATACTGGCTACCGATCAGCATCACCGACGCTAAGACATCGATCAGAAAAACGATCGCTTAGTGACAGTGGTGATAGGGGGTGAAAGGGTTACCTGGGGGGCGATCAAGGGGGTTAAACCTTTATTAGATAATTTATGGGGGTACCCGACGCTATAAAAACCTGCGGCGAACCTAAAAAAATTACTGGGTACCGATCTGCATCACCGACGCCAAGACAGCAATCAGAAAAAACAATTGCTTAGTGACAGTGGTGATAGGGGGTGAAAGGGTTACCTGGGGGCGATCAAGGGGGTTAAACCTTTATTAGATAATTTATGGGGGTACCCGACGCTATAAAAACCTGCGGCGAACCTAAAAAAAAAATACTGGCTACCGATCAGCATCACCGACGCTAAGACATCGATCAGAAAAACGATCGCTTAGTGACAGTGGTGATAGGGGGTGAAAGGGTTACCTGGGGGGCGATCAAGGGGGTTAAACCTTTATTAGATAATTTATGGGGGTACCCGACGCTATAAAAACCTGCGGCGAACCTAAAAAAAATTACTGGGTACCGATCTGCATCACCGACGCCAAGACAGCGATCAGAAAAATGATCGCCAAGCGACGGCGGTGCTAGGGGGTGAAAGGGTTATCTGGGGGGTGATCAAGGGGTTAAACCTTTATTATTAGGGGGGTTAGGGGGCTACACTGGACCTAAAACTAAATGTAGTGACACTTTTACAGTCACAAATGTCACTGATTGCAGTGATCAGTAAATAAATGGTCACTGCAATCAGTGAAACTGTGACTGGGGGCTGGGGGGTGATCTGGGGGGGCTGAGGGGTGATCTGGGGGGGCCTGGGGGGGCGATTTATGTGCCTATGTGTGCTGGTGTTAGTGTAGTGTTAGTGCACTGACCTGTGTGTCTTCTCTTGTACGACGCTCGGTATATGTGAGCGCCGCACAGGAGATGACATCACTTCCTCCTGCTTTCTCTATCTGTGTAAACAGTACACAGACAGAGGGGGCATTTCTATTCGCCGGGAGCGATCGCGGGGGGGGGTGGTCGGAATCGAACGGCCGCCCCCCCATCTCGGAACGCTCCCAGACGAATTCCGACCGCTCACTGTACAGAAGGGGGGTCCGATCGGACCCCCCAACTGTACAAAGGCAATCACGTATGCTCTACGTGATTGTGCCTGTCGGTGCCATTGTGCCGACGTATATATACAGTGAGCGGTCGTTAAGTGGTTAAAAAAACATTTTTTCTAGGGACAGAAAACTATAGGTAGGGAGAGTGTCAGTGTGTTTTACTGTGATAATCCTTGTTTCTAGGGACAGGGAAGGACAGTGAGGGAAATTCTCCTTGTGCTATAGTGTGCTAAAGCATTGATCATCAACCATCTTTAAAAAACCATTTTTTCTAGGGACAGAAAACTATAGGTAGGAAGAGTGTCAGTTTCTTTCACTGTGATAATCCTTGTTTCTAGGGACAGGGAAGGACAGTGAGGGAAATTCTCCTTGTGCTATAGTGTGCTAAAGCATTGATCATCAATCAGCTTTAAAAAAACATTTTTTCTAGGGACAGAAAACTATAGGTAGGAAGAGTGTCAGTTTCTTTCACTGTGATAATCCTTGTTTCTAGGGACAGGGAAGGACAGTGAGGGAAATTCTACTTGTGCTATAGTGTGCTAAAGCATTGATCATCAATCAGCTTTAAAAAAACATTTTTTCTAGGGACAGAAAACTATAGGTAGGAAGAGTGTCAGTTTCTTTCACTGTGATAATCCTTGTTTCTAGGGACAGGGAAGGACAGTGAGGGAAATTCTACTTGTGCTATAGTGTGCTAAAGCATTGATCATCAACCGTCTTTAAAAAAACTTTTTTTCTAGGGACAGAAAACTATAGGTAGGAAGAGTGTCAGTTTCTTTCACTGTGATAATCCTTGTTTCTAGGGACAGGGAAGGACAGTGAGGGAAATTCTCCTTGTGCTGTAGTGTGCTAAAGCATTGATCATCAACCATCTTTGAAATCCTTGTTTTTTGGACAGTCAGGGAAATTGTCGTTGTGCTATTCTGTGCGAAAGCAATCATCCTCAACCATATTTAGAAATCCTTAAGTAAAGGGACAGAGAAGGACACCTGAAGGTAGCCCTTATTGCTTTTTTCCCATCTCCCTGCAGGCCATCTATTAGAATGTCTGGAAGGCAAACAAGGAGAGGCAGACAGTCAGGAGGCAATAAAAGAGGGCAAGCAGGCTCTGTGTCTGGGGGCAACAGTGCTGGTCGTGGACGCGGTGCATTGTCATCAGCACATGGCCATGGGACACGCTTGTCCTTCTTTTCGGCAGCTGGACATGTTGAGCCACATCATGCCGAAGACTTGGTAGAGTGGATGACCAAGCCCTCCTCCTCCTCCTCCTCCTCATCCTCTCTCACCCAGGCTCAGGGTACTGGCAAAGCAGCTGCCAAAGCGTCCTCTTCCCTGGTATCAATGTCAGACTCATCATCAGTCACTCCTTCCCTAGACCCACCATGTCCTCCTCCTGAGGAGTCCCCCGAACTGTTTGAGCACAGTGTTGGGTACATGCTCCAGAAGGATGCCCAGCGTTTCGAAGGGTCTGATGATGAAACCCAGCTACAGGAAGGCAGTAGCGTGAGAGCAGACAGAGGGGATGCTCAAGAAGGACACCAATCTGGCAGTCATGTTCCAGCAGCTGCAGCATACTGCCAGATTGGCTCCAGTGATGAGGAGGGAGGGGATGATGAGGTCACTGACTCCACGTGGGTGCCTAATAGGAGAGAGGAGGAGGAGGAGGATGAGGAGGAGGCACATCTCCAACGAGGCAGGATGCCCTTTGGTGGCCAGCGTAAGGGCAGTACACCGACGGAATCACACCGCAGAGCTCCGCCTGTGCAGGGCGCTGCCTCTGCCCGTCATTCCAAAAGTTCTTTGGTGTGGGCCTTTGAGGCTAGTGCATCAGATCGCACAGCTGCTGTTTGCAACATATGTCTCAAGCGTATATCGCGTGGCCAAAACATCAGCCGCTTGGGTACCACATGCCTGACCAGACATACGTTGACCTGCCATGCAGCTCGTTGGCAAGCCTACCTCAAAGACCCACACCAAAGAACAAAGCGGACCTCTCCTTGCACCGCATCAGCTGGGATCTCCAACCCCACTATAACTTCAGTCCTCTCTGAAACATGCACTGAGAGGAATGAAGGTGTAGAATTAGGTGTGTCACAGCCAAGTAGTTGCGGCCACTCTGCTAGCAGTACACCGACGTCCGATTCTAGCAGGCAAATTTCCCTGCCCCAGCTGCTGGACCGTCGAAAGAAGTTCACTCCCAGCCATCCACATGCCCAGCGGTTGAATGCTAGCTTGGCTAAATTGCTAGCGCTTCAACTGCTGCCTTTTCAGTTGGTAGACTCGGCCCCCTTCCGTGAGTTTGTGCAATGTGCGGTTCCTCAGTGGCAGGTTCCCAAACGCCACTTTTTCTCACGGAAGGCTATTCCGGCTCTCTACCGGCATGTGGAAGGCAATGTCTTGGCCTCGCTGGACAGGGCGGTCAGCGGTAAGGTGCATATTACCGCTGACTCATGGTCCAGCAGGCATGGACAGGGACGTTACCTTTCTTTCACGGCCCATTGGGTCACTCTTTTGGCAGCTGGGAAGGATGCAGGACAAGGTGCAGTAGTGTTGGAGGTTGTTCCACCGCCACGCCTCCAAAATGCTACTACTGGTTGTGACACACCTCTCTCCTCCACCCCCTCCTCTTCTTCTTCCTCCATGGCCTCTTCCTGTGCTTTGTCCTCTGAATCAGCGGTGCTCCGTAGCCGTTCAAGGGGCTACGCAAGTACGCAGGCAAAAAGATGCCATGCCGTGCTTGCGCTGGTGTGTTTGGGGGACAGAAGCCACACTGGGGCAGAGGTCCTGTCTGCTCTGCAGGGCCAGGCCGAGAGGTGGTTGACGCCACGCCAGCTTAAGCCAGGAATGGTGGTTTGCGACAATGGCACCAACCTCCTCTCCGCCCTCCGACAGGGACAACTGACCCATGTGCCCTGTGTGGCTCACGTCCTTAACCTGGTGGTGCAGCGGTTCTTGGGCAGGTACCCGGGCTTACAGGATGTCCTGAGGCAGGCCAGGAAAGTCTGTGTGCATTTCCGCAGATCTTATAATGCCAGTGCTCGCCTGGCTGAGCTGCAAAAGGAGTTGAACCTGCCCAAGAACCGCCTTATATGTGACATGCCCACCAGGTGGAACTCAACGTTGGCCATGCTGCAGCGGCTGCACACACAGCAGAGGGCCATCAATGAGTACCTGTGTGACTACGGCACCAGGACAGGGTCAGGGGAGCTTGGTTTTTTTTCTCCACGCCAGTGGGGCATGATCAGGGATGCATGCACTGTCCTGGCACCATTTGAGGAGGCCACGAGGATGGTGAGCAGTGACAATGCATGCATCAGTGACACTGTACCTCTTGTCCACCTGTTGGAGCACACGCTGCGTGGAATAATGGACAGGGCACTTGAGGCAGAACAGAGGCAGGAAGAGGAGGACTTCCTTGCCTCTCAAGGCCCCCTTTACCCAGACAGTGTTCCTTCTGTCCCACCCATCGCACAGGAAGAGGAGGAGGAGGAGGAGGATTGTGTCAGCATGGAGGTGGAGGCTGGCACTCAGCATCATCAGCAGCAGTCTTTTAGGGATGATTTACAGTCCCAAGAAACCAGTGGACTTGTACGTGGCTGGGAGGAGGTGGCTGCGGATCATGTCGTCCTTAGTGACCCAGAGGACTCCAGACCGAATGCCTCAGCAAACCTACGCTGCATGGCCTCCCTGATCCTGCAAAGTCTGCGGAAGGATCCTCGTATTCTTCGGATCAAGGAGAGGGACCATTACTGGCTGGCCACTCTCCTTGATCCACGGTACAAGGGTAAGGTTGCGGACCTTATGTTACCGTCGCAGAGGGAGCAGAGGATGAGA
Source organism: Rana muscosa (assembly GCA_029206835.1). Classification (NCBI taxonomy): domain Eukaryota; kingdom Metazoa; phylum Chordata; class Amphibia; order Anura; family Ranidae; genus Rana; species Rana muscosa. Next base: position 942,652,788 of record CM055122.1, on the reverse strand, counting down.
CAACTCCGGGAGGCCTTGCAGAAAGGTCTGTGCAACGCGTTCCCAGAGACTGGGAGGTTACAAACTCCTGGTCCTGGACAACGAGTTGCTGAGGCTTTGGCCAGTCAAAGAAGGAGCGGTGGGGAAGGTGGCCGTCTGACCGATGCGTTCAGACAATTCTTTAGTCCGCAGCCCGAAAGTATGATCGGTTCCAGCAACCATCGCCAGCGTCTGATAAACATGGTGCAGGAATATCTAGGGGCAAGGTCAGACTTGGACACCTTCCCCACCGAAAATCCTCTGGCTTACTGGGTCTTGAGGATGGATCACTGGCCAGAGCTTGCACAGTATGCAATTGAGCTACTGGCCTGTCCTGCATCCAGCGTTCTTTCGGAACGCACATTCAGTGCTGCTGGAGGATATGTCACGGATCACAGGGTGCGCCTGTCCACCGACTCGGTTGATCGACTGACTTTCATCAAGATGAACCAGTCTTGGATCACCACCAGCTACCACACACCTGATGCTGATATAACAGACTAATTGATTTTAACATGTCACATCCCTTCAAGACTGATGCTGATGCTGAGTGCCTGTGCTGTTATGTTGACTGGCTATCCTCCTCCTCCGAGTCCTCAATGATACGATTGATGATGATAGCTTGGAAGATCATTTTTGTTTATGGGTGCCGCCACCAGTGGCTAAGGCCCAATTTTTCAGCCCCTGTTTAACAGGGGCGTGTAATTACAATTTTTTTAGCAATAATTTGCCATAGGGCTCATTGCTGTGCTCCAAGTACAGTATCTGTGAGGGGTTGGAGTGTTGTGCCACCAGTGCCTAAGGCCCAATTTTTCAGCCCCTGTTTAACAGGGGCGTGTCATTACAATTTTTGAAGCAATACTTTGCAACAGGGCTCATTGCTGTGCTCCAAGTACAGTATCTGTGAGGGGTTGTAGTGTTGTGCCACCATTGCCTAAGGCCCAATTTTTCAGCCCCTGTTCAACAGGGGCATGTAATTACAATTCTTGATCTAATAATTCACAGCAGGGCCCATTGCTGCACCCACCAAGAGTAACTCTGAGGGCTTACAGTGTTGTGGCAACGCCACCACCACCACCACCACGAAAGGCCCAATTTTTCAGCCCCTGTTCAAAAGGGGCATGTAATTACAATTCTTGATCTAATAATTCACAGCAGGGCCCATTCCTGCACCCACCAAGAGTAACTCTGAGGGCTTACAGTGTTGTGGCAACACCACCACCACCACCACCACCACGAAAGGCCCAATTTTTCAGCCCCTGTTCAACAGGGGCATGCAATTACAATTCTTGATCTAATAATTCACAGCAGGGCCCATTGCTGCACCCACCAAGAGTAACTGTCAGGGCTTACAGTGTTGTGGCACCAGCACCACCATCAAAGGCCCAATTTTTACTACCACTGTTCAACAATTATATGTAATTAAAATTCCTGATATAATAGTTGACAGCAGGGCGTTCCAGCACCAACCAAGAGTAACTGTGAGTGCTTACAGTGTTGTGCCAACACCAACAACTAAGGGGCCTATTTCTGCAGAGTATATACGGCAGGTCCCTACTTTCAAACATCCAACTTACAAACGACTCCTACTTGCAAACGCAAGAAGACAACAGGAAGTGAGAGGAAATCTACCCCTTGGAAGGAAAATTCTCTCCTGTAAGAATTAATATGGGAGAAAGGTGTCTCCTCTGTACTGATGCTTTAACACCAATCCTTGTTTCAAGAAAAACACCACATTTCAAAAACAGTTGTCATTGGGACGGAAAGTGAGGTGAAATGTTCTGAACAGGGGCACAGACAGCAAAACAAATGTTACAGGGGTGATAACCCTTACCTATGTTTTCCAAAAAGTTTAAAAATAGATTTTTGGGCTGGAGCTACACTTAAACAATGTACCTGTTCAAAATTACAAACAGATTCTACATAAGAACAAACCTACAGTCCCTGTCTTGTATGCACCGCCTGTATACGGCTGTTCAGAGTATATAGGGCCTTTTTTATTTTATGTGCGGGGTTCCCCTTAATATCCATACAAGACCCAAAGGGGCTGGTAATGGGCTGGGGTGGGGGGGGGGGGTCATGGGGTAGCTATGCCATTTTTCTTAAAGATTTTCATCCATATTACCGGGACCAGACATTACATTAAAGCCGCAAGCAGTTTTAAATGGCTTTTTTTTCCTTTAGAAGTGTCATTTTGTGCAGGGACAGTTCTAAACACGGGAAACACGTGGCACTTCACAGGCATACTTTAGACACCCCCCAGGTACGATATTTAAAGGAATATTTGACTTTTTTTTTTTCACTTTATGCATCATTAAAATGACTGCTCCCGAAAAACGACCGTTTTTAAAACTTCTTTTTGCATTGATACATGTCCCCTGGTGCAGAACCCGGGTTCCCAAACCCTTTTTAGGACAATAACATGCATAATAGTCGTTATAATTAGCACTTTAGAATTCGAACGTTCGCATCCATTGTATTTAATAGGGTTCTAATGTTCGTACGAACTTTCGGTCCGTTCGCGGGTTCTGGTGCGAACCGAACCCGGGGGTGTTCGGCTCATCACTAATCTTGCACAACATGTGTGTTGCAAGGGATGATTCCTGGGAGCTGAATGAGGAGAGGGAGCCAGCTGTCGGTCCACAGCCAGCAGAACACAAATGCTGGAGTTGCCATCCGGAATCATCTGATTGCTGGTTTCTTTACATGTACGTATTCCAACATAGCTAGAGATAGAGAATGTGTAAAACAATTTAATACTTAGCATCTGTGTCCCTGTGAGGGATACCCTGCAAACAAACATCATCTGACAGTTGTGGTTGACCCTCTATCCAGTGTGTAGTCAACATGACAAACAATTTACTTGGCCACTAACACTAAACTTGAATATGAACTGTGTGGCATTTTCAGAGTGAGTGGACAGGGAGTAGAACACCTGTCAGGTGTTTGCATGTGTCTGTGCCACATGTATATATTTAGGAAGAACAATTACCTCAGCTAGGTATCTAAATGTGTTTTTATGTTTTTCAGCCAATTAACATCTTTGGGGTAAGACATGGCATGTACCCTGGGAAGCTGATGGACTGTCTGGTGTCACAGGTGTGTTTTTCAATCTTATCTTAGACGGTATGTTTTTGTAGTTGCTCAAATAAAAAATAGGATTTTTATAACAGCTTACCTGTAAAATCCTTTTCTTGGAGTACATCACGGGACACAGAGCGACATAGTCATTACTAATGGGTTATATAGATACCGTCAGGTGCTGGCACTGGCAACTTCCAAAACCGGAAGTACCCTCCCCTATATAAGCCCCTCCCATCCGGGAGCACCTCAGTTTTGTAGCAAAGCAATAAGTGTCCCCAAAGAGGGGCGGGAGCTCTGTGTCCCGTGATGTACTCCAAGAAAAGGATTTTACAGGTAAGCTGTTATAAAAATCCTATTTTCTTTCTCGTACATCACGGGACACAGAGCGACATAGTCATTACTAATGGGATGTCCTAAAGCAATGCCAAATGAGGGGGGGGATACACCATATATAAGCTGAGCGCTATCAGACATGAGGATCTTTTGCGGCCTGCAACACACTGCGCCCAAAGGCGACATCCTCCTGACTTCTAACGTCCACCTGGTAGAACCTAGTAAACGTGTGTACCGAAGACCATGTTGCGGCCTTACAGATTTGAGCCAGGGAGGCCTGGTGATGCACTGCCCATGAAGTTCCAACTGCTCTCGTGGAGTGCGCCCTAACTTTGAACGGAGGCGGTCTACTTCTCAAGCCATAGGCTTGTATTATGACCTGCCGAATCCACTTGGCTAAAGTAGATTTTGACGCTGCCTGACCCTTTCTGGGGCCTTCCGGCAGAATAAACAAAGTATCCGTTCTGCGAATCTGAGCAGTGGCTTTTAGATAAGCTTTAACTGCTCTTACTACATCCAAAGAATGCAATAACTTTTCCTCTACCGAAGTAGGTTTGGGGAAAAAAGAAGGAAGAACCACATCTTGGTTCAAATGAAAACTCGATACCACCTTAGGAAGAAAGGCTGGATGAGGACGTAACACTACTCTGTCCTTATGGATAACCAGATATGGCTCCTTACAGGACATAGCTGCTAATTCCGATACTCTTTTAGCCGAACAAATGGCTACTAGAAAAATCAATTTCCTGGTGAGAAGCACCAAGGAAATATGCTGTAATGGTTCAAATGGTTGTTTCTGTAGAACCGACAGAACCAAGTTTAGATCCCATGGACATATGGGAATATTAACCGGAGGACTAATACGCATCACTCCTTGTATAAAGGCTTTGACTAGTGAATGCGAAGCCAAGGGCCTTTGAAAAAATATTGACAAGGCCGAAATCTGACCCTTGATAGTACTCAAGGCAAGCTTCCTATCTACAGCCCATTGTAGGAAGTCCAGAATCCTACCTATTACGTATTTACGTGGATGCCATTTCCTGGCCTCACACCAGGCGATGTACGCCTTCCAGATTCTATAGTAGATCTGCCTGGATACCGGTTTCCTGGCATTGATCATGGTAGACACCACAGCATTAGAGAGCCCTCTCTTTTTTAGAATGTGGGCTTCAATAGCCAGGCCGTCAAACCTAGGACTGGTAAGGAAGGGTGGTATATCGGTCCCTGCGAAAGCAGGTCCGGACGATGTGGGAGGGTCCAAGGACTCCCCACAGACATTTTTACAATCTCCGCGTACCATGCTCTTCGGGGCCACGCTGGAGCCACCAGAATCACTGGTTTCTTTTCTACCCTGATTCTGCGGAGTAATCGAGGTAACAATTGTGGCGGTGGGAATGCATATATCAGCTTGAACTGATCCCAAGGGAACACTAGGGCATCCGAGCCGCAAGCTAGGGGATCCCTTGTCCAAGAGACAAACCTGTCCACCTTTGTGTTGAATCTGGATGCTAGCAGATCTACATCCGGTGTTCCCCACCGCTGACATATTGTCCGGAAAACCTCGGGATGAAGGGACCATTCCCCTGGGCATAATTGTTGGCGACTTAGAAAGTCCGCCTTCCAATTCTCCACCCCTGGAATGAATACCGCAGATATGGCTGGGACATATCTTTCTGCCCATCTCAGGATGTAATTTACCTCCCTTTGGGCTGCACGACTCCTGGTGCCCCCCTGACGATTGATATATGCCACTGCTGTGGCATTGTCTGACTGAACTCTGACAGGGGACCCTTGGAGTTTGGATGTCCATGCTACTAGGGCATACCGGGCTGCTCGTATCTCTAAGAGATTGATGGGCAGGGCCTTTTCTGTATCCGACCATCTGCCCTGGAGAGACCATTGCTCCAGTACTGCTCCCCAGCCTACAAGGCTGGCATCTGTAGTGACCACCTTCCAGGAAATCGGACTGAAGGATTTCCCTCTTTCCAGATTCTGGGGAACCAACCACCAGCGGAGGCTCCTGCGAACGGAAGGGGACAAGGACATTGGTAAGTCCAGAGCCTGAACTTTTTTGTTCCAGGCTGACAGTATGGCCCTTTGCAACTTCCTTGAATGGAATTGACCGTAGGGTACTGCTTCGAATGATGCCACCATCTTTCCCAGCAGCCTCATGCACAGGCGTATGGATGGCTGTCTTTTTGAGCCCACTAAGTGGATCAAATCTCTCAAAGACGACCCCTTTTCTTGAGGCAAGAAAATTTTTCTCTGGTCTGAATCCAGCCTTAGCCCCAAGTATTCCAGACTTTTGACTGGTTTTAGGGCTGACTTGTCTCGGTTGATAATCCAACCGTGATATTCCAGATACTTGATTGTCTCGTGAACAACCACTTCTAGTTTTTCCACTGAGTGGTCTATCAGCAACAAGTCGTCTAGATATGCCATTATCGTTACACCTCGTGTTCTTAGATTGGCCAATAATGGGGCCAAAATTTTTGTGAACACTCTTGGTGCTGTGGCCAGACCGAAGGGTAAGGCTCTGAACTGAAAATGGCGGCCTTCTACCGCAAAGCGTAGAAATTTTTGGTGGGCTGGAAAGATGGGAATGTGCAAATAAGCATCCTTGATGTCGATCGAGGCTAACCATTCCTCCCCTTGTAGGGCAGTGGCTACCGATCGGATCGACTCCATCCGGAAAGTCCTGATATGCAGGAATTTGTTTAGCCCTTTTAGATTTAGTATGGGCCTCACGTCCCCGTTTGGCTTCGGAACTGTAAAGAGGTTTGAGTAAAACCCGAACCCCCACTCTTCCAGGGGAACCTCTATAATTACTGCTTGAAGCAATAATTGTTCTAGTGCCAACAGGAGGGATCCTCTCTTCTGGGGATCCCTTGGCACGTTTGACCTTATAAAGCGGGAAGAAGGGGAGTTTTTTAACTCCAATTTGTATCCCAGATTTACTGCGGAGAGCACCCATCTGTCTCGGATCGTGTCCCGCCAGGTCTCTGTGAACAACTGAAGTCTTCCCCCCACCCGATTGGGTGGGGGCAACCCTTCATGCATTTGACTTTGGGGGAGGTTTTGTACCTCTCCTGCTCCAGGGCTTTTTGTTACCCTGCAACTGTCCCTGATTTCTACCTCCGGGATTTGACCGAGGAGGCCGTCGGAACTGTTTCACAGCCGATGTCCTAGGGACTGGAGAAGCCGGCCTCTTAAAAGAGGGACCTCTAACTCTATTTTTAACCGGCAAAAGTGTACTTTTACCGCTGGAAATTCTCTGGATATACTTGTCCAGGTCTTCCCCGAATAAGCGCTCCCCATGAAATGGGAAGCTGACCAGCAATTTTTTACAGGGAGCTTCAGCAGACCAGTTTTTGAGCCATAGAAGCCTGCGCATATGTACTACAGACAGCGTAAGGCGGGAGGCCTGATGGATTGAATCCTTTATAGCGTCCACCGCAAAGCATAAGGCTCTAGGTAGATCAGCTAGGGCAAGAGCCTGCTGATCCGGCAAGTCCCTTAAGACCTGTTTCAACTGATCCTTCACTGCTTGGCAGACCCCAATAGCTGCCACTGCTGGTTGTGTCACCAATCCTGCTGTAGAAAAAGCAGATTTTAATAAGGACTCCAATTTTTTATCTATTGGGTCCTTGAACATTTGGACATTTTCCACCGGACATGTCAGTGATTTATTCACACAAGAGATGGCTGCGTCCACTGTAGGGACCCTCCATTTTGTGATGAACTTATCCTCCATGGGATAGACCACCGGAAATCTCTTGGGGGGAGTAAATATTTTGTCAGGATGCTCCCAATCCTGGTAAATGAGCCCCTCCAGTAAAGGATGGATCGGAAAGGAACAAACAGTCTGGGGAGCTTTTAGCGACCCCAACGAGGAGACAGAAGTGGAGGATGGCTCCGCAAGTGGCATTTTAAATGCTGATCGGACCATATTAGTCAGGGACTGAACCCATAACCTTTCAGCATGTGATGCTGAGAACGGCTCTTCCACTGTTGATTCCTCTGCAACCGAATCGACCTCATCCTGATCCCCCTCAGGTAGGTCGACCTCTGTATGGGACTGTTGCTCTGTTAACAGGCACTCTGAGGGGGGAGACGGAGATCGAGCGCTTTTCTCCTGTGACAGGGAAGCAGCGATCAATGCTGACAATCTCTCTTCCAGCCCTCCCAGAGCTGAGGAAAAAACCTCCTCTGTTACATACACAGGAGCAGGTGAACTGAGGACAGCCACAGTACCAGGTACTCCTGAGGGTGCTCTACGGTCACTAACCTCTGATTCTTCAGGGGAGACTGGTGCAGCCAAAGCATGCCCAAGATCCTCAGAGCCCGATGGAGACCCCCTATTCCTCCTGGAATTTCTAGTCCCGGAGTTTTTAGACGGCATATTCCTAAGCCACAAAGCTGAGGTATTCCAGCCGAAATACACCAGTTACTGATAATAGTCTAGCATAAATGCTGCTATAAGAAACAGTTGGTGTCTACTAATGTGCCTTTCTAGGGGATGCCTGTATCAACCGCTTGCTGTATGCCTTTAAATGTTGCCAGCTCTGTCTCTGTACTTCATAGCCAGCTCACTACAATATTGTGGTTTTTTAACCTGCTGGGACGCCCGCACATGCGCAGAAGCGCTGCGGCGCGCACAGAGCGTCATCCCCCAGGCTCCGCCCCCTTTCCCGGCTCACCTCTATATATAGAGGCGCGTGCACGCGCACGCGCGCGGCCACGTGCGCCTTCGGCGCTAATTTCAAAAAAATGGAAACAAGGGACAGGAGCCAGGGCCCCTCTTTGCCGCAGGCCGGGGGATGGACGAGCACTGCAACATGGCAGAGGAAGCAGTTTCCTATAAGAGAACTCACCATCTGCCTGGACTTTGCTCTGCTGAGAAGAAACTAGTCCACATGACAAGAAAACATTCCACAGCGGCCTCTAGTGAACAAACACAGGTACCGCAGTCTAATATATTAAATATATATATAAAATTTTATTTATTTTTTTTCTTGACCACCATTAAAAATTATTACATTTTTTTAGTAGTTACAGGCATGCACAGAATTTTGCGGGAATACCATTAGGTAACAGACAGACAAATTAGGCTTGGGGGTCCCCCAATAGAACCAAGTTCCTGGGGGCCCCCACTTACCTGTTCCCCGCCGCAGGACTTTGTTTGGTCCACAAAAGCCCAAACTTCACCTATCACGGCAGGCATTGTAATCAAACCTTCAGGGACCGGGTTCCCAAGGATTCCACTCCCCTGGACCTGTATAGCACCCTGCACAGAAAACATCTTGGTCGTGGGTATGACCAGAGCTCTGGATCCCAGGGTCCAGCTCTCCTAAGAGAAGCATTACAGGCAAAACCTTGCTCTTCTCTGCAAGGCCCGGGTACCGACCGTTTAGCTATGAAGCTTTTTTGGTCGGATCCGGAATAGCTTACTGAGGCCCAAAAGAACCTGTACGCAAGCTCAGTGAAAAACACATGTTTCTTCTTGGCCAACACCTTAGACACTGGCAAAAAACTGAGGTGCTCCCGGATGGGAGGGGCTTATATAGGGAAGGGTACTTCCGGTTTTGGAAGTTGCCAGTGCCAGCACCTGACGGTATCTATATAACCCATTAGTAATGACTATGTCGCTCTGTGTCCCGTGATGTACGAGAAAGAAAACCTCTTTAACATACATGCTCACTGCAGTGGTTAGCAACAGAACAGACATGATCCTTCTTTTCATGGGTGATTATGTTGGAGTTTGTGGCCCCTATCCTCAGTCAGGTGCCCTCCGAGCACATTTCTTGCCTGCCTCTCCCTCCTCCCTCTATACAGTGTTAGCCAAAAGCAGCCACTGCTGTAATCAGGAGGAAGAGTACACATACAGCCAAGGCTCTTGTGCCCATTAGTGGATCATCATGGGGATCAGGTAAGTATTTGAGTGGCTGTGGGGGGTGCTGGCCAGAGAATGTTTTGTACCTTCATAACTAGAAGCCATGAAGGTAAAAATACTTCTGCCTTTGTAAAAAATGTCATAGGCCAAAAATTGTTAACCTCACCCCTGATCTGCAAAAGACTGAAACTAAAACTCAAGCTAGCCTGCACTGAGAAGCGTATGTCAGGATGAAATGTCACTTATTCTTTCCTCACATTTTATAGGAGTGGTCCTGCTTGCGGTTCAAGACAGCAGAAAGCCATCTTCATGTCCTCCACTCATCTTCATTTGTGTAAAGTGATACAAGGCAAGAACTGGCATCTAGAACCTGCATAAATACCCTGGCATATCAGAGGTGGTTTGGAAACTGCCAAGCAACCTGGCCATGCCTTTCCTGTATGCTACTGATGGGGGTGCATAATAGCTTCTCATTTGTAAAACAACCTGCACCAGATATCAGAGTCCTGCATGTTTAACAAGTATGCACATAGTGCAATAATCCGTGGCTGGCAAAGAGCCTGGAAATTTTACCGTGCTACCTCCCTCCAAAAATTGCCAAATAAAGACAAAAATTTGCAAATGAACAAGTATGTCACCTCTTTATTCAATTTCATTGACTTAAAGTGGTTGTAAACCCATTAGAAAAAAAAAAAAAAAACCTACAAGACAAAGGCATAATGAGCTAGTATGACTAGCATACTAGCTCATTATGCATTACTTAACTTAGATCAAAGCCTCCAAAGCTGTCCTCGTCTCCCCCTCCAGCCGCAGCCATCTCTCCCGGAGGTTACTTCCGGGTATCGCCGCTCCGGCGCTGTGATTGGCCAGAGCGGCGATCACATCACTCCGCGCATGCGCGTGGGAGCCGTAAAAGCCGGCGTTATCATTTATCAAACCGGCATTTACAGTGCGCCTGCACCAATGTCTACGGCGCACATGCACCGTAGACATCGGGGTACACTTTTTGGCAAATATCTCCTAAACCTCGTAGGTTTAGGAGATATTGCAAACACCTACAGGTAAGCCTTAATCTAGGTTTACCTGTGGGTGCAAGTTGCAAGAGTTGGTTTACAACCACTTTAAGCTGCCTATACACAATGCAATCTGATTGGCCAATTTATGTGTGTTGAACTTTACATGTAGGCAACCACTGTAAGATGAGGACCTTGCTAAAGAATCAATTCATTCATTTAGCTTCAACCTAGACATGGCCTTTAGACTACATATTTGAGGTTTGTTTGTAAGGAAACTTCTACTTTGGATTTCTGTTAAGAAACGTCTCCATCAATTGTAATGTCTTAACTTTGACAGTGTCCATACACTAGCCACTATGATTGCCCTATCTGTGTAATGCATAGGGGGCTAGTTTTGTAAAATTTTGAGTGCTTTTGAACACTAGTCTTAGAAGCTTCAGCCAACTGGCACCATGGTTAGTATTTGAACCCAGGAGCTGCTAGTTAAGAGTGCTAACCACTAAGTCAATGTGCTTAGTACTATTATACCCAGAATATAATTGAGCTAAAATCCCAAAGATGGTATCACCTATGTAAAGCTTACATTTTAATCCACAGCATATGCCAAAAATAGGCCAGTGCCTAATAGCCAATGCCACATCAGTATGAGCATGGTTGTTTCCATAATATGAATGCCTTACATGAAAATACATTATTGTATAGATGTTGCTGAGTCCAATGCAATCTTTTAGTACCCCTCTATGGGGTTAGAACCCATGAGTTGTTTAAGGCCTGAGTCTTTCAATGTAGAAGCGCTGACCACTAGCCTATTGGGCTGATAAAAGCCATGCTTATAAAATACAATTACTAGTGTTTGATATTTTTAATTCTTTACAAAAATGTTTTGCAAATGAGCCATTCATATTATGGAAAGAACCATGCTCATGCTGGTATGGCATTGGCTAGTAGGGATTTCATTTTTTGGAAAACGGCATGGGGTCCTCCAGTCCATAGCAGTCCCAAACAGCCTGGTATGGACTGGGGGGACCCCACGCCATTTCTCCCCCAAAAATTCTTAAGAGGAACTCAACGCCCAACTTTTCCTAAAAAAATGGCGTGGGGTTCCCCCCAAAATCCATACTAGGCCATTTGGGGCTGGCATAGATTTTAAGGGGAACTCCACGCCAAAATTGTACAAAAAATTGGCGTGAGGTTTTCCCTCCAATCCATACCAGACCTTTATTCGAGCTTGCAGCCTGGAGGTCGGTATGGGGGGATGAGCGAGCGCCTCTTCCCGAACCATACCAGGCCACATGCCCTCAACATGAGGAGGGTGCTTTGGGGTGCTACCCAAAGCACCTTGTCCCCATGTTGATGGGGACAAGGGCCTCTTCCAGACAACCCTGGCCAGGGGGTGGGGGCCCCCAGATCCCAGCCCCCTTATGTGAATGGGTATCGGGTACATTGTACCCCTTCATATTCACCCAAAAAAGTGTCACAAAAGTTAAAATGGCAGGTAACATTTCTGAACAATTCCTTTATTAAAAAAACAAAAATGTCCCGCAATGTAAATCCATCTTCGATCACAGCGCTGATGAGCCGAGAGAAAAAAAAAATTAAAAACTGCCTCAATGACTGCAGCCTTTTTGTGCTGACCCCTCATCATTTTTGCACTGACAGCTCTTATATATGACCCCTTCTGACATGTGACATCAGAGGGGTGGGGTTACCATGTTAACATCACAGGGTTGCCCCACCCTCAGCTATGCTGTCATGGCAAAAAGGCTGCAGGCACGGAGACACCTCCCATCACGCCTGAGTTTTTCTGTATTGTTTTTTGGTCTTGGGTTGTCGGCACTGTGATCGAAGATGGAGTTACATTGTGGAAAGGACTTGTCCCAAACTGTCTCCTGTCATTTTACATTTTTTGACACTTTTTTTGCGAATGAGTAGGGGTACAATGTACCTGATACACATTCACATAGGGGGCGGGATCTGGGGGTTCCCTTGTTAAAGCTGGCTTCCAGATTCTGATAAGCCCCCCGTCCACAGACCCCCACAACCACTGGGCAAGGGTTGTAGGGAAGAGACCCTTGTCTCCATCAACATGGGAACAAGGTGTTTTGGGGAGACCCCAAAACACCCTCCTCATGTTGAGGGCATGTGGCCTGGTGCAATTCAGGCCAAATGCCTGAACCCCCCTTTTCCTGCAGCTTGTCATGTTGCATGTTCGGATAAGGGCCTCGTATGGATTTTTGGGGGACCCCCGCGCCATTTTTAAAATACATTTGGGCGCAGGGTTCCCCTTAATATCCATACCAAACCCAAAGGGCCTGGTATGGACTGAGGGGGGGGGACCCCATGCCATTTTTTTTTAAGATTATGTAAAGAATAGCCAATGCCACATCAGCATGAGCATGGTTTTTCCATTATATTAATGGCTCATTTGCTAAACATTTTTTGTATAGTATTAAAATCATTAAACACTAGTAAAAGTATTTTGTACATGTAATTGTGCTCAGCCCAATAGGAAAATTTCAAGCATTGAAAGACTCCTGAGTTCAAATCCCACAGAGATTGCATTGGTGGAAAAACCCTAAATGAGTGCATTGGTGGGAAAAAAAAGGAAAATCACTATTCGCCAATTAGCCAATGCACCTTAGTTTGTCTGATTCTATTATATGAACTTTTCAAATGCATGCAATGGTATGCAATTATTCCATAATATTTTGGTGTGGAATTCCAATCATCACACACAAGTTAACGTGCAGTTTACATTTTTTTGTTTGTTTATTTTTATTTGCCTGTGCACTATGAAAAATTAAACATAGCTGGTGGATGGTAGGTTGCCTGGGATTTGAACTCATACCTTGAGCACTGTGGAGACATCTGAGCAGACCACCAAGCCATTGTTCTAAGTATGCTGAGCCCTGCGTAATAGTGTAGTATGATTCAAGAATGAACATAAATAATTACCGCTTTATATTCACCTGAATAAAAAAAAAAAAAAAAATTAAGGTAACATAAATGTTCAATACATGCAAGTTTACAGAATAGCAGACATTACACTGTAATAATCATTCATAACTGCATTTGTTAACAAAACAAGGAACAAAAAAAATATTTATTGCAATATACATCAATAGATGCACACGAGGAAGCACATCTCATATAAAAATGTTTCTTTCACATACATTGATCATGGTTGCAGTGCAATGCTATATAAAAACGTACTAGAAATTGGCACTTGCATGTCCGCGAGAGCGCTAATTAGCGGCGATATCGAATTTACTAACGCTTGTTTCTTGCTCATAGCGCTTATATTTATTTGCGCGTACGCATATTGAAATTTGCATAGGCTAAAATGAGCGCTAATTTTTGCAATAGTGCCAGTACTTTCTGGCGCTATAGTAAATCAGCCTCATTATGTGTTTTGGAGTAATAACTATAGTCCTTTACTCCATTGTGCATTACCCGCCAACTATCAATCAGATGTTGAGTGCGTAAAAGTTGTTATAAATGTTTTAAAGCTCTAAAGCAGGGGTCTCAAACTGGCGGCCCTCCAGCTGTTGCGAAACTACAAGTCCCATGAGGCATTGCAAGGCTGACAGTTACAAGCATGGCTCTATCAGGCAGAGGCATGATGGGACTTGTAGTTTCGCAACAGCTGGAGGGCCGCCAGTTTGAGACCCATGCTCCTTAAGGATAGAGATGTTTTCCCTGATGTTGTGTCCAAACTTGGATCCAGCACAATATTGAAGTCTCCGCCCAAGATCAAACAACCTACCCTAAATTTCTCCAGCATCTTCAACATTTTAGCAAGAAAATTAATTGTCCCTATATTTGGTGCATAAATCGCAGCAAATGTATATCGCTGGCTATTCATTGTACCTTTTAACAAATAAAAAGCGACCTTCTCTGTCAGCTTGTACAGACTCCAATACCCATGGGCAAGTTTTCTTGAAAGCAATTGTAACCCCCCTTGCTCTAGCAATAGGCGATGTTGCATGGTATCAGTGATTGAACATGTGTCCAGGCATAACAGGTATAGACCCCTCCCTGAAATGCGTTTCTTGTAAAAACGCTATGTCCGCAGCATAATGATGCAATTCATGCCATAGGTGGCCCCTTTTATGCTGTGAACACAGTCCCCTCACGTTATATGATACAATTTTTAATGGTATAGTCATCTCTCAGAATACCAGCCATGTCTTGTACTCCTTGCCCTTGACCAGAATAAAAAAAAGAAAACAAAAAAACAAAAACAAATACAAGAAAAACTCTATTACATGCCCCCCCCTCCCCAGAGATACTCCGAGTATATCTCCCTCTCGGAGCATCCCAACTAACTGGTAGATGGGTCCACGCACACGCCCTGTACCCGGACCCTTCCACCCCCTTACTGATACCAGTTCAACCAATCACATTGTATCGGGACTGTCCTAAAGTTCAGGATATTCCCCACTCCAATTCCTTCTGCCCCCAGTGCTCCTCTCTTCTATTCACCCAGTATCTAAGTCTTCTAACTGTACCAACCAGAAACCTTTTTTTAAGATTAAAGTGCCCCCTATGTCCTCCCCCCGTACTATAACTTATTATACTAGCATATATATTCCCCCCCCCCCACCCACAACAGAAAATAGTTTCTGCCGCATGCACATATTTACATATATAACACGTGTAACATATACCATAGGCCCCGGCCATCTCACCCCTTACATCGGTTCACCTGGGTTTTTGATCCCATGACCCCCCACCCCCTTACCAAAAAAAAAAGACAACCCTTTTAACCATCCATAAATATAATTAGCTTTGGTGAGGGAGAGAGAAAAAAATAAAAAAGAAGTCTCATTACCATATACTAATTTTACCCCATCAATCCAAAAAGGGAAGGGGGGGGGGGAAACAAAACAAAAAAAAACACCCACGTCCCTTCTTAGGAGCTTCATTTAGTAAGTCATCTATTAATCCTTCTTGTCTTATTAAATGGGTCTATATCTTCCTTAACGATTACTGCGTTGGCCCCTAGGGGGAACTTGTTGCCACTGTTCCGGCCGCTGTACGGGAATCCCTATTTTTTGTGTCCTCCAATCTACAAATTTTACTAATGGGAGATCCAATGTTTCCACAAAAAACTGCAAGTCGTCTTTAGTCTGTAAAGTTGCTGTTCTGCCATTCCTAGAGGCCGTCAAACTGAATGGAAACCCCCAGCGATAATAAACCCCCTTTGATTGCATGGCTTCTAACAGGGGCCGAACTGCTCTGCGTTGGTACAGGGTCCTGCGTGTTAAGTCTGGGTACAATGATAGATTCGTACTGTCAAGGGAGATTTCAGGACTACTACGGGCCATTTTCATAATAGTTTCCTTTGTTGCATATTTGTGCAATCTACATATAACATCCCTGGGTTTCTCCGTATTTTGAGTAGTGTATGTGGGAACTCGATGTACCCGATCTATCTCAATACATTCAGGCGCGGAGGCCCCCATAATCTGACCAAATATTTTTTGGACTACTGAGGCTAGTTTGGCTGTTTGAATTGTTTCGGGTAGCCCTTTTATACGGATATTCTGCCTTCTGTCTCTATTCTCATAGTCGTCCAATTGATCCTTGTATGAGTTTAGGGCATCCTCATGTTCTTTAATAGAATCTTGAACCTCCGCCACTACCTGTATCATTACATCCTGGCTCTCTTCCACACTTTCCACCCTATGCCCCACTGCCCGTGTGTCTTTTCTCAAGTCCTCTACTGCTTGCTGGCAGGACTGCTCCACCGCACTAATTAGCTGTTGAATGTCAGTCTTTGTGGGAAGGGCCCTCAGTAGTTCCCTAATTTCCCTGATGTCCCCCTCCCTTAGCGCCGGGGTCTGCTTCTCACCCTCTTCCAGTGAGGGGCTTGTGGGTTTTGTGACCAGTGGATTCAATTTCTCTCCTTGTGTCTTAGAGCTATGACTGCGGCTAGCCATTGCTTGATTCTCCTCCCCCGCTACTGGTTCCTCCTCCAATGTTGGGGTTCCTCTCCCCCCTGCTTCCGGGTCCCCCTTTGGGGATAGTGCTATTCCATTTAAGAGTTCAGGGGGGCTATCTTGGACAGTTTCTACCCTCTCCATATTTGGGCTCCCCTCTTCATGCATCAAACAGCCTTGCCCCTGCACTGCAGTTTCTTTTCCCTCACTCGGGGGGTATTGTTCTACATTGGGGAAGCTTCCTCCCCAGTCCTATTGTCGGTGATCCCCTCCCATACTCTGCATGAGCCCGTCCAGCTGCTTGGACACCGCGACTTGGAGTCAAGGACTTAAAGTCCGATCGTTTCCCACTATCTCCCTTGATGTCCATAGCCCCTATCTTCCTGTTTTCCTATATGAAGCCCCTGCTCTGCCCGGGGGAGACATGTAAGCTCGTATCCCTCCTGTCTCATTCCAACTTCCCTTAGCCAGCTGCTGCTGCACAGCTTGTCGGCGTGTAGTCATTGCTGATGTCAATGTTTCATAAATAACACCTCTAGGCAGTCCAATAAGAGGGGCGACAATATTCCACAAAACATAATATATATGGATAATTCAGGCGAATGTTTTCATCATAGGGGAAACATAAATAAATTAAAAAGACTGCTCGGACAGTCATAGAAAAACCCGGTATCCTTTCTGCTTTCGACTTCTTAAGGGAGGGGGGAGGGGGGGAGAACCCCCAAAACAGTCTCTGTAGATCAAATAAAGACAGGGATATAAAATAGTAGATGTCCTTTTTTTTTAAAGATCTCTGCAGGTTAATGGCCGGTGGCTAAGTAATCAGTCAATTATGTTAACCTTGGCAAATCTATTCAGCCATCCTACTGAAAAGTTTTCTGACTTGCTGTATTTAATATCACAGTACATCCAAACACAGGCAATACACAGATCCACGGATGCAATGTTAAATGCAGAAAGCAAAGCAGCAGCCGACCAGCTTCCCAAGTAGCACTTTCACTTTTGGTAGGTAAAGGGGGAAAAGAAAAATAAATCTCCTACCCGTGCTTCAGCCCCGCAAGCCTGCAGTTTACCCAGTCCGACCGCGTTGTGCAGCTCCAGTCCTTCACTCCTCCTTCTATAGCCGCGGTCCTCGAGGGGAACTCCAGGCTAACAGGTAACCCCTCAGGCTTATGTATCTACCGCCATTCCCGCTCTGCTCCTATAGGCTCTAACAGGGCCTCCGCGCCCGTTACTCCACATCCCTCCAGAGCACTCAGCCACCACGTCACCTGGAGAACTTTCGCACACGGCGGCGCCGGCGGGTCGCAGGGGGTCCTCCATTTTTTCACAGGCTCTGGTCTTGTCCTTCCCCCAAAGCGCCGCCAGTGCAAGCCGGTCCCCACTCCAGCACACTCACTCCGTCTCCCCATCCATTCATGCGCCCAGCTGGAGACTGACTGACCGGCCAGCCAGCTATTGACAGCGTTTCCCAGGATCCATTAGCAGCAACAGCTTGACCGGCTTAGTATACTAGGACAGCATGGGAGCTCAGGCTAAAGACATGCTCACTCCTCCACGCTCATCATCCTCTAGAAAGAAAACATTCGATCTAATGTGATTAGCCGACTCTCCGAACGCCACTTTCCAGATAAAATCCCTCCCAGACCAACAGGTCAAAAACTGTCAGAAAAATCCTGGGTGTGCTCCAGAGGAGTGAGAAAAGACACCACTTATCATTGTGCCCAATATCCTTCCCAACCAGGCCTCTGCGTAGTTGACTGTTTCCGCCGTTACCATACCTCACTAAATTATTAGTGAAGTATGGTAAACATAACCCTCACTTCCTGCCATTTACCTTCACACCCCTTATGCCTCTGCTTGCTCTGTAACTGACCCTGGCTTGTTATTCGACCACGCTTCTGCCTACCGATTCTGTACATACCTCTGCCTACCGATTCTGTACATACCTCTGCCTGATCTGGAACTGACCCTGGACTGTTTGACCATGCTTTTTGCCTGCCTCTTGGACTGATCTTTTACCCTGCCAGTGGACTAGTGGGATTCATAACACAGGGGTCTCACATATGTGAGGGGCTCCAGAATTGTTTTTGCTTTCTCATTCCTAGATTAGGGTCTGGAGACTCGGAAGCTTCAAAGAGATTTGGGTGGGAGAAGCCTCTAACCCTGTCCCCATTCTGTCCTGAATTAGGCACTACTTCTGCCTGCTGTTTGTAGAACCTATGCCATCATGCCTCTGCCTGTCGCATGAACTGACCACACCACATGGATTTGCCTACTACCAGGACCAATATTTTGGCACTGCTGACAATTCTCTGACTGCACTAACCCTGGACTGTATATGGATAGTATTCCTGCCTGTTGCCTGGACAATTGCATTCGCTTTTGCTGACCAAGTCCCTGCCTGCTGCCTGGACCAGTGCTATCCTCCTGTGGATAACTGCGCTCTTCTCACCCAAGGAAAAGAAAACAGAAGAAAATTCCCAAAGGCAGAGTTTCCGTTTGTGCTGCTAACATTGTTAATATTGCCTGCTAGTGATAGTGATATCAACTGTTTTCACTAATTGCCGTGTGATCTCTTGCTGCCAGAATTGACTTACAGTGCAATGGCTGTTAACGCTGCTAACGCTGACAGGCTTAGAGGACTATAGGTGATATGGCTGTTACGGCATTCGACATAGACAGCTTTGATTACCTTTGGACTGGGACATCGCATGTTAAGTCTCGGCTCTCGGACCCTGAATCCCGGCTCTCGGCTCCTGGCTCAGAACACCTGTATCTTGGCTCTTGCTTGCTGGCCAGGCCACGGCGTGGGGTGGGGCTCGCTGCTTGTGCCTCCTTGCAGCTCCGGTACGTGTACCACGGCCACCGCGCCTCCTGGTCCCTGCCTGGCTTCTGTGCTGCGGCTCTTCTCGTGACTCACCTACACTCGGCTGGCGGCTTTCAGACTTGTACCTCATGCTCTGCTCGAGACTCCAGGCAAACATTGTACAGCATACAGCCTGTGGATTCCGGTCTTTGGCTCATAGACTTCAGCCCATGCCCTGAGGTTAGTGCTGCTTATCGTGCCCTCCATCTCTGTCTTCCAACTTGGTGTACATAACCCAGGACACACAATACTGAAGATATACTGTGCTAATATCAGTTATGATAAACCTTACTTGATGTCAACGACTCTTGGTTAAAAAACTTTAAAACTAGAGAATATATATATCTTGGTGTAATGAGGTGGAGGATGCGGAGAGCATTAAAATTTAAATAAAAGAGGAAAAAAAAAAGTATACAAAGTGGAATATATATAGGTGCGAAGTGAAAGTGAAAGATCAGATATTCCTTTCGGAGACATATGAATGCCTTTAGGCTCTGATTTCACAGGACTGTAATCAGTGATGCTTTCTCTTTATGTATGTGTGTGTATATATATATATATATATATATATATATATATATATATATATATATACATATACACACACACACATATACACATACATTGGATGTTTTCCTTTTATACACATACGTTGGATGTTTTCCTTTTATAAAGTCTTTCTGAAAATATTTGAAATATCTCTTCAAACAAGACATCTGCCCTAGTGATGAAAAACTTAAACTTTAAAAGTGTGGATGCTTGCTTGGCAATACCAAGTTTCTAGGGTTGTCCCGATACCGATACTAGTATCGGTATCGGTACCGATACAAAGCATTTGCGCGAGTACTTGTACTCGCGCAAATGCTCCCGATGCCCAGTCCGATACTTTTTTTTTCTCAGAGCGGGGGGCGGAGAGTGGGATGGAGAGTGTGCGGCGGGGGGCGGATACCAGGACGGAGAGCGTGGCGGGGGCGGAGACCAGGGCCGAGAGCAGGACGGAAAGTGTGCGGCGGGGGGCGGAGACCAGGGCGGAGAGCGGGGCGGGGGGCGGAGACCAAGGCGGAGAGCGTGGCAGAGACCAGAGCGAGTCTTCAGGCAGGTAAGTAAACTGAATCTGATCCAATTGCCTGTCTGCTGCTCAAATGCTCCCGGAGCTGTTCCCCCTTCACCTCCATGCCGCTGTGCCCCCGTCACCTCCATGCCGCTGTGCCCCCTTCACCTCCGTGCCGCTGTGCCCCCTTCACCTCCGTGCCGCTGTGCCCCCTTCACCTCCGTGCCGCTGTGCCCCCTTCACCTCCGTGCCGCTGTGCCCCCTTCACCTCAATGCCGCCGTGCCCCTCCTCCATCCCCTCGGTATCTCAGGATAGAGAGCGGAGGTAGGAGCCGGTAAATCCGGCTCCTTACTTGTCGGGATGTACAGAGTCATCACTGACTCTGTCCATTCACATAACTGAAACATCGTAAACTGTGTTTACAATGTTTCAGTTTATGAATGGAGAGGAGCCGCTGTCTTCTCTCCATTCATTTTCAGCGCAGCTGAGGCTGCTGAGAGAGGGACTGGGGAATCTGTGTCCCTAGACCCTTTCCCTGTCTCAAAGGGGAGATGTCAGAGGTCTGTTAAGACCCCTGATATCTCACCAAAGCCCCCCACAACAAGGCTGATAAAAAAAAAAGAATAAAATAAAAAAAAAATTATTGTAAAAAAAATAAAAAATAAATAAAAAATAAAAACACACACACTGACACTGACCCCCCCTTAAAAAAACAAAGCATTGTAAAAAATAAATAAATAAAATAAATAGTAAAAAAATAAAAATAAAAATGTAAAAAAAAAAACTGACACATGAGATTAAAAAAAGTATCGGTATTCGGTATCGGCGAGTACTTGAAAAAAAGTATCGGTACTTGTACTCGGTCTTAAAAAAGTGGTATCGGGACAACCCTACAAGTTTCAAAGGGATTGCTGTGATGATTGCTATATCTCGGACTGGTCTTTAATACTGATATATAACAAAGAAAAAAACTGCGCTATAAGTTATACAAGCTAAAGGCAGCAAAAAATGGTGGTATAAACACAAAACATTAAACAGAAAAAAATTTGCGCCAATAATACAAAATGAACAAAAGCATGAACATATATCCAGGGGCTGAATTGTGTAAAACACTGACAATCCACAAATCATCAGCTTATGCCAACTAATTTAGAACATAGAGAGTATAGTCCGCTGAAAGACCAGACCCACCATAGACGGCAAATGCAGGAACATGAGTGTGGCTAAAAAACAATCATTTTAAAGTTGCCCACATGGATATTAATAAATCAAGCAAAGATAATATATGGAAAAAGTTTTACAGTTTATTTATAAAATGATTAAAACACTTACATCACGGGAGCGATATAAACAGCATAAGAATCTGCCGGCCGGCAAACAGAAACGATCACCCTTCCCTCAGGACAGCGTGGTGACATCAGCATTGATAACGTCCAATTAGTGACGAAAAGCGTACGGGAGCGGCGTGCTGACGTCACCACGCTGTTCTGAGGGTTTCTGTTTGCCGGCCGGCAGATTCTTATGCTGTTTATATCGCTCCCGTGATGTAAGTGTTTTAATCGTTTTATAAATAAACTGTACCGTACGTTACTACTCTATGGTCTGTGTCCTCTCCTTTACAACGGCTTCGGGTGTCACTATATCCACGAGTAGAAGGATCGGGTGCAAGAGTGGGGCTGTATGCTGTTCTCCTGGTGGTTCATCTACTAAAGGCCGCGGCTGGGTCACAGCCAACTGTGTATCGGGGGCTTATCTCTGGTAAGCTGCCATTCTGTGTGGTGGAGGGCACTGTCAGTCTGCAAGATCACTGGGTGTCATTGGAATTTATTTGATGTGCCCATATTGTTTCCTTGGAGTTCTTATGCCACACAACTACCAGGTCTTGGTTTGACCCACATCATATTATACATCATAACCTCCTGGCTTTGTTCTTGCCAAAGCTGAAATTAGTGTGCTGTGTGGTTGGTATATACCAACCAGCCCCTGGACTTTTTTCTTGATAATATTCTTTGAAAACTTTTTCCATATATTATCTTTGCTTGATTTATTAATATCCATGTGGGCAACTTTAAAATGATTGTTTTTTAGCCACACTCATGTTCCTGCATTTGCTGCCTATGGTGGGTCTGGTCTTTCAGCTGACTATACTCTCTATGTTCTAAATTAGTTGGCATAAGCTGATGATTTGTGGATTGTCAGTGTTTTACACAATTCAGCCCCTGGATATATTTTCATGCTTTTGTTCATTTTGTATTATTGGCGCAAAATTTTTTCTTTTTATGTTGTTTTGTGTTTAATACTGATATATAGTTGGGGAGGTACCAGGTGAAGGCAAATATATATAGTAATCCATAAATAATAAAGAAGTTGATGCCGATTGGTGTAAGTGGTGAGCCATTGTGAGCATATCTGCATACCAGCTTGTAAAAAGGACACGTAGTAAGAAGAAGGAAGCGGGGGGTGAAGAACACGCTACTAATGATGGCCCTACACAGAGCACTTCAGATAAAAAGCATCATAGTAAGCCTCAAAATAAACAGCAAGAGATAGCCCGGCTTGAACAATTTGCCCAAACCCCTGCTGTTGCCATTTTTTTGCCCAGGGACGAAGTGCAACCAGTTGTTGCTGGTTTGGTCCAGGGAACACGGGACACAGTTAAAGAAGGACAGGCCGTTGCAGCAGGGGTAGAGGAAATAATGTCCGAAGAAATAAATAGCAACTCACATATAGAGAGTGACTTTCACGATACACCAGCTAAACCAGCAAGAGGACCAACTTCCACAGGTATCCCTCATAGCCCAAATACAGAGCACGTAACTACGTTAACAAATATTATGAAAGCCATCAACAAATGTAATAGCTCTGTGAACATCTTGGCTCAAAAGCTAGAAGGAATGAGGGAAGAAATAGGCTTACAAGATATACATACAATTAGAGAAAGAATATCAGGTGCAGCAGAAAGAATAAGCACACTTGAAGACTCTTTACAAACAATCATGAAATCGAAAAAAAACGATACAACAATTATCTTTATATAAGTCTTGTTTGGAAGATTTGGAGAATCGCTCCCGATGAAATAACATCAGGGTGGTCGGGTTACCGGAACGGGTGGAAGGCAATAAGCCAGTAGAATTCATAGAAAGATGGCTTAAAGAAGTTTTGGGAGGAGAACATTTTTCCCCTCTCTTTTCAGTAGAGCGTGCACACAGAGTTGCTGCACGGTCCACATCTGAGGGAGAGCATGTAAAACCAAGAACTTTTATTTTGAAGATGATGAACTATAAAGACAGAGATATGATACTGCAAAGAGCTAGACAGCTAGGTGACATAAGGTTGGATGGTGCAAAAATATGTTTTTTTCCGGACTTCTCGGCTAATGTGCAGCGCCAAAGGGTGGGAGTTATGGAGATAAAGCGACGGCTGAGGCAAAAAGAATTGACCTATGCTATGTTATTTCCAGCTAAATTAAGAGTAAAGACTCAGGACAATACTTTTTTTTTTTTTTTACATTACCGGTCTTGGCATCTCAATGGATGGACAATTATATACGGCCAAATTTTTTTTTTTAAATAATTTTTGTAGTTTGGGTCCCTTACTTTTTTTGGGGGGGGGGAGAAGAGGGGATTGAGGGGTGAGGGGGTGAGGGAAGATTTTTATTTTTTTATTTTTCTCTTTTGTGCCTTCTCTCTCTTTCTCTCCTTTTCTCTCTTTCTTCCTCCCTCTTTGGCTCTGTTCTGGTGTTGAAGGTGGGAGGGGAGGGGAGACAGTTAAGAGGGAAGGATAAAGTACCGTAATAAAAGGGGTCAGGGTGGGCTCTGCTTTTTTTGGGGTCTTTTTTGATCATATAACCCCTATGAATGTTTTTTCCATTATTTTTTTAATATTTTTTTTTAATGTGGTGTCTGTTTTTTTTTTTTTTTTTGTAGGTGTGTCTGTCTTTGTACTTGTATTTGTTAGTAGTGTGTGTACACCTTCGATTAGATACTTGCGCATTAACTCTACTCTTTTGCTTAGCCCTCTGGTTTATCCCCGTGACTCTGCTTCACTCCTCTTCTCTATATCCCCTATACATGGTATAGATATAACATCTAAATTAGTTACAACTGAAGTTAAAATGTATGATGATATTATCTTAAAGTCCCTCAAGGGGATTTGATAATCTCATGGAATGTTAGAGGTTTAGGCACTCCTTCCAAACGACAAGCAATTTTTACATCATTGGCAAGATTCTCACCTTCAATAATCTGCCTCCAGGAAACCCATCTACTTCCTCATACATTACAATATCTAAGGAAAAAGCAGTTTACAACCCAATTTCACTCTACATATACATCATACTCTAGAGGGGTATCTATACTTATTGCTAATACAATAGACTTTAAATATAGACAGATTAAGAAGGACGATAGGGGTAGGTATATTTTTCTAGATTGCTTACTGGTTGGACAGAGATGTGCATTGGCAAATATTTATATTCCTCCACCCTATACACCGGAAATATTGAAAGAATTTATTATGTTTGTATCTGACAAGACAGACTGCCTGTGGTTACTAATTGGAGATTTTAATAACTGTATGATCCCATCAATGGATACATTTTGTCCATCAGATAAACAATACCCGGAGGGTTCTACGGCCTTTGCTAAATATATATGTAGTGGGACCCCCAAAAATGGGGTCGCTATGTTGTAAATTTAGGGGCAGTCTGAGCCATAGTATGGCTCAGATTCTACAATTCTGTTTAATATGGACTCTGCCATGTTGTTGTCTGGTGTATAGTTTCCCTGGGCCTGTGGTGGCGCTGTTGCCCAGGTCTCGGGTTGAACCACTGATGACATTGTGGTGTGATTGGGTGTCCTCTCTCAGCTGCTGTGCCGTGGGCAGAGTTCAGCCTGCTGTGCATGCCGGGAGAGGGAACATAAGGGGCAGACGCCATGAGGCGGGGGAGATTGGCCGGGGGGATTCCCAGGAGGACCCCTGGTGGCGAAGTCACGCCCATTGGCCTTTCTGGCCTGGGGTGCGTGAACTGGTCGAGGAGTCTCGGGCACCTTTAGCCCGAGGCTACGGAGTTCCAGGTAGGCCCAGTACCTTCAACTGGGTCTACAATCAACACACTGGAGTCCCAGGGAACCCGTGTGAGGGTGGCCTGCTCTGAATAAGAGGAAACCAGGGGAGGACCTGTCCGATGGATCGGTGAAGGAATTCACGGTAAAGGGGAGGCCTGGTTACCTATCAGAGGGAAGGATTCATGAGTTGCAGTATAGCTCCTGTAGTGTGTCCCATTGGCACCTATGGTCTCTATTAATCTATGGGAGTTTTTCTAACTTAGTAAATAAAGGATTCTGTGGCAGAGGATCTCTTGGACTTGTCCGTGAAGGGGACTACCTTAAAGAAACTGTTTGTGCTTCACTCCGGCTGCTAGAACTGTGAGAGGGATCTATCCGGGTGAGCAATTCACACTCAGGCTTGAGTGGAGAATAGGGTAACTGGGTGCCGTGTGCCTGAACCTGTCTCCCTACCTGCTTTTGTTACCATCTTCAACCTATTCCCAAATCTGTTTCAAGCAAGATAAAATAAACTCGTCTGTTTGAAGTTTGAATATTGTCTGGACATTGGCCTTCTTTCGGGGAAAAGAACAGACTTTTCCCTATATTCTGGGGATGAGAACCAATGGAGGGGAGGTAACTCGCTGCAGGACCCAAAATTGTGAGAACACCGCTCAACCTCTTATACCAGGAGGATACGGGCATGTGGCACAGTGTGCCTTTATCTCTGCAAAGTGAAGGTAGGCAGGAGAAAAGGGTCCGTGTGCTACATATAATAGAGATGGGACTGACTGACCTTTGAAAACTGTGAAACCCGATGGACAGACAGTTCTCATATTCCTCGAGTACACATAAAACTCTTTCCAGAATATATCTGGCATTGGTATCACTATCTATACTGCCATATCTTAGAGAGATTAATTATGGGGCCAGAGGAATATCAGACCATTCTCCCTTGGTCTTCTCTTTTTCTTTTAAGACCAATAAGAGGGATAAGTTATAGAAAGTTAACCCTTATTGGGTCTCATCCCTTCCTTCAGATGACATTAAATTACAGATTAATATTTTTCAGCAAATACATTTACGGTGTCACCCCTAATATATTGGGATGCACAGAAAGCTTACCTTAGAGGACTCCTTATCTCACAAATATAAAAAAAAAAGAAGCAATTTAGAAAATGGGAAAAAACAATGGCTGATGATATGATGCAAGCAGAGGCACTTTTTATTTATAATCCTAATAAAGATACTCAAATTCAATGGACACATAGTCAAGAAAAATATGCACAAGTAGCTATAAAGAGAGCAGAAAACAAAAGATTTCTTCTACAGCAACCTTATTTTGAGGAGGGAGAAAGAACGGGACATATATTGGCCTCTGTGGTAAAGATGCAGCATTCCACTACTTTTATAACTGAAATTCAAGCTTCTGCAGATGGGAAGGTTAATAATACCCCTGAGATTTTGGGGGTGTTCCGGGCTTTTTATCAGGAACTATATAAAAGTAGGAAAAGAGATCAGGAAAGGGGTATGGAATCTTTCTTACAGACAATTAATTTGCCAAAGTTACTAGAAGAGGAGAAAGAGGCACTAGAGCAGGGGTTTCAAACTAGCGGCCCTCCAGCTGTTGCGGAACTACAAGTCCCATCATGCCTCTACCTGTGGGAGTCATGCTTGTAACGGTCAGCCTTGCAATGCCTCATGGGACTTGTAGTTTCACAACAGCTGGAGGGCCACCAGTTTGAGACCCCTGCACTAGAGAGATCATTAACATTTGAAGAGTTGATAAATGCAGCAGCTAATTTAACCAATGATAAAACACCTGGATCAGATGGCCTACCAGTGGAAATTTATAAAACATATGGAGAGGTGTTAGTACCTGACCTTCTTTCAGTCTTCAACCATGCCTTCGAAGAGGGGACTTTGCCCCCCTCGATGAACAAAGCAGTGATTATCTCCATCTTGAAACCAGGTAAAGATCCAACCAAACCTGATGCATATCGTCCCATTTTCGTTGTTGACATCTGATGTCAAACTTTTGGCAAAAATACTGGCAACTAGACTCTCAAAAGTACATCGGCATATTAATACATCGGGATCAGTCGGGTTTTATCACGAATAGATCAGCAGCCAATAATATTAGACGACTGTTCCCAAACTTACAACTACCCGTAGACAATATAGGGAATAGAGCTATTGTGTCTTTAGATGCTACTAAAGCTTTTGATAGTATAGAGTGGGAATTTCTATGGGCCTGCCTAAAACAATTTGGAATAGGACCAAGATTTATAAGGTGAATAAAACTCCTATATAGCGCTCCGAGTGCAAGAGTACAGATTAATGGATCTGTGTCCTTGCCATTTCTGCTTGGAAGAGGGAAGAGACAGGGGTGCCCCCTGTCTCCGCTCCTCTCGGCAATGGCCTTGGAGCCCTTGGCGGAGGCTATTCGAGATTGCCCGAATATTGTAGGATTTCGGAGATGTGAGGTGGAGGAAAAAATAGCTCTCTTTGCGGATGATGCTTTATTATTCTTAGGAGATACATACACACCTTTGTCTACAGCCATTTGACTTATTGATACCTACGGAACATTCTCGGGGTTTGAAATTAACTGGGATAGATCAGTAATTACGCCTATTGATGCTGTCGACCCAATACAAATGGAGCTCCTATATCAAGATCACCAGATGAAGCATGTTGCATCATTTAAATATCTAGGGGTGACAATAACCCCACAGGTCAATGACTACAGGGGGTCCCCGGGTTACAAACAAGATAGGGACTGTAGGTTTGTTCTTAAGTTGAATTTGTTTGTAAGTTGGAACAGGTACATTTTTAGGGGTAGCTTCAGCCAAAAAAATAGTTTTTATACTTTTTAAATAGCATAGGGAAGGGTTATCACCCCTGTAACATTTGTTTTGCTGGCTGTGCCCCTGTTCAGAAGATTTCACCTCACTTTCCATCCCAATGACAAATGGATTTTGAAAATTTTTGGTTGTTAGGGAAACATGGACTGGTGATAAAGCTCCAGTGGAGGTATCTTTTTCCCATAAAAATGCTTACAGGAGTGAATTTCCCTTCCTAGGGGTAGATTTCCCCTCACTTCCTGTTATCTCCCTCCGTTTGTAAGTAGGAGTCGTTTGTAAGTCGGATGTTTGTAAGTAGGGGACGGCCTGTATATAGATAAAAATATCCTTCCCCTTGTGGCCAGATTCAGGCAACAAGGTAAAACCTGGTGTAAATTTCCATTGACAATGATCTGAAGGGCAAACCTGGTGAAAATGGTGTGGCTGCCCCAATTGTTATATTTACTGCATAACTATCCAGTCTGGTTGACATTAAAATTATTTAGAACAATAGATGCGACCTTTAGAGATATTATATGGAAATATGGTAAACCAATAATTAAATTCGAAACCCTGCAACAAGCAAAAGATAGAGGAGGAATAGCGGCCCTTAATTCAAAATTCTATTATCTGGCAGCACAACTTCAACATCAGAGTGGATAGGAGGAGATAGACAACCAAGACCCCATACAGAATATCCTAATGACTCAATTTAAACCATCACCATTGGTACAACAAATAGTATCCCACCAATTTTATAAAAAGAGAAAAATACCAACTTTTTACTTAATCCATATAGGCTGTGGGAAACGATACACATTATTACACATCACGTGGGATATACTAGACACATGCCAATATGGGACACATGGTCCTGAGCATTATCTAAGCTAAATAAATTACCAGAATTGCTAAAATGGAAAAAAGCAGGACTAATGTTTTTACACCAACTGTTTGAAGGAGATGTCTTTCTATCTTTTGATATACTGAAAGCTCGTTTCCAATTATCAAATAAAAATTATTATCAGTACCTTCAAATATGACATGCGTTACAAAGTCAGACTTTAACATTCCATCTACAATATAATCCATCAGAGATATTGATGAAGGCAACTTCATCATGATCCATGAAAAGAGGTTTAATAGGGGAACTCTACCTGATGCTCCTGAATGCGGAGAGGGTAGAGGGACAGGTGAATAGTTTTTTCCCCTGGCAAAAAAGACCTGGTAGACCTTAGTGAAGAGGAATGGAGGGGAGCTATGGAGATTTTACCAGAGGTATCTATTTCACTATCGCAGAAATTGACACAGCTTTTTATAATACATAGAACACATTATACTCTGCAAAAAATTATATGCCCGGGGAAAATACACATTGTCCCTATGTCCGGGATGTTCCGTCTCCAACGGATCTCTCATCCCTATGCTTTGGCGCTGTTCCAAGCTCCATAAGTACTGGGAGAAAGTATTCCAGACCTTGAATACACTATG
The DNA here is from genome assembly GCA_029206835.1 of Rana muscosa. NCBI lineage: Eukaryota > Metazoa > Chordata > Amphibia > Anura > Ranidae > Rana > Rana muscosa. The sequence goes on along the minus strand of CM055122.1, from coordinate 942,623,196 downwards.
TCGTACAGAAATACCATGTGCACCCAAAATAGCAATATTGGGGATAATTCCAGATGGACACGATGTGGACTAGATCTCTTTATTTAACTCGTAAGCTTATCTTACAGAAATGGATTGATATAACTTCACCAACCCACAAACAATGGTGTAATAAGGTAAATATTATATAAAAAGCGAAAGAAACATAGGGGAGTTCCCCACAAATTTAATAAAATATGGTCCCATTGGCTTGATTCTAGTAATCCGCTCTACGATGGTTTGTGTAGGGAGATGAAAAAGGGGAAAGGGGGGGGCAGAGATAGGTACTAGATCTGTAATAGGTCAAGAAGTAGAGATTGAAATGAAAATTAACTATATATAGAGGTGTATGTTTATTGTTGTATTGTCTTGTTAGATGTTCTATGTTGGATTGAATTAATCTCTACACATTTGTTATTATAGAATGTAAATGAAAAGCTTCTTATTATTATAGTTATTACTAAGCTCTTAAACGTTTGTATGTAATAAGCAATACAAAAACAAAATAAAAATTATTTGATTTAAAAAGAACAACTGCGCTACTAAAACCACAGGTAATCTTTTGTTTACCCTTTGCCCAGCAGAATGTATTTTGGGGTGTAATTCTTGGCATGTGCATGCTATGTGTCCCCAGAACACCTGATGGTGTTCCTTGCATGTTGGGCCTCTGTATGCGGCCAGGCTGTGTAAATGCCTCACACATGTGGTATTGCCATACTCAGGAAGAGTAGCAGAATGTATTTTGGAAGTCATTTTTGCTATTTACATGCTATGTGTTGGAAATATCTTATAAATGGACAACTTTGTGTAAAAAAAATGTGTTTTCATTTTTTTCCAAATTTTACAAAAACTTCTGGAAAAAAATGAACCGTTCAAAAGACTCATTATGCCTCAGATTATACGTTGGGATGTTATCTTTACAAAATGGGGTCATCTTGTGGGCGTTTCCATTGTCCTGGTGCTCCAGGACCTTCAAAAGTGTAATAGGTGGTTGAGAAATGAGATGTGTAATTTATGCTCCTAGAATGCCTGAAGGTGCTATTTCAATGTTAGGCCTCTGTATGTGGCCAGGCTGTGTAAAAGTCTCACACATTTGGTATCGTTATACTCAGGAGGAGATGCAGAATGTATTTTGGGGTGTCATTTGTGGTATGCACATGCCATGTGAGAGAAATAAGCTATCACAATGACAATTTTGTGAAAAAAATAAATCGTAATTTTGCAAAGAATTGTGGGATAAAATGACAACTTCAAATAACTCACCATGCCTCTTACTAAATACCTTGGAATGTCTACTTTCCAAAAAGGTGTCATTTGGGGCATTTGTACTTTCCTGGCTTGTTAGGGTTTCAAGAAATGAGATAGGCCGCCAATACATCAGATGTGATCAATTTGTTATGATTTGCACCATAGATTGTAGACTCTATAACTTTCACACAGACCACATAATATCCACTAATCTGGGTTATTTTTACCAAAGATATGTAGCCGCATAAATTGTGGCCAAAATTTATGAAGAAAAATTACTAATTTACTTTTTTTTTTTCAAAATTTTCGGTCTTTTTTTCATTTATTGGGCATAAAATAAAAAACACAGAGGTGATCAAATACCACCAAAAGAAAGCTCTATTTTTATGAAAAAAAGGACAGAGAAATAATTTGGGTACAGTGTTGTATTACTGAGTAATTGTCATTCAAAGTGTGAGAGCACTGAAAGCTTAAAATTGGTCTGGGCAGGAGGGGGGTTTAAGTGCCCAGTAAGCAATTGGTTAATGTTGTTCTTTTAAATAAATTTTGATATAAAATACTTACCTGGATGATGTAAAGAACGTTGCTCAGTCTCTTGAGAGATGATTAAAGGAGTTCAGAGTATACAATTTACTTATGGGAAAAAAAAAATCTGTTTTTATCAGTTTAACATCTGATACGTCCCCTATCTGGGGACCATATATTAAATGGATTTTAAGAACAGGGAGATGGAAGGGGAGCTTGCTCTGTCCACTCCACGCATCGACCTGGTATTGCAGTACCTCCAGGACCGGTGCACCCCTCTCTTACGCAGTTTCCAAAAGACAGAAATGAAAACTCCTTTTGCTTTTTGCTTGCTCACAATGTTTGTTTGTTGCTTTTGCTGCTCGCAAGCTGCTGTTCATTCTTGCAATAAACTTGCATTTATTACCCCTGTGTGTTTGTGCTTTGTGTCACTTTCTTGGGATGGTTTATCTACTGCTTTCTCGCCACATCATGCTTTAGAAAGTCAGCTAGTCAGGAACACCTAGAATTAGTAAGTGCACAAATTTCAACAAGACAGCTAGTGTTCTACCGATCTATCTCCCAAGGCCCAAAATGAAGCCTTTACTGCCAGTGTCAGTTTGGAGAGTCCTTTTTGAATGGGTTGACTTTGCTACATTTCTGTCCCTTGCTGCAGCTAGCTAAAAGTCAGTCGAGCCGAGTCAAGGTAGAATATTCCACAGCTTGTGTCTCCCTCTAGTGGGTCTCAGCTTCGTCCACGTTAGCCAGGAGGTGGGCCCATGCAAATGATTTCCCTCATTCGGCATGAACGAGCAGCACCTGGATCTGTGCAATTCTTGCTGTATTGGCCAGCAGACAGGGATTAGGCCTCAAGCCCAGGCACCCCTGAAAAGTTGCGGATTGGCGGCTTCGGCCAGTCTAGACTGGGGGGAAGGGCGGGTACAGGCAGACTGGCACCTCTCAGAGAGCTCTTCGTTTCGCCCGGGACGGGCGGCGCTTGGAATGAGACAATAGTTGGGTTATTGCTTCTCGGCCTTTTGGCTGCGATCAAGCTGGGGTAACCTAGTGTCAGGTCACCTGTGGCCAGATGACAGGTGTGCACCACAAGATAGTGAACCCTATGGCTGACTGCTGCGGATAGGAAACTGGGTGGTTGTGGAAAGCGGGACCAGAGGAGCACAACCGGGATCCTACGGGAAGCTAGAGCCGAGATTCCCCAGGGCGTGGAGTCTAAGACCCAGCAGGTCTTCTCCAGAGCCTCTAGTGGTGAGGATGTTATGCTGCATGCTAGGTCCAGGTCGCGGCCCCTAGAGTCTCCTAGCTCACGCCCCGTAGGGTAAGGGGAAAAGAGGGGAAGCAGCAGCACAAGATACAAGAATAACGAAGAACAAGCCGAAGGTCAAGGGTCACAAGCAGACAAGGATAACGAAGGACAAGCCGAAGGTCAAGGGTCACAAGCAGACAGGGATAGTCAGGGACAATACAATAACGTAACAGAGAGACAGACGTAGCACACGGCAGGCAGGAACCCAAACACACAATGCTTAACAAACACGTTGATCAGCAGAGCAGGCTTGCAGTGCACAGGTTAATATAGTGTTCTGTGATAGGGCCTGGGGTGGAGTCAGGCTGGGAGGAGATTATAAAGGAAGCCAGGTGAAAGGGTTCTGGCCTCTAAGATGAACACATGAGGAGGAAAGGTAAGATGGCAGACAGACATTAATGCATATCCATGACACCTAGAGTGATCAGTGGAAGGTGAGTCTCTGGATCGCCCCTTTGGGGAATCCAGAGACATCTGGACGAGACGGACTGAAAATGGCACGACGTGCTCTACCAAAATCCTTTAGACTGGTTATAGGACCAGAGAAGAGAAGACAATTCACAGTCAAGAAAGTTATTGAAGAATGTTTGATGGACGCCTTAAATCTTACGAAGAGTGATATTTACACACTGCAGGATTTTCCTGCAACGGGGATTCATGATGTATCTTTTTTTTTCGGAGGACACCTGTTTGAAAGCATATGAGTTGTACAAAAGCCAAGAGAAAGACAATGTTCCAATTTGGGAAGGAGTGACGATTGAAACCCTTTTTGAAGCAGAAAAGCGGGATATTGTGGTGCATTTCTATAATCCTTTTTTGGAGAAGGAGGTGGTAAGGATTTATTTATTTAATTTGGTTCAAATGTTGATGCAGGTACTAAAATTAGGAATACATATGGAATGTATAGAAGTAAAGTTAGATATAAGGTGAAATTTAACCATGTTGACAAAAGTACCTATACTTTCTACAGTCGCAGGAGAGAGATGCTCTTTGTTTTTTTCAGGGCAGCTTTCCTTTTGCAGGACCTGTTTTGATTACGGTCATGAGAGGGAAGATTGCAAAAGGAAGATAAGATGTAGGCAATGTGGAGATGATAATCATATGGCCAGGGATTGTAAAATACCCAGAAAATGTGATCTATGTGATTTATCAGGCCATTTAGCAAGAGATTGCCCAGAAAAAGGCAAAGCGGGGTGTAGGATTTTTTCCTTTGCAGATGCAGTGAGAGGGGGATTTGATTCTAGGTCACGTGGACCAGAGATCTCCCCAGCGGTCCAGGCAGCGGCGGCCACTTTTGCGGATAGAGCAGAGGCTAGGGACAATGCCCTCAAGCTCATTCTTGAGCATGGGGTGAGAGAGGATGAGGACAGGATGGAGGAGGAGGTGGCAGTCACTGAAGGAAGAACGCCAGCGGCGTGTGTGATCGCGGTGACTGGCAAGGAAGATGGCACCGGAACTCCAAAGGTGGGCGTGGCCTCCATAGGCTCTGACGTGGCGACGGCTGAGGGAGGCGTGATGCGGGTGGAGCAGGGGGACAAGGGCAGAACAAGTGAAGAGGATCAGAGGGAGAAGGCGGGGACTATGCAAATGTCCGGCCTTCAATTCAAATTAGTGAGAGAGCTTGAACTCAAACAGGAATTAGCTGAAAAGAAAAAAGAGAGTTATGACAACAGAGAAAGAAGTAGTTGATACAGGGATCGAGGTGGCAGAAGTAGAAAGTACTTTGGATGAAATTAACCCTGTGACTGCTGAGATGGAAAGTTCTGACTGGGGGACAAGGATGGAGATAGAGGAGAGTGGAACCTTGCCCTTAGGTCAAAAGCTGTGTGAAACAGAAAATGATAGTGAGAGATCCTTATGTAAGAGTCAAGGGCTGAAAAAGAGGTGCTTTTAGGGATGATCTCCTCTTCGGATGAAAGGAAGTCCCCGGACTCTCTTATAGTAATGGCAAGGAGAGGTAGAGTGGGAGAAAGCAAAGGCGGAGGGTAGAAAGTATGATTTTTTTTTTTTATGCTCTGCAATAAGATTTGTTATTAGCATGGCGGTGACTATTGCTTCTTTAAATGTCCGTTCAATTGGATCGGTGACCAGAAGAGCGGTGGTGTTTGATTTCTTGGATGGACTTAAACAAGATATAATTTGTCTACAAGAATGCAGCATTAAATACCCCCAGGTCTGAATGTATGGAAAGGCAAAGCAGTGTGGTCCCCTGCATGTGGCAATAGAAATAGTGGAGTAGGCATCCTGATGCGGAATGAAAAAATCAGGTTGTTGGAGTACAAAATTATCATTACAGCAAGATGTATTATGGGTAATTTTCAGTTGTTTGATTTTAGTTTTAGGATTTTTAACATCTATGCGCCAGCAGGAAGACGTGATAGAGTGGATTTCCCCCAGAGTTTGCAGGTACATTTGGTGGGCCGGACACCTACTATTATAGTAGGTGACTTCAATACTATCAGAGAAGTATCTGATAGAGTGGGTGGAAGTGGAGGAGGGCTTAATAAGAAACGTACTTTTCTTAACAATACGATTTAAGATTTTGGCTTGGTGGAAGTAGGCAAAGAGATTTATGTTCTTTTCTGAGGCTGGTAAAAATTAAGTCCAGAATTAATTTTCTCCTTTGTTCCAAGAATTTTAAGTATGATGCGTTTTTTTCAGACCACAAGGGAATCCAAGCTGATTTCCCTATGGAGTGTGGGGAGGTGGAAATGGAGGAAGGTAGAACTTAAGAAGCCAGTGTCTTTCTCGATATCGGTACACTATAAAATAATTTCTGAAGGGACGAGATATAATAAGATCTGAGAGGTGCCCAAGAGTGGGATGTGGTGGGAAGGAGCACATTAAACATGTACTCTGGGGGTGTGAATATGCTCAAAAAGTTAGAATATGTTTTGAAGTGTTTGTGGATAAAATATGTAAGTGTAAATTGTCTTATGTTAGTTATTTAACGGCTATTGGTCTTGGGAAAGTGGAGGGAAAGTGTTTGGGGTGGATCTTTTGTTTCGTTTTAAAGGTGTTGTGGGATATGCGGAATCAGCTGGTGGTGAGGAAGGAAGAGATGGAGGTAAGGTGGTGTTGTAAAATTATTTTATTGAAGCTGCATACTGCCTTTTTGTATGATGTCAAGAGGTTAGGGGAAGACAGAAGTCGGAGGATATGGAAAAGAAGAAGTTGGGGTGATTTTGTAGGAGTAGGTTGAGGTTTGTATGGATAGTGTAGGTGTGGAAGTAATAGACAAAGGTGTATTAAATGGGCACAAATGTTTTAAAAAAAAAAGCCAAAGGGCTTTTCCCACACTTTAAATCTATTTTGGTGTCATTGCTGTCCTAACATTAAATTACAAATAATACAATTAACACCTGTCCTAGACTCTGACCATTTGTAGGTCTCTACTTCAGCCATAGTTAGCAGTCACATGAATACGTGTGTGTGTGTGTGTGTGTGTGTGTGTGTGTGTGTGTGTGTGTGTGTGTGTGTGTGTGTGTTTTATTTCCTTTTTTTTTTTTTTTTTGATCATACCTTTCTTTTTATATTTTTCCTCTGTGGCCAAGTTCAGCACAAATGAGTTAAGGCCCGTATACACGGTCTGACTTTTTGCCAACAAACTTCAAAATGAGCAAGTTTTCAAAAAAATCCGACTGTGTGTATGCTCCATCGAACAAACTTTTTTCGTTTTTCATCGGACAAAAGTTCGCTCTGCAAACGGACAAACTTTTCGGCAACAAAAGTCCGATGGTGTAAAGTCCGACCGTGTGTACAGAAATCCATCGGACTTTTGTCCGAAGTACAAATACGCAAGCCTAGAACCGATGTTAAAATCAACCAACAATAGCAGAAGTTGACCAAAGGGTGGCGGTAAAGACCAGAAAAGACCAGAAAAGACCAGAAAAAAACACGTGATGTTAGGAAAGTTTGCAGAAAAGTCCTGCCGTGTGTATGCTATGGGTGTGCCCGGCCAACTCCCTTCAGACAAAAATTTACGGAAAAGTTTGCTTGAAGTTCGACCGTGTGTACAAGGCTTTACAGTAACTGATCATTCTATTAACCTTAGAAATCAGTGAGAGGATTCATAATTCTTGGGTGCATTAAACATGATTTTGACATTCTAGGCTGTATCAAACTGCTTTTGCATTTCCATTGACTTGTATGTACAAAAGCAGTTTGTGTATGCAACCCCCTTTCCTTCTACTAGCAGCTTATTCTGCATGTCCACGAGGAGGAAATGATAAAGTTGGCATGTGAAGTAAAAGAAAAAAAAATATATATATATATGTAGCGGCCTCACCCCTCTCTCCCCTTCTTATACTCGGATTGTCTTTCTTCGTCTAGGGGTCTCAGTGCTCGGGGGAGGGATGAGATACACCACGGCCCATGTCCTCCATAGCTAAGAGGTGAAGGCCAGAAGATTGGGTTTTGTGTAGGTGTCCTAGAGTCAAGTCCAGTACTTCGTCCCTGACTCCTTTGCTCCTAGTAACCAGAGTTCCACACAGTGAATAGGTCAAACTCAGTTTTATTCTTCTTGGCAAACAACAAACAGTTTCTTCTACTAAGTAGTAATGGGGAATAGATCGAGGCACAATCCTTTCCCCCCTTCTGCTAACCACTGTGATATCACCAGTGGTAAATAGTCACTGCCACTGACTATTTGAGGTAGAACGTGAATTACCTTCGCTAGCACGGCCCCTGTCAGGGGAAGGAAATCCATCCAAGGGAGAAACCGGAGGCCTCTCTGTCACCAGCGATGCTGCGCCGGACTCTCCAGAGAAGTTCCGCAAACCAGATCTCACAAACTCAGACACGGCACCCAAGGAGTTAGGGCCCCCCTTGGATTCCTCCACCCTCGCGGAACTCAGTCGAAGGTACTGAGCCCCAGGCATCCGCCATAGTACCTCACCCCAGGCTAAAGGTGCCTAGGATGGACTCCATCTCTGCTCTGGCCAGGCCAAGGGCACCTAGGCCTGGAGCACTGGAACGCCAGCACCCAAGCTGAAGGTGCCTGGGTGCGGCCGAGCCCTCTGACTCCCACTCCGAACTCTCAACTCTGAACCCTGTGGTAAGGGCGTCCGCCCCTTTTATCCCCTCTCCCTTTGCGTCACAGCGGGTTCCCCGCCCCGCTGTACCAGCTCCATTGGAGGACAAAAAAGGTACAGTCTTGCGGTGTGAGTTCAGCTCCGGCCCAGGGCAACAGCGCCACCTGTGGACCGCAAGGAACCTCACACCACCAGAGTCCTCCAAGAACCAGAAAAAGGTCTCGGATCCCCTAGCAATTTGTGCATCTGGGTTACACTACCACCCAGATGCCTCCCTTAAATTCAAACATCCGCTACATATATATATATATAATATATGTAACGACACCCCAAATACAAAAGGGGTTAACACCGTTTTAGATATCTTCCCTCTCCTGGACACAAATTCACTGCCGATCCTCCACAGTCAGAAGACCACTTCCCATAGGAATTAATCCTTCCAAAAGAACGAGACGCACTCTGTATCTTTCCAGGATAGACTGAGTTTATTGAAAAAACATTGTAACTTTTATACACATCCAATACTGCATTAACCTAAAATGAACAATGGTCCAGCTCCACCCACAACATAACAAGACCCAATACACATTATTTTGACGTCTGTTAGGAGACAACAGGTTCTAATCCCCTTTCAGTTTAAATGACTATGCATGACCTGTTAGGCTAGCTTTTGTCTCCCAATCAAAAGACTTTACACAATAGAAACTTAACAACCTTCAATACACATCTCACAATGAAAGGATTTGTAGCCTGTCTGGCTGAGTACAATACACACAAGTATAGAGTTAATTATCCCTATTCACCCTGAAAGGGTCTTCAGAAGCCCTTCTAGATTCATTTACATCACAACAGGCAGGTAACACATCTCTCAATTAACCTGTTGAGTTCAGGATAAAACAACCAGTACATATTGTGGACTAATATTACTATTTCAATTTCAAGCAATCCAAGCCATATTCTTAATGTCCATGGTTTCCTGGCTCACCCTGTGTCCAAAGTGACCCCCCTGTCACAATATATATTTGCATATATTAACCACTTGCAGTTATCAAAATCCAATCTTTTTGTGAGTGTGTTCCTTCTTTGAAGTATTAGGACAGCGCTGGGTGGTAAAATTATATAGTATTTAAGCATTCAAATAAACATTTGAATTTTTTTAACCACTTCAGCCCCGGACCATTAGGCTGCCTAAAGACCAGAGGACTTTTTACAATTTTGCACTGCGCTGTTTTTACTGGTAATTGCGCGGTCATGAAATGTTGTACCCAAACAAAATCTACGTCCTTTTTTTTCCCACAAATAGAGATTTCTTTTGATGGTATTTGATTGCCTCTGCGATTTTTATTTTTTACAATATAAATGGAAAAAGACCGAAAATTTGAAAAAAAAATGATATTTTGTACTTTCTGTGATAAGAAAAATCCAATAAACTCAATTTTAGTCATACATTTAGGCCAAATATATTCAGCCACATGTCTTTGGTAAAACAAAATGTCAATAAGCGTATATTTATTGGTTTGCGCAAAAGTTATAGCGTCTACAGACTAGGGTACATTTAATGGAATTTGCACAGCTTTTTGTTTATGACTGCCTATCTAATTTCTTGAGGTGCTAAAATGGCAGGGCAGTACAACCCCCCCCCCAAATGACCCCATTTTGGAAGCCCATTGAATATTTCATTTTTTGTCCCAAGTAAATTAATAATGACAAAAAAAATAGTAAGTGCACAAATTTTGACAAGACAGCTAGTGTTCTACCAATCTTCTGATTTTGCGAGTGAAGTGTTAGATGTTGGAAGTTTGTCATTTCTGGTCCTCATGTTTGGATTGGTGGGAGGTGGGAGAGAGAAACAAAGAAAAGTGTGGATTTTTAATTGCATCGTGAAGGAGATTTTGTGGAGCGCAAGACAGCTGTGCGTACAGAAGAATGTATATTTGTCATAACAAGAATGTACCGGTATGATTGCATCTAAATTGCATTTCATTTTACCTGAAAGATGTGCGGGCTCCGGGGGACGAGGAGGCGGAAGTTTTGTGGAGGAGGAGTAGGTGGGATGTGCCTGTGGCATGATGTAGTGTCCCTAGCCTGAAGAGGAGAAGTTGTGAGTCGAGTTTGTGTTTTTTTTTGGGTTGCTGTTTCTGTAAATGCTTGTGTGGTTTTTTTTTTTATCTCTGACCTATTAAATTTGAGAAAAGAAAAGACAAATGAAGCTTAAATGATGATGAGATTGCCCTTTACACACTATGGGGAATTCTGGACCGTGGAGGTGGATGATCATAAAAATGAACGACAGTTCTCAGTCTGATAAGAACAGATTTTTTTTTTTTTTACTTGTAGCGGGGTCTCCGTTGAGGCCCCATGGACTACATTACCCAGAACCCCGCTTGGCACCCAGGGTGCATTGGGCTGCCGCAGAGACTCATGGGTGGGGTATAAAAGGGGAGGGCGAGGCTAAGCCCGGCCTCTTTGGACACCACGCGGCTGGCAAGAGGACTTCCTGTGCGGACCCGCTGCGAGTGCAAGGCCTGGGCCCTGCGCACTTCCAGAGAGCCTTCCACCTCACTGCGGAGCCTGTGCGGCTGCAGACATCTACCTGCTTTGCGGACATCAGTGGACCGGAGATCAGGCGGTGGCAGATCCTGTGTGTGTGGACACAGCGGTGGGAGTCCCGGACTGGGATCGAGTCCGGAGGGGTGAGAGAGCATCTGCTCACAACTATAACCGAGTACTTTATTAGGCCTATTGACTGCCTTGGCCCATCGGGTTATACTTTCCCTTTTCCTGTCAGGAGACTAGTTGCAGAACTGAGTTACATAGTCACTGGGGAGTTGCTTCCATTGCCTTAGACCATTATTGGATTACAAATATTGTTCCTGTATGTGCACCACTGATCATCTTGCATGTGAAGATTCCTCGTTTAAAGACTAAGCTTTAACTGAGTCAGGCCTGACTGGGAGTTTATAGCATTGCTGGGTGCCATATTGCTAACAGGGACACTAGCTATATGTCAGTGTGTGATAGAACTATTTGTGCACTATAGTTGACTAGTGTTAGTATTACTGCAGGGCTCTGCATGCATGTGTTATATGTGATATTGATCGTTAACCTTTATATACAAGTAAACCTTTTACAGTTAATCATTCTGGTATTGGAGTCTATTACTATACAAATATACCACCCCTAGACTAGCTGCGCCAGAGAAGTGTTGAGTAGATTGCCGGGGGTTGGCTGTGCTGTGTATAGGGCCCAAGACAAAACCAGCGGCTTTCTTAGTTTGGGGGTATCGCTACATACTTATCAGTTTAATATCCGATACTCTGGGGACCATACATTAAATGGATTTTTAGAACAGGGAGATGGAAGAAGAGCTTGCTCTGTCCACTCCACGCATCGACCTGGTATTGCAGTACCTCCAGGACCGGTGCACCCCTCTCTTATGCAGTTTCAAAAAACAGAATTGAATGAAAAATCCTTGCTTTTGCTGCTACTCATCACAATGCTGTTACCCATTCTTGCAATAAACTTGCATTTAACCCCTGTGTGTTTGTGTTATTTGCTTCATGTCACTTTCTTGGGGATGATCTTTGCTGCTGCAGCTCTCCAAATCACACTTTTAGAAGAAAGTCAGCTAGTCAGGAAAACCTTGAATTAGGAAGTGCACACATTTTCGACAAGTCAGCTAGAATTTTAGCTATCTATCTCCTAAGGCCCAAAATGAAGCCTTTACTAGCAGTGTCAGTTTGTATAGTCCTTTTTGAATGTGGATAATTTTGCTACCTTTCTGTCCCTTGCTGCAGCTAGCTGAAAGTCAGCCAAGCCGAGTCGAGTTCAAAAATTCCACAGCCTTTGTCTCCCTCTAGTGGGTCTTGGTGTCGTCCATGTTACCCAGGGGGCGGACCTATGCAAATCATTTCCCTCGTTAGACGAGCAACGAGGAGCACCTGGATTTGTGCAATTGCTGCTCTGGCCTGCCAAATTGACACCGGAAAGGTCAGAATGGGCTTCAGCTGTGTTGGGCAGGTGTTAGAATAGTGTGTATTGGTGTCATGGATCTGCCACCTAAGGGTTAATAGTGCAGACTGATTTCAGTGATTGGCAACAGGCTGCCTTATTTAAACACCTCAGCAGCACTGTGTCTTCGCTGCCTGATCTGCAGTTCATACCTGTTCCAGTGTCTTCCTGTGATCTGATCTGTTTCCTGTGTTTGACCCGGCTTGTTTGACTATGATTGATCTCTGTTATCCTGATCCCGGCCTGCCTTGTAACCACGCTCAGCGTCTACACTGCTTGATTTCCTGTTGCCGAACTTTGCCTGTATCCTGACCATTCTCTGCCTGTCGTCTATACCTACATCTGATCGTCTGTTACCAAACCCGGCTTGTCTGACTACGTATTCAGTGTCTCCCCAGCCAGTGCACCTACCAGCCTGCTTCCTGTTCCCTGCTGCACCAGCTGAACTGTCAAGACCAAAGACGAACCAGGCACCCATACACCGCCAGGCTCTTGCGGCCACTGTTGCAACATCGGTGGCCCTTAAACCGGGGTTGTACGAGAGGCCTTCCCACTGCAAGTCAGGCTCATCCGGCAGGTACGTAACAATTGGCCAGTAGACAGGGGATTAGGCCTCAACCCGGGCACACCTGTGAAGTTGCGGATTGATGGCAGTCTAGACTGGGGGGAAGGGTGTTGGTTGGGCACAGGCAGACGGGCACCTCGCAGCGAGCGATTCTTTTCGGCCAGGATGCCGCTCGCTCGGAACAGAGAATAATTGGGTTATCGCTTCTCGGCCTTTTGGCTAAGATCCAGTGTAGTTCTGCTGCATAGTGACTTAGCCAAGCGGTGCCTGGGGTACCCGAGGGTCGGCCTTGGGGGGAGCGTCCCTTTTCTGAGGGCCCCCCCTTGCTTCTATTGGCCGGAGGATTAGTCCCCAGGCAACGAGTTGCGATCGCCCTTCTGAAGGCGTTTTTGTGCTTCCAGTGCTGGAATGGCGGCCCGAGGAATTCGCGATTCTCTCCGTTTCCTGGTGAGGCCAGGATTTGAGAAGGACGTGACTTTGAGGACTGTGGTCGTGGATCTCCTGACGGGCGTGCTTGGCCTGCAAGACTTTCCTAACCAGTGCTTATACGATGTCGCTTTTGTTTCGACTGAGGTGGCCTGGAATACCTTTGAGAAGTTCAAGTTGGTGGAAGAAAGTGATGTCCGGAGGAAATTTGGCTAAGATCAGGTGTAGTTCTGCTGCAGTTTGACTTAGTCAAGAGGTGCCTGGGGTACCAGACGGTCGGCCTTGGGGGGAACGTTCCTTTTCGGAGGGCCCCCCCTTGCTGCTATTGGCCTTAGGATTAGTCCCCAGGCAATGGGAAGCGATCGCCCTTCTAAAGGCGGTTGGAGACAGAGGTAGGGGCCCCTTTGGGGGTACCCCTGGTCTGAGGAGGAGGCGAGGCACTTTATGGTGCCAAGATGGCGTTCCGTGGTATGCAGAACTCAATTCAGTTCGTGGTGAAGCCAGAATTTAAGATTGAGGTCAGCTTGAAGACGATTGTTGTGGACATCCTGATGGAGTTCCTGGGCCTGAGGGTAAGAGATATAGTATGCTTGCAGGATTTTCCACAGCAGAGATTATATGATGCAACTTTTCTTTCTACCGAGGTATGTTGGAACATCTATGAAAAAATGAGGAATGCAGATAATGTGGTGTTGAAGAAAATGGAGATTATCCCTTTGTTTATGCAAGAGGAGAAGGCAATTGTAGTACACATGTACAATCCTTTTGCCGATGTGAACCTGGTTAAGGCTTTCCTGAACAATTATTGTGAGGATTTGCATGGTGGGGACAAGGTACTTAATAAGTATGACATATGGTCAGGGAAATATAAATTCTATGGTAAGTTCCGATCTCACCCAGACTGCGTTGGTGGGGTGAGGAGGCCCCCTGCAGTGTTTAATATCGGTGGGGAGAGGGGGTTTCTCTTCTACCTTGGCCAGCCAGTCTATTGTAGGAAATGCTCGGTCTATGGACATACAAGTGCGGATTGTGACCGAGAGGTTAAGTGTAGGTTCTGTGGGACTGAGGACCACCCTTATAAAGACTGCAGGCAAAAAAAGATGTGTGACATTTATAAGAAACCAGGCCACCTTGCGAGACAATGTGAAGAATATGCTGCAGCAAAGATGGACTCCAAGTTACAGGAGAGGATTGACAAGTCATTTAAAAAGCGTGAGAAAGAAGAGCAGAGGCTTGCATATAAGGCTCAGAGGTAAGGTAGTAGGGCTAAACCTGCTGATGTGGGTCGGCCTACTGCGTCCTCAGGGCATAAGGCCAATGATGCTGTGCCTACAGAGCAGGATGAGGCAGTGATCAGGGATGAGGGCACTGGCAGTGCTACTGTGGGTTCGGTGGCAGGTGCCAATGCTGACGCTGAGAGCCTTGCCACTGCTGAAGGTGAAGGACAGAAGGATGCTGGTGTGGTACCAAGTCATCAGGATGTGGATGAGGAGGTACAAGGACCCTCGACGTGTCAACAGGATGGTGATCCAGAGGAGGATCAGGGGAGTGTGGCGCTGACAAACTTAAGACGGCTTTCTGAGCTTATGAGCGGGCTATCTTCCAGTGCAGGGGAAGAGGAGGATGGAGAGGGAGATGAGGAGATGGATAGTGATGAAAGCCTGGAGTGTGGGCAGCGGCTGATTATTTCAATGGATGAGACTGCCCAGTCCTCCACTAAAAGAGCTTGGGAGAAAGGGGCAGAAGGGAGGGGGGGATGGTGTGTCCTTGCCCAATAATGGAGGCTTAGGATCTGAATCTGCCAGTTCTCCTTTCATAAGGAAAAGATTGACCTATGCAAATGTGACAAGTCCTGGGTTGGAGGAGGATACGCATTATCTATACGTTTTTTGTCATGGCTGTGCAAACCTTTTTGATATTTTTTATTATGGCATTGACTGTGAGTTCTGTGAATGTCAGAATTATCTGTTCAGGGTGGAATGGGGGGGCAGTTTTTGACTATTTGGAAGGGGTGTGTGCTGATATCATCTGTGTCCAGGAGTGCGGTATTGAAAGAGCCTTGTGTGAGGATTGGAAACATGGGGCATCTGTGTGATCTCCCATGTGTGAGACAAGAAATTAAGGGGTGGGGACCCTTATTAAAAACCCTTAGGCCCATGTTGTATCCCATGAGGCGGTGGTGCCGGGGAGGTTATTAATTGCTATTTTGGAGGTGGCGGGAAAATAATTTAAGGTGGTTAATTGTTATGCACCGGCTGAGAAAAAGGAGCGTGTGACATTCTTTAATGTGCTCAAGATGTGGCTGCCTGGCAGAATTCCTACTATTCTGATTGGTGATTTTAACTGCGTGAGGAGGAGTGAGGAGAGGCAGGGTGTTCGCATGGAGTGTGGTGCTGATGTGACATCTAAGGCCCTGAATGAGATGGTGAGTGACTTTCATTTGCAGGATACTGCTATGAAGGTGCAAAAGAATGACTTATCTTTTACCTTTTTTTCCGATAAGGGGTCAGTAAGATCTAGGATCGACTTTATTTTTGTTTCTTTAGCCTTTAAAATCATTGGCTACCAAGTAGATCCAGTACCTTTTTCAGATCATGCCATGATCTCAGGCAGCCTTTTGCTAGAGGATGCCAAGATGTGTGGAAGGGGTGCGTGGAAACTCAACTGTTCTTGCCTAAAGGAGGAGGGGATGTTTATAAGATTTAAGGAGTTCTTTGTGCAACTCACCTGCAAAAAACGTGCGTTTGATGATATTTTGGAGTGGTGGGATTGGGCAAAAACTAAGATTAGTGGTTTCTTTAAGAAATTAGGTGCGGAAGCGGCTGGGAGGTAACGGGAGGAGGAGAGGAGGTTGGTGGACAGGATGCATTTCCTTTTTCAGTGTAAGAGGATGGGGGTGGATGTGGAGGAAGAATTAAGAGGTACGTGAGGCTCGGAACGTGACGAATAAAGAGTGTGGGAAGGGTATTGTCTTTCGAGCTAAAGTCCAGGAAATGGAAGAAGGCGAGCAATGTTCTTCATACTTTTTCAAGAAGTCCTTTGGCCCAAGGAAGATGTTCCAGTCGGTAGTGGTTGGAGAGCAGGAGGTGAGCGGTAACAGGATGGTGGAATCTATCAGGTCCTTCTATGCGGATTTGTATGGCAGTTGTGGTGGTGCGACAGAAGACGAAATGTGGGAATACTGTGAGGTGGTGAGAGGGAGTTTGAGTGCGGAAGACGCAGAGGTGCTCGTGGAACCGGTGAAGGAGGACGAAGTCGAGAATGTGGTCAAGAGGAACAAGACTCCTGGAGGGGACGGCTTACCTGTCGATTTCTACGCGGAGTTCTGGCCGATACTGAAGCTTCTATGAAGAAAGGGATAATTACTTTACTGTATAAGAAGAAGGGGGACCAGCGCGACATCAAGAACTGGCGCCCTATAACACTACTCAATAGTGATTATAAAATCTTTGCCAAATTATTGGCTGATAGGATGAGGAGGATAATAGATTGTGTTATCGGAGAATGGCAAGTCTGTGCTGTCCCTGGACGGAGGATCTCTGACAATGTAATCCTCCTGAGGGATCTAGTGTATTATGCCCAATGCAACAACATGCCGTTGACAGTAGCAAGCATTGATTTAGAGAAAGCATACGATTGTGTGGCCCATAAGCATCTCTTTACTGTACTGAGGCAGATGGGGGTGCCTGAAGACTTTGTCAAATTGGTGAAATGTCTATATCAGGGAATTAGTAGTCAAGTCCTGGTGAATGGGAAGCTGTCTGAGGAGGTGGAGGTGAGGTCGGGGGGTAAGGCAGGGGTGCCCGCTGTCACCGGTTGCTTTCATTTGTGCTATTGAGCCCCTACTAAGACATGTTGTACGGGACAAGTGCTTCAAGGGAGTATTTGTGCCAGGCTGTGGGAATGAACCTGTTAAGGCTTTCTGTTATATGGATGATATCAACTTTCTATGTAACACAGCAAGGGATGTGATGAGAGCGGAGCTCCAACTTGGAATTTTTGGGACAATTTCTGGTTTATGTGTCAATTGGGGCAAGAGCAGTGTATGCGTCTTAAGTGGTACATGTGATGCATCTAAAAGTAAACTAAAGATTGTGCAGGAGGTGGATGTGTTGGGAGTGCATTTCAAAAGAAATCTGATAAACCAAGTTAATGCTGCCAAAAATGTCGAAAAAATCGAGAAGAAGCTGTCTTTTTGGAAGATGAGGAAGTTATCCCTGTCAGGGAAAACCCTGATCATTAAGGCTGTTTTTCTCCCCCTGTTGCTGTACTCCTCTGTGATTTTTCCTCCAAACAAGAGGTGGGTACAGAGGATTACAAGGATGCTCTTCGTATTTTTTGGGGGTTCTAAGATGGAGAAAGTCTCAAGTGAGATGGTGATGAAGAGTGTGCAGTTGGGTGGGTACAACTTCCCCAACATTGGCCTTTTTTTGGAGGTCCAGTGGTGGTTGGTTCACCTTAGAACCTTTCTTGCAGGCGGGAAAGCGGCAGCTTTGATACGCTATCTGATTGGATGGCCCTTACTGAGATGGATCTTTGTTATCACCAGTATATTACCTCAAAATGACTAGCTTTTTCCAAAGAAATCAGCTACAGGAGTTGGGGAAGGGGGCTCGAAAGAAAGAGGCCCTGTGGAGATGGTAGAGGAGAGGTGAACTGCCAACTAATGAGAACGTGAGACATGTTTTTTGGGAATGCTGCTTTGTTAAAAGAGTTTGGGTGTTACTGCGTGGTTTTGTGGAAAGGGTGGTGGAGGTGGAGGGTGTGTCTTTTGAAGCTGGTGTTTTTGGTTTGGTGGGAGGTGGTAAAGAAAAGCAACGCAAGATGTTTGTTCTGTCTGCTGTGATAAGGGAGGTGGTATGGGAGACACGGTGTGCTTTTGTGGAAAAGAAAAATGGTCTTGGTTGAAAAAGACTCTGTTGATTGGGTAATGGCTAAGATGTTTTACGTGTTGGCTGTGGAAAGGAGGAGGAGGCGGATGTGTTTTGGAATTTTGGGAGGTGGCGGGTGGGGGAGGGTTAGAATGTAATTGTTTTGTGTATATACGATTTTTTTATCTATGTTTTTACCTTTTTAAGCCTTTTTACGCTAGTATGATGCAAGGAACACGACTCAGTTGTTGGTACGGTGTGGAGTTATGCTCGAGTCTGTGATTCAGTCTGAGTAGCGTTTGATAAGAACAGATTATTTTTTATTTTTTTTATTAGTTTAATATCTGATACGTCCCCTATCTGGGGACCATATATTAAATGGGTTTTTAGAACAGGGAGATGGAAGAAGAGCTTGCTCTCTCTACTCCACGCATCGACCTGGTATTGCAGTACCTCCAGGACCGGTGCACCCCTCTCTTATGCAGTTTCAAAAAACAGAATTGAATGAAAAATCCTTGCTTTTGCCTGCTCACAATGTTTCTTGTTTTTGCTGCTACTCATCACAATGCTGTTACCCATTCTTGCAATAAACTTGCATTTAACCCCTGTGTGTTTGTGTTATTTGCTTCCTGTCACTTTCTTGGGGATGGTCTTTGCTGCTGCAGCTCTCCAAATCACACTTTTAGAAGAAAGTCAGCTAGTCAGGAACACCTTGAATTAGGAAGTGCACACATTTTCGACAAGTCAGCTAGAGTTTTAGCAATCTGTCTCCTAAGGCCCAAAATGAAGCCTTTACTAGCAGTGCCAGTTTGGAGAGTCCTTTGTTTTGACTGAGGTGGCCTGGAATACCTTTGAGAAGTTCAAGTTGGTGGAAGAAAGTGATGTCGGGAGGAAATTCGAAGTACAGCCTTTATTCATGCAAAAGGAGAAGGTAATAACAGTCCACCTGTATAATCCATTTGCTGACGTCAACCTGGTAAGAGCCTTCCTGAATAACTATTGTAATAACTTGAGAGGTGGAGAGAAAGTATTTAATAACTTTAGGATTTGGTCTGGGAAGTATCGGTTTTTCGGAAATTTTAAGCCTGATCCTGATTGCTTGGGAGGGGTTAGAAGACCTCCTGCTGTCTTTACTATTGGAGGAGAAAGAGGGTTTCTTTTTTACCCCGGTCAGCCCAGGTATTGTAGGAAATGCATGAGATACGGACATGTCAGCAGTGAATGTGACCAAGAGCTGAAGTGCCGGTTTTGGAGGAAGGGAGGCCATGAGGCACGGAACTGTAAGGAAGGAAGGGTGTGTGATATCTGTAAGCAACCCAGTCACATGGCAAAGCAATGCAGGAAATACCAGACTGCCAGGAAGGAGTGGTTGGCTACTGTCTCACCAGGAGTGAAGGAGCAGAGTACCCAGGCAGCAGGGGCCGCGAGATGGTATGAAGGGGGGCGCTGCTGATACACAAGCGGACCCTTCTAGTCGCCCGCCGGAGCAGATGACACAACCGCGGCTGCTGTGAATGAAGTGGCTAGCGGTGGTGTTGGCTCCGATGCTGCGGATGTCTTGCCGGGTGAAGGTGGTATCAGTGGAGTTCCTGGTCCTGGTGGAGCAGAGGAAGAAGGAAGAGGAGGACAGGGTGATGGTGGCCTTCCAGAAGAGGAAGGGGTGGACCAAGAAGCGGTTTCGCCTGCTATGGATGAACTACGCATATCATCGCAGCCTTTTGGAAGCTTGTCAGACAGCGATTCAGAGGCGGATGAGATGGATAGTGTCAGCAGTTTTGAATGGGGTCAGAGGATGGATGAGACTCTCAATACACCAGAGTTGCCGGACACTTCTGCCAGTAAGAGGGCGAGGGTGGATTTGTCCTGGACTGGTGGGGTGGAGGGTGCAGGTGTTGTGCCTGGGAATGGGGATTCCGAGGAGGAATCCGCCAGCTCTCCGGTTCCCCGGAGAAGATTGAAGTCTGAGGCAAATGAGGCAGGGATGGACTTCTAAGCAGACTTTATTATGGCTGTGTCTTTTCTTATTCTTGTGATGGCTCCGACAGTAAGATCCATCAATGTAAGGAGCATTTCTGCAAAAGTGAGGAGGGTGGCAGTTTTTGAGGAAATTAACAACTTTAACGTGGATGTCTTATGTTTACAGGAGTGTGGCATAATGAGTGATCCTTTGGCTGATTGGTCATGGGGTCCTTCTGTGTGGGCACATGCATGTGAGTCTCCAAGTGAGGGAGTTTGAGTGGTGGTCAAAAACCCAAATATTAAAATTATGGCACATGAGGTGCTGGTCCCCGGAAGGTTACAGGTGGTGACGCTCGATTTTTTGGGCCAGCAAGTGAGAGTGATGAATTGTTATGCTCCGGCTGAGAAAAGGGAAAGAGTGAGTCTCTTTAAAACTTTGAAAGTGTACTTACCAGGGAGGGTTCCAACTGTCCTGGTGGGTGATTTCAATTGTGTAAGAAGGAATGAAGACCGGCAGGGGACTAGTAGTGATGGTGGGATGGACATCACATCTAAACTTTTAAATGACATGATAGGTGACTTTACCATGCAGGACGTAGCCTTGGCGGTGGAGGGAAGGAATACAACATTTACGTACCTGTCTGAGGTGAGCGGCCTGCATTACTGGTGAAGGAAGCACTATTAGGACACATATAAGTTTATTATCAGCACCCTGAATCACCTTTGAGGACTCATCCCTGGTGTTTTTGTTTTTCCTGTCTTGGCTCTGTGGCCATTCTTTGGACATTGCATTTGTCTGGAGCTCTCTTGCATGCCGTGTTAATCAATATATATTGATATTAGTTTAATTAATTATAGTCTCTTAGCGCTGCACTATTTTCTGTATATGTTCATGTTGGGAATTTTGTTATAATGGCCCTAAGTGTCCAGCTGCTTTAGTTTTAGCATTAGAATCATTTTCTCGCGCTGACTGAACACTCTATTTTACCTGATTCTTTAATATACCACAGTCTAGCAGCAAGAATTATGGAGGTTTTCCAATATTTGGAGAAAAGAGAAATCATTATAGGGGATGTATTCTCTTTAAACCGCTCTAGGGGGGAAGTTAATGATATAGCCCATACCATCAGAAAACTAGGGCATGTTTTCGAAAAGAAGGTTAAAACATGGTGGGATATTGTTTCCTTTGAACATGACCTATCAGATAAATTAATCCCAAGACGTCTCAGGTGGGATGTCCCACCTAATGATGGTCTGATGGATGATGACGCTATGAAGGAATGGGGGGATTTTTTTCATAATTAAAGGCTTGGAGCTTCTTGAGCTTCTACTTAGGAGAAAACAAAGGAAAATGAAAACTTTGGAGGCACAGATCAGAGAACTTAAGAATCTTCTTGAACCCCATAAAGAGTCTGATGAGTTCCTGAGGCTATCTACGGAGCTCAAGAACAAACTCGTAAAATGGGACTCTGAAACTCAGAGTAAGAAAAAAAGGGATTTTTATAACAGCTTACCTGTAAAATCCTTTTCTTGGAGTACATCACGGGACACAGAGCGACTTAGTCATTACTAATGGGTTATATAGATTACCTTCAGGTGCTGGCACTGGCCACTTCCAAACCGGAAGTACCCTCCCCTATATAAGCCCCTCCCATCCGGGAGCACCTCAGTTTTGTAGCCAAGCAATAAGTGTCCCAAAAAGAGGGGTGGGAGCTCTGTGTCCCGTGATGTACTCCAAGAAAAGGATTTTACAGGTAAGCTGTTATAAAAATCCCTTTTTCTTTTTCGTACATCACGGGACACAGAGCGACTTAGTCATTACTAATGGGACGTCCCAAAGCAATGCCAAATGAGGGGAGGGATACATAAGCTGGGCGCCATCAGGCATGAGGATCTTTTGCGGCCTGCAACACACTGCGCCCAAAGGCGACATCCTCCTGACTTCTAACGTCTACCTGGTAGAATCTAGTAAACGTGTGTACCGAAGACCATGTTGCGGCCTTACATACTTGAGCCAGGGAGGCCTGGTGATGCACTGCCCATGAAGTTCCAACTGCTCTTGTGGAGTGCGCCCTAACTTTGAACGGAGGCGGTCTCTTTCTCAAGCCATAGGCTTGTATTATGACCTGTCGAATCCACTTGGCTAAAGTAGATTTTGATGCTGCCTGACCCTTTTTAGGGCCTTCCGGCAGAATAAACAAAGTATCCGTTCTGCAAATCTGAGCAGTGGCTTTTAGATAAGCTTTAACTGCTCTTACTACATCCAAAGAATGTAATAACTTTTCCTCTACCGAGCTAGGTTTGGGGAAAAAAGAAGGAAGAACCACATCTTGGTTCAAATGAAACCTCGATACCACCTTGGGAAGAAAGGCTGGATGAGGACGTAATACTACTCTGTCCTTATGGACAACCAGATATGGCTCCTTACAGGACAAGGCGGCTAATTCCGATACTCTTTTAGCCGAACAAACGGCTACTAAGAAAATCAATTTCCTGGTGAGAAGAACCAAGGAAATGTGTTGCAATGGTTCAAACGGTTGTTTCTGTAGAACCGACAGAACCAGGTTTAAGTCCCAAGGACATATGGGAATACTAACCGGAGGGCTAATACGCATCACTCCTTGTATGAAAGCTTTGACTAGTGAATGCGAAGCCAAGGGCCTTTGAAAAAATATTGACAAGGCCGAAATCTGACCCTTGATAGTACTCAAGGCCAGCTTCCTATCTACAGCCCACTGTAGGAAGTCCAAAATCCTCCCTATCACGTACTTACGTGGATGCCATTTCTTGGCCTCACACCACGTAATGTACGCTTTCCAGATCCTATAATAGATCTGCCTGGATACCGGCTTCCTGGCATTGATCATGGTAGATACCACAGAATTAGAGAGCCCTCTCTTTTTCAGAATGTGGGCTTCAATAGCCAGGCCGTCAAACCTAGGGCTGGTAAGGAAGGGTGGTATATCGGTCCCTGTGACAGCAGGTCCGGACGATGTGGGAGGGTCCAAGGACTCCTCACTGACATTTTTACAATCTCCGCGTACCATGCCCTTCGGGGCCACGCTGGAGCCACCAGAATCACTGGTTTCTTTTCTACCCTGATTCTGCGGAGTAATCGCGGTAACAATTGTGGCGGTGGGAATGCATATATCAGCTTGAACTGATCCCAAGGGAACACTAGGGCATCCGAGCCGCAAGCTAGAGGATCCCTTGTGCGAGACACAAATCTGTCCACCTTTGCGTTGAATCTGGATGCTAGCAGATCTACATCCGGTGTTCCCCACCGCTGGCATATTGCCTGGAAAACCTCGGGGTGAAGAGACCATTCCCCCGGGCATAATTGTTGGCGACTTAAAAAGTCCGCTCTCCAATTTTCCACTCCTGGGATGAAAACCGCGGATATGGCTGGGACATATTTTTCTGCCCACTCCAGGATGCAATTTGCTTCCCTCTGGGCTGCACGACTCCTGGTGCCACCCTGGTGATTGATATATGCCACTGCTGTGGCATTGTCTGATTGAATTCTGACAGGGGACCCTTGGAGTTTGGATGTCCATGCTACTAGGGCATACCGGGCTGCTCGTATCTCTAAGAGATTGATGGGCAGGGCCTTTTCTGCTTCTGACCACTTGCCCTGGAGAGACCATTGCTCCAGTACTGCCCCCCAGCCTATGAGGCTGGCATCTGTAGTGACTACCTTCCAAGAAACCGGACTGAAGGGTTTCCCTTTTTCCAGATTCTGGGGCACCAACCACCAATGGAGGCTCTTGCGAACGGAAGGGGACAGGGACATTGGTAAGTCTAAAGCCTGAACTTTTTTGTTCCAGGCTGACAGTATGGCCCTTTGCAAATTCCTTGAATGGAATTGACCGTAGGGTACCGCTTCGAATGAAGCCACCATTTTTCCCAGCAGCCTCATGCAGAGGCGTATGGATGGTTTTCTTTTTGTACCCACTAAGTGGGTCAAATCTTTTAAAGATGACACCTTCTCTGGAGGTAAGAAAATCTTTCTCTGATTTGAATCCAGCCTTAGCCCTAAGTATTCCAGACTTTTGACTGGTCTTAGAGCTGACTTGTCCCGGTTGATAATCCAACCGTGATATTCCAGATACTTGATTGTCTTGTGAATAGCTACTTCCAGCTTTTCCACTGAGTGGTCTATTAGTAGCAGGTCGTCTAGATATGCCATTATCGTTACACCTTGTATTCTTAGATTGGCCAATAATGGGGCCAGAATTTTTGTGAACACTCGTGGTGCTGTGGCCAGACCGAAAGGTAAGGCTCTGAACTGAAAATGGCGCCCTTCTACTGCAAAGCGTAGAAATTTCTGGTGGGCCGGAAAGATGGGAATATGCAGATAAGCATCCCTTATGTCGATCGAGGCTAACCATTCCTGCCCTTGTAGGGCGGTGGCCACCGATCGGATCGACTCCATCCGAAAAGTCCTGATATTTAGGAACTTGTTTAGCCCTTTTAGATTTAATATGGGCCTCACGTCCCCATTTGGTTTGGGGACTGTGAAAAGGTTCGAGTAAAACCCGAATCCGCTTTCTTCCAGGGGAACCTTCATGATTACACCTTGGAGCAATAGTTGTTCTAGTGCCAGAAGGAGGGATCCTCTCTTCTGGGGATCTCTTGGCACGTTTGACCTCATAAATTGGGCAGGAGGAGTGCCTTTTAACTCCAGCTTGTATCCCAGACTTACTGCGGAGAGCACCCATCTGTCTCTGATGGTGTCCCGCCAGGTCTCTGTGAACAACTGAAGCCTTCCCCCCACCCGATTGAGTGGGGGCAACGCTTCATGACTTGGGGGGAGGTTTTGTACCTCTCTTGATCCAGGGCTTCTTGTTACCCTGTGATTGTCCCTGATTTCTGCCCCCTGAATTTGACCGCGGAGGCCGTCGGAACTGCTTCACAGCCGATGTGCTCGGGACTGGAGAAGTAGGCCTCTTAAAAGAAGGACTTCTACTCTTGTTCTTAACCGGTAAGAGTGAACTTTTACCGGCAGAAATTTTCTGGATATATTTGTCCAGATCTTCTCCAAATAAGCGTTCTCCATGAAATGGGAAGCTAACCAGCAGTTTCTTACAGGGAGCTTCAGCAGACCAGTTTTTGAGCCACAGAAGCCTACGCATATGTACTATAGACAGCGTAAAGCGGGAGGCCTGTTGGATTGTATCCTTTATGGCGTCCACCGCAAAACACAAGGCTCTAGGCAGGTCAGCTAGGGCAAGAGCCTGCTGATCTGGTAAGTCCCTTAAGACTTGTTTCAACTGATCTTTCACTGCTTGGCAGACTCCAATCGCTGCTACCGCAGGTTGTGTCACCATGCTTGCTGTAGAGAAAGCAGATTTTAGTAAAGACTCCAATTTTTTATCTATTGGGTCTTTGAACATTGGAACATTATCTACTGGACATGTCAGTGATTTGTTCACAGAAGAGATGGCTGCGTCCACTGTAGGGACCCTCCATTTTTTTATGAACTTATCCTCCATGGGATAGATCACCGGAAATCTCTTGGGGGGAGCAAATATTTTATCAGGATGCTCCCAATCCTGGTAAATAAGCCCTTGTAATAAAGGGTGGATTGGGAAGGAACAGACAGCCTGGGGAGCTTTTAGCGACCCCAGCGAGGAAACCGTAGTGGATGGTGGTTCCGCCAGAGGCATTTTAAATGCTGATCGGACCATGTTAGTCAGAGACTGAACCCATAATCTTTCAGCCTGAGATGCTGAGAAAGGTTCTTCCACTGTTGATTCCTCCATAACTGAATCAACCTCATCCTGATCCCCTTCAGGTAGGTCGATCCCTGTGTGGGGCTGTTCCTCCACTAACAGGCACTCTGAAGGAGGAGACGGAGATCGGACGCGCTTTCCCTGTGACAGGGAAGCAGCGATCAATGCTGTTAATCTCTCTTCCAATCCTCCCAGAGTTGAGGATAAAACCTCCTCTGTTATATATACAGGAGCAGGTGGACTGGGGACAGCCGCAGCACCAGGCACTCCTGCAGGGTTTCTACGGCTACTGACCTCTGAATTCTCAGGGGAGATTGGTGCAGTACAAGCATGCCCAATATCCTCAGAGCCCGATGGAGACCCCTTTGGCTTCCTGGAAGATCTATTTCTGGAGCGTCTGGACGACATATCCTTTAAGCACAAAGCTGAGGTATTCCCGTCGTCATACACCAATTTTGCTGGTAATAGTCTAACAAAGTTGCTGCTATATACCAGCTGGTGTCCACTAAAGTGCCTTTCTATGGGAATGCCTGCATCAACCGCCTCTGTGTGCCACTGTTTGTTGCTAGCTCTGTTTGCATCCAGCTGACACTTGTACTATGTCTTTATACAAGCTGGGACGCCTGCACATGCGCAGAAGCGCCGTGGCGCGCATCGAGCGTCATCCACCCGCCCCGCCCCGCCCCTTTTTTTTCATAGGAGGCGCGTGCGCGCGCCCGTGCGCCATTGGCGCCCTTTTCGAAACCAAACAGGGACTAGGAGCCAGGGCCCTTTTTGCCGGAGGGCCTGTGCGGTGGATGAGCGCAGCAACAGGGCAGAGGAAGTGGATTCCCACAGAGAAACTTACCAACTGCCTGGATCTTTTGACTTGAGAAAACCAAAGATCCACATGACAAGAAAAATGGACCACAGCGGCCTCTAGTGGTTTAACACAGGTACCGCGGTCCTCTTTTTTTTTTTTTTTTTTTCTTGACTACTATTAAAATTTTACATTTTCAGTAGTTACAGGCATACACAGATATTAGCGGGAATACCGTTAGGTAACAGACAGAAAGACAAATTAGGCTTGGGGGTCCTCCAATAGAACCAAGTTCCTGGGGGCCCCCACTTACCTGATCCCCGCCGCAGGACTCTGTTTGGTCCACAGAAGCCCAAACTTCACCTATCACGGCAGGCATTGTAATTAAACCTTCAGGGACCGGGTTCCCAAGGATTCCACTCCCCTGGACCTGTATAGCACCCTGCACAGACAACATCTTGGTCGTGGGTATGACCAGAGCTCTGGATCCCAGGGTCCAGCCCTCCTAAGAGAGGCATTACAGGCAAAACCTTGCTCTTCCGCTGCAAGGCCCGGGTACCGACCGTTTAGCTATGAAGCTTTTTTGGTGGGATCCGGAACAGCTTACTAAGGCCCAAAAGAACCTGTACGCAAGCCCAGTGAAAACACATGTTACTCTTTGGCCAACACCTTAGACACTGGCAAAAAACTGAGGTGCTCCCGGATGGGAGGGGCTTATATAGGGGAGGGTACTTCCGGTTTGGAAGTGGCCAGTGCCAGCACCTGAAGGTAATCTATATAACCCATTAGTAATGACTAAGTCGCTCTGTGTCCCGGCCGTGATGTACGAAAAAGAAAGAAGAAATTCATAAGAGAGATACTGATGACTTTGGTAAGGGTAATGTCTTCAAATGGCAATCTAGCCCAGTTGACATTGCTATGTCCCAAGTGCAAACAGGGAATACAAACATCGAAATGGCCACCACCCCTTTACCTACGACTAGTGGTAATAATATATATGTGTATGATGACTGAGTACACATGTGTAGATGTACCACAGGACAATCAATATCAATTGGTCCAGCCGAAAAGAGGGAAAAATAAAAGAGGAAGGGGTAAAAGGGGTGGTTCATACGAATCGTCCTTCAGGAACTATGACCATGACATACCTAATAGATATGGTAGACAATCTAGTGATTTTTATACACCATATAATCACCATCAGTTATATGAGGGAAAATATGCCCTATAACAATAGAGGTAGCGAACAGGGTTATTACCAGAATGAATACCGCCAATCCCCTGGATATGGCCCATATTCTAGCAGGAGAGGTTTTCCACAGCAATATGGAAATCAGGTATATACATCAAATAGTTTCTCACCCTTGGCCAATCGTGGTTCTCGGGGAAGAGGGGGGGATTTTCACAGAGCCCCGAGAGGAACAGGGAGGGGAGCACCCTCAATTCCACCCAACCCGGGGGGCTGGCAGATACCAGTGCCCCAACCCCCAAACCAGGGAGAAGGACCCCTCAGGAAAAGAAAAATAAGAGAGGAAGAAGAGGGGGAAGGTGAATTCAAAAGAGTAAAATCCCTGTTGGGACATGGATCTACAATTTAAGTGGCAAAACCCTAAATGATGATGAGATCAGGACTCTGGATAGAGGTTTGAAATATGCCCCTACACAGAATTTGAATAAATTCCAAACATATGTAAGTCTACAGAAGTATGTGCGTAGTTTAAGCATTAAGAAATACTTTTTGTCCAATCCGTTTATTAAGAATAGTGTCCCTATTGACAAAGGAACTGTAGGCTACCACTCTAACCTTCATAACAAATCAGTCTTTAATCCGCCCAATGTCGATACCAAACCTTTAGATGTTTTTAAGAATATGATTACCAAGGATTTGGAACATCTTAAAGTCCGTAAGGTTAATGACCCGGAATACATCAAGAGGGGTATTGATTCATTGATGGATAGGAAGGACTTAATTATCCGACCAGCGGATAAAGGTGGAGGGTTAGTGGTGTTAAGTAAAGCCTATTATTATAATGAGATGGAGAATTTACTCAGTGATTTTAATACATATATCATTCTGTCAAAGGACCCTATGTTGGAATATAAAAGTGAACTGCATTTTCACATTGAAAGAGGGAAGCATAAAGGTGTTCTTAACACCAAGGAAGCACTATTTCTTGATCCTCTTTTTGCCGAACCCCCATTATTTACTTCTTACCAAAGATCCATAAGGACAGTGTCAATCCTCCGGGCAGACCGATCGTAAATGGTATCGACTCAGTCTCTTCGAGGCTGGGTCAGTATATAGATGTGTTCCTTCAGCCACTAGTCAGAGAGACAGATACGTATTTGAAGGATACAAAGCACATCATTCAGATCTTTGAATCCCTGACAGTGTCCCCCTCCACTTTTCTTATTACTGCAAATGTCAGCTCACTCTATACTATCATTAGTCACGAAGATGCTCTCTCCTCGGCTCGTTGGGCGTTTAAATCATCTAGTCTATCCAAACGTCACAAGAACTTTGACGGATAGTCTGAAGTTCTGTTTGGCCAAAAATTACTTTTGGTTTAATAAGCAGTACTATAACCAAACAAGAGGGGTTGCTATGGGAGCTAGGTTTGCTCCCAGTGTTGCCAACCTATTTATGGCACACTGGGAGGAAGAAGCCGTTTTCAAACATAGACCTCCTGAGCTAGCATGCTACCAACGCTGCATAGATGATGTGATAATGATTTGGGAGGGAGACAGACCCAGTCTTGAGAACTTTATGGGGAAATTGGATGCCAATGATAGGAACATCTTTCTTACGTGGAATATTAATACAGAACATACGGTCTTTTTGGATTTAGATATCTCCAAAGCCGGTAACCAGATTAAAATGATTAATCATTTTAAAGCCACGGATAGAAATGCATTCATCCCCATTGAGAGCTGTCACCACAGTAAGTGGTTATGTAATATTCCTAAGGGCCAGTTTATCCGCTTAAGGCGGAACTGCACCCTTGAGGAAGATTACATTACACAGTCCCAAGTCATGTCTGCCCGCTTCTTACAGAAGGGGTATGACAGAACTCGAGTGACTGATGAGGTGGAAAATGTCCACAAACTGGATAGGAGGAATTTGGTAGCCAATGTCCCTAAATTGGATAAAAACAGCAATTGTAATATGAAGATGTGTCTGGAATACAATGTGCAATACAAGAAGTTCGAAAAGATAGTGTTAAAATATTGTCCGATTCTTAAACAAGACAGAGTCCTGGGTTCCATATTGCCTGAACGCCCCCAATTTATCTATAAAAGGCGCCTTCGTTAAGAGATAAGCTGGCGCCTGGGGTGGTAGATCCACCAGCGAACTTTGAAAATAAGATTTTCAACTTTCTCACAGGATTTTTTGCCTGTGGCAAATGTCCGGCATGCAAGCAGGCCAAGGGTAATATGAAGAAGCGTAAAGAGTTTACAGCAACGGCTAAAAATAAAAACTATCAAATAAAACAACTGACCACATGTAATACAGAAGGGGTAGTGTACATGATGGAATGTAGTTGTGGGTTACAATACGTAGGAAGAACATCTAGACCCCTACATATTAGGATAGGGGAACATGTTAATAACATCAAGAAAGGTTTGGTTACCCACAATGTCTCGAAACATTTTAGGTTCCATAAACGTAACCCTGCCCAATTAAAATTTTGGGGTATTGAGAAGGTCACTAGCCACTGGAGGGGGTGGCAATTTTTATCAGGCAATTAAGTAGACGTGAGTCCCTCTGGGTTTACGAGACCAAGGTGGGGGTCCCTTTAGGATTAAATGTCGAATTTGACTTGAATTGTTTCATTTCTGACCGTTGATTTGTTTATATATTTGTTTTAATAGGTTTTTATGTGTATGTTAGTCCTCTTGGCATCCTTGGGGGGTGAACACATGACGTCACTATATACTATATGTGCCCTCATTGAGGGTTTCCATAGGGGGGAGTATTACTACCCAGGGAATTATTTTTCTGGTTTTCCCTGGGATTGTAATATGATGTTGTTTATACATTGCCCATATATGCCCCGTGCCCCTATGCCCGATTGTTGGGTGCGCGGCTCTTATGGGGTAAATATCCTGATTGCTGGAATAAGATTTTTATTTCTCTTTCTATTGTTTTCTATGGGTTCTGAGGTTTATAACTTATATTAACTACTTTAGGCCCACAGGACGTCATATGACATCCTCGGGCTTGTGGGCTTATATCTGAATGATGCCTGCAGCTCGCCAGGGTCTCTATGATCATCGGAGGCCGGGCGCGATATTATGACGTCACACCCGGCCTCTGCATTCAAAAAAATGGCGCCGCTTCGGCTTTAAAGCGGTGATCGTTTTTTTTTGTTTTTGTTTTTTAGGCTTCCAGGCCTAGAGGTGAGATGTGGGGTCTTATTGACCCCATATCTCACTGTAAAGAGGTCCTGTCATGTCATATTCCTATTACAAGGGATGTTTACATTCCTTGTAATAGGAATAAAAGTGATCAAATTTTTTTTTGTGTCAAAATAAAAAAAAATAAGTAAAATTAACAATAAAAAAAATAAAAACATTTTTACAGTGCCCCCGTCCCCGTGTGCTCGCATGCAGAAGCGAACGCATACGCAAGTCCCGCCCACATATGAAAACGGTGTTCAAACCACACATGTGAGGTGTCGACGCGAACGTTAGAGCGAGAGCAATCATTCTAGCCCTAGACCTCCTCTGTAACTCAATTGTAGCCAGTAAAAAAAATTAAAGCGTCGCCTATGGGGATTTTTAAGTACCAAAGTTTGGCGCCATTCCACGAGCGTGTGCAAATTTGAAGCGTGAAATGTTAGGTATCTATTTACTCTGCGTAACTTCATCTTTCACATTATGCAAAAAAATTGGGCTAACTTTACTGTTTTTTTTTTTTAAAGCATGAAACCGTTTTTTCCCCCAAAAAAACGCGTTTGAAAAATTGCTGCGCAAATACCGTGCGAGATAAAAAGTTGCAATGACTGCCATTGTATTCTCTAGGGTCTTTGCTAAAAAAACATATAGTGTTTGGGGGTTCTAAGTAATTTTCTTGCAAAAAATTGATGATTTTTACATGTAGGAGCGAAGTGTCAGAATTGGCCCGGGCCTGAAGTGGTTAGGTCCACAACTAGTTTCAGAAGGTGCTGTTTACAGTATTGTTGTCCTGCTGTTTCGCCTTCTCTGAATATATAGTCGCTGCCATATTTACTTGAGCTGAAGGCGCTAGTTTTTCTAACAGGATGCTTGCGTTGCAGATGTTACCATGGCTTCAGTATGATGGCCATGATTGGCCCAATGATGCCACATGATCGCGCATAACGTGAGCGCCGAGCGGCTTGCGTCACAGCACCGCTGTGTCCAATCACCTGCAGATTTGAGTTACTGATGTAGCTATGGCCCCTGGGTGATGGCTGTGATTGGCTGAATGTTGCCATATGATCACGTTTCACGTGATCACCGAGTGGGTGGTGATGCAGCGCGTTGTGCCCAATCGTAGCTGACAGTGAGACCTAGTATTTCCCCTAGCTTGCGTTTCATTTAGTCATCTTGGTGACTACAGGCCGGCCAGGATTGACTGATGTAAGTCAGATGACGATGTATCACACAGCTGAGGTGAGGAGATAGACGGAACAGCTTTAAAAGCTGCCGTACCTTCCTCCTTTTTGGGCTGAACTATACAGCGATTCGCTGCTTATGGTCACATGCTCATTTCCTCATGTTAACCCATAGGACAAAGATAAGTGAAACCAGCAATAAACACATAATGAAGAGGGTTATAAATATGATGCACAATGATGTTCCCGGATACGCTGAGGAAGTCCCGCCCCTTGGACGATACGCGTGCGTGTGGAAGGGACCACCGTGTGACGTCATTTGTTTGAATCCTCCCGGGATGCGAAGAATGACGCTCTGAAGATTATTGTATCAGATGCCTTTTATCCTTAGCACTGGGTATAGTGCTTTTACATGCGAGTGCTTTTCTTATTAATAAATGTAACATATATTTTATGAAACAGAGAGCACTATGTTTTGTCCTATTAATTTTACATGATTATGCTGATCACCAAGTGTATGGGATACACTCACCGCCACCCTATTAGAAGTATGATGCAAGTATCTAGGTGCTCTGGAGACTACTGAATACACCGGATTTTATCCCTGTGGGGAACTGTGCATTTGGTCATCTGTTAATTCAGAGACCCACGCTTTGAGGTGAGCGGCCTGCATTACTGGTGAAGGAAGCACTATTAGGACACATATGAGTTTATTATCAGCACCCTGAATCACCTTTGAGGACTCATCCCTGGTGGTTTTTTTTCCTGTCTTGGCTCTGTGGCCATTATTTGAACATTTCATTTGTCTGGAACTCTCTTGCATGCCGTGTTAATCAATATATATTGATATTAGTTTAATTAATTATAGTCTCTTAGCGCTGCACTATTTTCTGTATATGTTCATGTTGGGAATTTTGTTATATTGGCCCTAAGTGTCCAGCTGCTTTAGTTTTAGCATTAGAATCATTTTCTCACGCTGACTGAACCCTCTATTTTACTTGATAGGGGGACAATGAGGTCTCGTATTGATTTTATCTTTATATCCCGGTTTTTGAAGGGGGAAACTTATAAAGTCTCTCCTGTACTTTTTTCTGACCATTCCTTGATTTTCTGTTCCTTCAAATTGGAGGTGGGAGTGGAGGTGGGGAGAGGTACGTGGAAATTGAATGGCCTGCTGTTGGAGGATGAGGAGATTTCTGAGAGTTTTGTCTCCTTCTTCCGGACCCTGGAAAATCAAAAAGATTGTTTTGAGGATCTGTTGGTGTGGTGGGACTGGCTAAAAAATCAAGTGGCTTCCTTTTTATAAGAAGGTGGGGGCGGAAAAAGCTAGAGAAAGAAGGGAGGCAGGGAGGAGGTTGCTGAAGGGAATACATTTCCTGTATCAGTGCAAGAGGTTGGGGATGGAGGTGGAGGAAGACCTGAAGGAAGCGCAGAAGGAGAGGAGGAAGATGATCAAGGAAAATGGGAAGGGGATCGTGTTCCAAGCGAAAGTCCAGACGATGCAGGAAGACAAGAAATGTTCACAGTTTTTCTTCAAGAAGGCTTTTAGTCCGAAGAAGGTGATAAAGACGATGATGGATGGACAAGATGAAGTGAGAGGGAAGAGGACGAGAGACGTAATAAGGAACTTTTATGTGGACCTGTATGGAAAAGAAGACGTCGCTGCAATAGGTGAAGTGGAGGATTATTGTGATGTGCTGCCAGGGGTTTTGAGGGAGGAGGAAGATGCCTTCTTGGCAGAAGAGGTGGGAGAGGAGGAGTTTCTGAAGATTTTGAAGAAGATGGCCAAGAACAAAACCGCAGGAGGGGACGGAATTCCAGTAGAATTTTACATCAAATTTTGGTCAATACTTAAAATGCATTTTTTACAGGTGATGAGGTGTTGTATGGCAGAGAAGAGACTGTCGGCCTCTATGAAGGAAGGGGTCATTGTTTTGCTCTACAAAAAAGGGGATGAGAGGGAGGTTAAAAACTGGCGTCCAATCACACTCCTCAATGTGGATTATAAGTCTTTCGCTAAAATCTTAGCTGATAGGATGAAGGAGGTGGTTGGTGGAATTATCGGAAGTTGGCAGGTATGTGCTATCCCTGGGAGGAGGATTGCTAGTAATCTGGTGCTCCTCAGAGATTTGGCCTTTTACGCACAAAACAATAACTTGTCTTAGCAGTTGCAGGAATTTATCTTGAAAAGGCCTATGACAGAGTATCCCATCAGATCATGTTCCAGGTTTTGAAGAAATTGGGTTTTCCTGTAGAGTTTGTGGAGATGGTGAAATGTCTGTATACTGAGGTGAGCAGCAAGGTTCTGGTCAATGGCTTTTTGGCTGAGCCTTTTGAGGCGAGATCTGGGGTAAGGCAGGGATGCCCTCTGTCCCCCCTGTTGTTTATTTTTGTGATGGAACCGTTATTACAGCACGTGCAGCAAGATAAGGCGTTTGAGTTTTTTTTTGTCCAGGGTGGAGAAGGGGAAAAGCTGAAATCATTATGTTATATGGATGACGCTGTGTTTCTGTGTAAATCCCAGAGGGACTTGGCAAGAGTAGAATTACAACTGCAATTGTTTGGGAGTATGGCTGGGATGCGGTCAATTGGGATAAAAGTGATTTCTGCATGCTCAGTGGATTACATGACTTTACAGCAAACAAAACCAAGAAAGTGGATACAGTGGATGTGCTTGGGGTTCATTTTGAGAGGAACCTGCAAAACCAGGTTAATGCAGAAAAATGTTTAGGAAAATTGTCCAAAAAGGTGGAGTTATGGAAGTTACGGCGGTTAACTCTGACAGGGAAAACTCTGATTGTGAAAGCAGTTCGTCTTCCTTTACTGCTTTATTTTAGTTTAGTTTTTCCATTCAACAAAAGATGGATACAGAAATTCACCAGGCTTTTGTTTTGTTTTTTCTGGGGATCCAAAATGGAGAGGATAACAAGGGTTACGGTAATGAAGGAGGAGAGGTTTGGAGGACAAAGTTTTCCGAATGTTGAGACTTTTTTGGGGATGCACTCTTGGTTGCTGCATTTTAAAGTGTTTTCAGGTCTGGCCATTGTATAGCACAATGGCCACCTTTTCACTCTCCTCTCCACTTATTCCTTCCCCACTTTATTTTTATTTCCTTTGTTTGTCACTTTTTGTATTTTTATGTTTTGTGGTTTGTTGCACTGTGTGACTGGTTGGGTGTAGGTCCTAGGGCCTGCCCTGAAAGTCTTGGGGGGAGGAGGACATGGCCTTTTGGCTTAGTTCACCTTCCCTCATGGGGTCTCCCTTCGGGGGAGCCCCACCTAGTACTTGGGTAGGTCTGTTTTGGCAGATCCTCCAGAGAAAGGGGTCTGTCTGGTTTCGGCCAGATGGACCAAAGTGTAAGTACCCTTGTCCCTGTCTGGAGCCTAACGCCCCAGGGGATTCAGGGCAAGGCCCTCTGATTTCAGAGGGCTTGTGTACACCCGTTGCACGTTTTTGTGTCACCTCTTTATGTTGTGCACTTTTTTTTGGCACTGGGTGGAGTTTTTGAGTGTGTTTCACACGCCATGGGCTTTCAAAAGAAAAAAAAGAAAAGAAAAATCTGTTCTTATCAGTTTAATATCTGATACGTCCCCTATCTGGGGACCATTTATTAAATGGATTTTTAGAACAGGGAGATGGAAGAAGAGCTTGCTCTGTCCACTCCACGCATCGACCTGGTATTGCAGTACCTCCAGAACCGGTGCACCCCTCTCTTATGCAGTTTCAAAAAACAGAATTGAATGAAAAATCCTTGCTTTTGCTTGCTCACAATGTTTCTTCTTTTTGCTGCTACTCATTCTTGCAATAAACTTGCATTTAACCCCTGTGTGTTTGTGTTATTTGCTTTCTGTCACTTTCTTGGGGATGGTCTTTGCTGCTGCAGCTCTCCAAAACACACTTTTAGAAGAAAGTCAGTTAGTCAGGAACACCTTGAATTAGGAAGTGCACACAGTTTCGACAAGTCAGCTAGAGTTTTAGCTATCTGTCTCCTAAGGCCCAAAATGAAGCCTTTACTAGCAGTGTCAGTTTGGAGAGTCCTTTTTGAATGTGGTTGATTTTGCTACCTTTCTGTCCCTTGCTGCAGCTAGCTGAAAGTCATTCTTGCAATAAACTTACATTTCACCCCTGTGTGTTTGTGTTATTTGCTTCGTGTCACTTTCTTGGGGATGGTCTTTGCTGCAGCTCTCCAAATCACACTTTTAGAAGAAAGTCAGCTAGTCTGGAATAACTTGAATTAGGAAGTGCACACCATTTCGACAAGCGTTTTAGCTATCTCCTAAGGCCCAAAATGAAGCCTTAACTAGCAGTGTCAGTTTGGAGAGTCCTTTTTGAATGTGCTTGATTTTGCTACATTTCTGTCCCTTGCTGCAGCTAGCTGAAAGTCAGCCGAGCCGAGTCGAGTTAGAAAATTCCCAATTTTTTGTCTCCCTTTAGTGGGTCTTGGCGTCGTCCATGTTAACCAGGAAGCGGACCTATGTAAATGATTTCCCTCGTTAGACATGCACGAGGAGCACCTGAATTTGTGCAATTGTTGCTCTGGCCTGCCAAATTGACCCCCGGAAAGGTCAGAATGGGCTTCAGCTGTGTTGGGCAGGTGTTAGAATAGTGTGTGTTGGCCAGTAGATAGGGGATTAGGCCTCAAGCCCGGGCACACCTGTGAAGTTGCGGATTGATGGCTCCGGGCAGTCTAGACTGGGGGGAAGGGTGTTGGTTGGGCACAGGCAGACGGGCACCTCTCAGCGAGCGCTTCTTTTTGGCCAGGATGCCGCTCGCTCGGAACAGAGAATAATTGGGTTATCGCTTCTCGGCCTTTTGGCTAACATCGGGTGTAGTTCTGCTGCAGTTTGACTTAGCCAAGAGGTGCCTGGGGTACCCGAGCGTCGGCCTTGGGGGGAGCGTCCCTTTTCGGAGGGCCCCCCCTTGCTGCTATTGGCCGGAGGATTAGTCCCCAGGCAATGGTAGCGATCGCCCTTAATAAGGCGATCGGAGCGTTTTTCAGGGGCCCCTTTTTGGGGTACCCCTGGACGGTGCCAAGATGGCGGGACGCGGACTTCGTGATTCGCTGCGGTTCCTGGTGAAGCCAGATGCTAAAGTGGAGGTGACGTTGAGGACAGTCATGGTGGACGTTTTGATGGACATCTTTAATCTCAAGGTAAGCGACATTATGTGTCTGCAAGATTTCCCCCAGCAGGGGGCTTACGATATTACTTTTGGGTCTTCCGAGGTATGTTGGAGAATATTTGAAGATGCTAAGAAATGGAAAAACAACGTTTTGCAGTTGTTTGAGATTCAGCCTCTTTTTTTGCAAGAAGAAAAGATGATTACTGTCCATTTGTATAATCCCTTTGCGGATCCGGCTTTGGTGTGGGCTTTTTTGAAGACTTATTGTAATGACCTAAGAGGTGGAGATCAAGTTAAGAACAAGTTTGGTATTTAGTCAGGGAAATATTGCTTTTTTGGGAGCTTTAAGAAGGATGAGGGATGTATCGGTGGAGTGAAGAGACCTCCGGCTGTGTTTACTATCGGAGGGGAAATGGGTTTTCTTTTCTACCCTGGACAGCCAAAATACTGTCGTAGGTGCTTTAAATATGGACACATGAGTGACGATTGTGACGAGTGGCAGGTGTTTAGTTTTTGCAACCAATCTGGACATTCTGCAAGAGACTGTACTAAAACTAGAGTCTGTGATATTTGTAAAAGGAAAGGACATTTTTCAAGGCAATGTGGTGAATATCGCAAAGCTAAGGAGTCTTTTGTGGATGTTGTGTTACGGGAAAGGTTGCGGAAAAGGATGGATGGAAAGAAAGGGAGTTCTTGGCTGAGGCATGATAGTGGTGTGGGGAAGGAAGCCAATAATGATGCGGTCCCATCTGGCATGCCTTGCCCAGCCGCAGCAGATGAGGCCAAGCCCGGAAGTGAGGAGGTGCCGGTTGGTGGAACTGGTGATGCTGCAGCTTCTGCTGGTGTGGCAGAGGCGGAGGTGGTCGGCTTTGGGCCTGGGGACCCTTCTCTGGGCGAAGAGAAGGCGGCACCTGAGGTACCCGAAGAAGGTGAAGAGGAGGTCATGCAGCAGGACGACGTGGCTGAAGACGGAGGAGTAATTAGTGGGGCGGAAACTTCAGCCTCTGGGTCAGGTGTGACTCGGTTACTCGGGGAACTGTCTGACAGCGAGGGGGAGATGGATGAAGCTGGCAAGGAAGAAGAGGAAGGAGACTTGAAATGTGGACAGCGTTTTGTGCCTTCGTCAACGGAGGGGGAGGAGTGCTCTGGTAAAAGAGCCCGGATTGAAGGAGAGGACTCAGAGTGGGGAGGGGTCACTCCGTATTGACCTTTCTGGGGGCTCTGAGCTAGAGTCCGCCAGTTCTCCTGGTCCAAAGAGATGGCAGAAGAAAAGCCAGAGAGTCAGGCAAGAAAGAAAGGATGAGAGTATGGAAGGACTTTCTTAAAGACTCATTATGGCTGGAAAAATGTCATTTTTTTTCTGATGGCCTTAAACGTCAGTTCCATAAATGTGAAGAGTGTGAGGTCTGGTTGGAGGCGTGCTGCTGTTTTTGACAGCCTGTCAGCATGTAAAAGCGGATGTTTTGTGCCTACAGGAGTGTGGTGTGGAGAGGGTCCCAGGGCCTAATGAGTGGAGGCATGGGGGGAGTGCGTGGTCCCCGGCATGTGTATCAAGATGTGAAGGTGTAGGTGTACTAATTTTAAAATCCGCAAGTGGTGATGGTGTCACAAGAGGTGATTTTTCAGGGAAGACTGTTGCTGGTTGTGTTGGAATATGTGGGGTGCAGATTCAGACTTTTTAACTGCTATGCTTCTGCTGACAGATGTGAAAGGAAGGAACTTCTTAACACCTTGAAGTTATACTTACCTGGAAGGACTCCTACAATTGTGGCGGGGGACTTCAATTGTATTAGGAAAGCAAATGACAGAAGCAGTACGGGGGAGGAGGGTAAACTAGATTCTTCATCCACGCTGTTAAATGAGATGGTGTCTGACCTCAGGCTAAAAGATGCTGCAGTGGAGAGGGAGGGTAGGAGTACTTCACATACTTACCTTTCTGATCGGGGCTCGGTCAGTTCAAGGATTGATTTTATTTTCTTATCAGAGTTTGTGATTGTGAAGAGCTATGAGACCGTGCCTTTTGTGTTTTCCGACCACAAGATGATCTCTTGTGCTTTTGTGCTGGAGGAGGGGGTTAAGTTTGGAAGAGGGCTATGGAAATTGAACACTATGATTTTGGAGGAGGAGGAGGTGTGTAGCAAATTTGAGGTGTTTTTTCGCATGTTTGGAGAGAAGGAATTTGAAGGAATACTACAGTGGTGGGATTGGGCTAAGATACAGATAAGTGTTTTTTTTAAAAGAGCAGGAGTGGAAAGAGCACGGTGGAGGAGGGAGAGAGAAGAAGCCCTGGTGGAGAGATTGCACCTACTTTTAAAGTGTAAAAAGATTGGTGTGGAGGTGGAGAGGGAATTGGAGGAGGTGCGGGAGGAGAGGAGTCATTTCCTGCAGGAAAAAGGAAAACAAATCATTTTCAGTGCGAAAGGGCGAGATATGGAGGAAGGAGAGCAGTGCTCCAGGTTCTTCTTTAAAAAGGCCATGGGGGCAAGGAAAGTGATCAAGAGTGTGCTCTCAGAAAATGGGGAAGTGAGTGGGGAAGAAGTGGTAAAGGAGGTGAGGCACTTCTATGAGAAGCTGTATGAAGAACAAGTGGGGATTACTAAAGAAGACATTTTGGAATATTGCGAGGTCCTGAGGGGTAGTTTGGAAAGGGAGGATGCAGAATCCCTATTGGATATTGTCGTGGAGGTGGAAGGGAATTTAAGAAGGATGCCAAAGAATAAAACCCCTGGGAAGGATGGGCTTCCTGTGGAATTTGATGTTAGATTTTGGCCTATCTTGAAAGATCATTTGTTGGAGGTAATAAAGTACTGTATGGAGACTGGGAACTTATCCCCCTCAAAGAAAGAGGGAGAAAGTCGTGATTTGAAGAACTGGCGACCGATAACTTTACTAAATGTGGATTACAACATTATATCTAAGCTGTTGGCAAGCCGTCTTAGCCAGATTGTTGGAGGACTGGTGGGAGAGTGGCAGACATGTGCAGTCCCTGGGAGAAGGATCACGACATCCTGACGTTATTAAGGGACTTGATTTCTTATGCCCAGTCTAACAATATCCCACTGGCCATGGCCGGTTTTGATATCGAGAAGGCTTACGACAGAGTGGCTCATCCTTTCTTGTTTGGGGTTCTGGAGCAGCTTGGCTTCCCAGACAAATTCTTGGTGGCCCTTAAAAACCTATATGCTGGTATGTCTAGTCAGCTTTTGGTAAATGGTGCAGTATCTGAGCCCTTTAATGTGAGTTCTGGTGTGAGGCAGGGGTGCCCCCTGTCTCCTGTTATTTTTATCTGTGTGATGGAACCCCTTCTACGGCACGTGCAGAAGGATAACAATTTTTGGGGCTTCTTTGTTCCAGGGGTAGTTTAGGAGTGTAGCAGGGACTGACTTGATTAGTAGACAAAACACCCAATCCCTATTCAATATAGATTGTGTGTGTAGTCCTCTATGGGACTTTTTAGGGTGAAGTCTACAAGTTTCAAATTTTATCAAAAAATATATATTTATTATTGTAATACAAAATATCAAAGAGATAAAAATACATATACAATTTGGATGTACACAAACACAACTCAAACTATAGAGCAACAAAGTAACAACGCCACAAAAGACCATAAACCACTGTGAGGGTCCTGATTCCTGTGGGAGGGCCCAGGGTGCCCAATGCGTTTCGAGGCTATGGGTTTATATAGCGCCTTTTCTTCAGGGGCTAGTGGTGATAGGTGTTGTGGTCTGTAGTTTGTAGACATAGAACAAAGCAAGAGAGTTGAGTAAACAAGAGCATCTCTATTTTATGTATATACAGTACAATTGAAAATGAATTCAATAGTTATAATAAAAAGCATCATTATTTGTACCGTAAATCATATATGCTAACCGTTGTTGCCTATGAAGTTTGGTGTGGATACATCCTTGTTTAAAATAACAGAGATTGACGCTCACTGCTCCGGATGAAGGGAGAACGCAGGGGGGGTCACAACACGGGGGACCGTGCATCGAACTATGCCCGGGGCAGGGCAACAAAGGGCGCCTGTACTCAAAACAGCAGGTAATTTATGCTGCTGATCCAATCTATAAACAAGAAAGAGTAATAATAATACAGCAGTATGAATAAAGGTGACATATATGTATATATTACCATCCATGAATGGCCCACATAATAGTGGGGCATACATGTCAAAACTAAATCTAAACGTGTGCATACCTGCTGTATCTCAAACCAGGTTTTGGAGTGGATTTATGTCGCATGGGCTCCACAGAGAAAAGGTATTCCCCTAAGAAGAGGGAAGGGGAACAAAATGGAATCTGGAAAAGTATGGAAAATAATAATTTTAAAAGTATGGAAAATTTTGAATAAATGGAAATAAAAATTAAGGTCTGTTTATCATAAGGGGTAACTGTTAGATAGCCCGAAGGGTATCAATATATACAGGATCTCCATCTAGGTGGACAGGGCAAGGTCCCTCTTTAGCAAAGAGGAGGTGCTGCTGATTTGCCGGAGCAATCTTTCAATCTTAGTGGACGGTTCTCCCCAAAGGCCCTGGCTGGGTTTGGCCATATGCCCAACACCTAAAAGGCATCTGCCCGTGGGATCTAGGAATCGATCACTTTTTGTTGTGAGAGTCATCATCATCCACAAAGGATTTCGTGATCTCCCACTGGGATAAAGGCCCTGGCTGGGTATAAGCCATCTGTGCTAAAAGGCTTTTAATCTGGTAAGCATTCATTGCACCTGTCAGCTGGTATTGTTTGAGATTCAAGTTTCTGTGGAAGGAATATATGAACTTTCGCTGAGATTACTGAATTGATCTCCACAAATTGGACTTTTTAAGCACAAATTTTTACTTTTTTATATATATATATAAATATATATATATATATATATATATATACATACATATACACACACACACACATATACACATATACATATATATACACACACGACACATATTGGTTGAACAGGCACAGTATCAAAAAAGAGAAAAAGAGAAAGAAAAAGAAACAAAACACTGATGTTTACATCACCGTGGCAACAGATGCGCCGCGAGTGGTCAGCGCGGATTTTGGCTCCCCTCCTTTTTATCTCCATGACGATGCGCTCCTCTTTGGAGCACATGTCGTCATGACGCAGCGTTATGCTGTGTGTTCTATCTTTGAGTATGTCGGATGAAGGGGCAGGCCTCCGTGCTGATGACTCGGAGGGCGCCACCCCTCTCCCACCCTCTCCACTACACACTCTGCTCTCTCACAGCAGATAAACATCAGCAATTAATCCACACTATATTAGACTGCAGAAACAACCCTCAGTCTGCACATTGCTGACTTGGGAGTGGATGTGTCTACATTGTTGCCTACAGGAGAAAAGGTAAAATTGGATATTTAATTCATCTTGTGGTTTATTTTCTGTTTTTTCATTGATATAATGCATACCCCCTTTTTCCTTTTTGATTCATGGAGGGTCCCTCAATATTTGTATATCTAAATTATTAAATTTAAGATTGAGCCATATTAACATATGGTGGATTATTCCACCTTAGCTCATAGATACAAGGCAACAGGTTATTTTACTGTTGTATTATAGAGGCCCTATATATATTGATACCCTTCGGGCTAACTAACAGTTACCCCTTATGATAAACAGACCTTAATTTTTATTTCCATTTATTCAAAATTTTCCATACTTTTAAAATTATTATTTTCCAGATTCCATTTTGTTCCCCTTCCCTCTTCTTAGGGGAATACCTTTTCTCTGTGGAGCTCATGCGACACAAATCCACTCCAAAACCTGGGTTGAGATACAGCAGGTATGCACACGTTTAGATTTAGTTCTGACATGCATGCCCCACTATTATGTGGGCCATTCATGGAGGGTAATATATACATATATGTCACCTTTATTCATACTGCTGTATTATTATTACTCTTTCTTGTTTATAGATGGGATCGGCAGCATAAATTACCTGCTGTTTTGAGTACAGGCGCCCTTTGTTGCCCTGCCCCGGGCATAGTTCGATGCACAGTCCCCCGTGTTGTGACCCCCCTGCGTTCTCCCTTCATCCGGAGCAGTGAGCGTCAATCTCTGTTATTTTAAACAAGGATGTATCCACACCAAACTTCATAGGCAACAACGGTTAGCATATATGATTTACGGTACAAAGTATGATGCTTTTTATTATAACTATTGAATTAATTTTCAATTGTACTGTATATACATAAAATAGACGATGCTCTTGTTTACTCAACTCTCTTGCTTTGTTCTATGTCTACAAACTACAGACCACAACACCTATCACCACTAGCCCCTGAAGAAAAGGCGCTATATAAACCCATAGCCTCGAAACGCGTCGGGCACTCTGGGCCCTCCCACAGGAATCAGGACCCTCACAGTGGTTTTTGGTCTTTTGTGACGTTGTTACTTTGTTGCTCTATAGTTTGAGTTGTGTTTGTGTACATCCAAATTGTATATGTATTTTTATCTCTTTGATATTTTGTATTACAACAATAAATATATATTTTTTTGATAAAATTTGAAACTTGTAGACTTCATCCTAAAAAGTCCCATAGAGGACTACACACACAATCTTTGTTCCAGGGGGGATGGTGCAAGAGTGAAATCCATGTGTTACATGGATGATGTCCTTTGTTCTTCCACGGCAGATTTGAGTAGAGCTGAGCTACAGCTAAAACTGTTTGGGAGTATGTCTGGACTACAAGTTAACTGGAATAAAAGCCAAGTATGTGTGCCAAGCGGGTCTTGTAGTACAGCGCATGTTCGCTTAAAGACCACAGAGACCATCGAGATTCTGGGTGTTCAGTTTCAGTGGAACATATTGAGTCAGTGTAATGTCCATAAAGTGAGAGAGAAAATTTCCCAGAAGTTAGAATTTTGGAAGCTGAGGCGTCTGACCCTCTCTGGGAAAGTGTTGGTGGTGAAGGCAGTGATACTGCCTTTCCTCTTATACACTAGCCTGATATTTCTGCCAAGTGTGAGGTCTATACAGAAGATTACTAGACTTCTTTTTGTCTTGTTTTGGGGTGCAAAGATGGAGAGGGTATCTCGCATCATAGTCATGAAAGATGTAAAGTTCGGGGGGTATAACTTCCCGAATGTTCAAAATTTCATTGGGATCCAGTTATGGATAAGTCATTTCAAGACCTTTTCTGCTGGTGGGAATGCCGCTAACTTTATGAGGTATCTAGCTGGATGGCCCATGCTTAGATGGGGGTGGTGTGAGAAGGATCTCAGGAGGCCTTTGGCTCTGGTACCATCACATGTATACCTTTTGATTACAGCAGTTCTTTTTGAAAAATAAATTGAGTGAGTTGGGGGCCGGAGCTATGTCTAAGGCCAGCCTTGTAACGTGGATGAGGAGGGAGGAGATAGTAACCAATATTTTTGGTTTGAGGTCTGCTTCAGCTGAGAAATGTTGGGAGTTTTCTGACAAAAGGGGTCACCAACAGGCAAAAGGAGATCTCTTGGATGGCCTTTCAGGGCTGCTTGCTCACAAAGTCCTTTTTAAAAGCAAGGGATTTGTCTAGGGATGATAGATGTCCAAGGGAAGGGTGTGGGGAGGTGGAAACTGCTGCCCATGTCTTCTGGGAATGTGGTTTTGCAAAAAGTGTGTGCAAGAAGGTGGAAAAGTTTGTGAGCAGTGTTGTGGAGGTGGAGAATATGAGCTTTCGGAACTGTTTTTTTGGTTTGATGGGAGGAGGGCAGCAACAAAGAC
The DNA here is from genome assembly GCA_029206835.1 of Rana muscosa. NCBI lineage: Eukaryota > Metazoa > Chordata > Amphibia > Anura > Ranidae > Rana > Rana muscosa. Next base: position 942,578,277 of record CM055122.1, on the reverse strand, counting down.
GAAAGGCCTGGATTTTCTTTGCTATCCTTAAAGAAGTCCTGTGGAATGCTAGGTGCTGGAGTTGGATGAAAAATTGCAGCATTTCAGAGAAAGACTGCATGAATTTATGTTTGGCTAAGCTGTATATCGTGTTGCTGTATGATAGAAAATGGATGGGGGTGGAGGATGCAAACTTGTTCTGGAAGTATGATAAATGGAGGAAAGATTTTAGTGGGGGGGTAGAGTCTGTTCTTTTTTACTTACCTTTTATGGAAAAGTGTCCAGATGATGCAAGGAACGCTGCTCAGTGAAGGTGTCGTGAGTTGTCAGAGCTGGAGGAGCAGTAAACTGGGGGCCGGCCCATGGTTGAGTCTGAGCCATCTGGAAGGGTGCTCCTGGTGAGGATGGGTGGCTGCATTTGGTCTGGTCTTTTTGCTGAGTCTTATTCTGGCCGGATGGTGTAAGTTCTGTCCCTGTTGGCGATCTGGGGGGAGGAGCTGGCTAAGCCTTGTAGATGAGGTGGGGCGTGGCCATGCAAATCCCCCAGATTAATGGGAGTCTGGAAGGGCTAGTATCGGTGGAGGCTGCTATTAGGGGGCAGCTCTCCCTGAGAAAACCTTGAAGGGCTCTCTATCGGCAGGGACGGAGTGCTGCACTGACCGGTCGGGGGGTCGGATAGGAACCGAAAAGCCTATGGTGTATGTGCCCTTGGAGTGGCAGTCCAAGGGTGCCAGAAAATCACTGTGAGGGTCACATTGATTTATGGCACTACGGTCACTGCACCATAAACACCCTTTTTTTAGCACCTGCCTCCTGGGCCGGGCATTTTGGCTGGGACCGGAGAAATTTTTTATGCCTGCCCATTATATTGCACAATGGTCACTTTTCACTCTTCCACCTTCCTTCTCCCCACTTTCTTTTAATGTAATTCCCTGTGTTTGTCACTTTTGTGTATTTTTTTGTTTGGTGTTCACGTTTTGTCACAGTGTGTTTAGTAGGGTGTAGGTCCTCGGGCCTGTCCTAAACGACTTGGGAGTCGGTGGACATGGCCTTCTGTCTTAATTCACCTGCTCTCATGGGGTCTCCCTTCGGGGGAGCCCCACCGAGTACTTGGGTGGGTCTGTTTCGGCAGACCCTCCAGAGAAAGGGGTCCGTCTGGTTTTGGCCAGATGGACCACGTGATGTACCTCAGTCCCCGTCTGGAGCCTAACGCCCCGGGGGATCAGGGTAAGGTCCTTCCTAGTGCAGGACAAGTGTTACACCCGTTGCACGTTTTGTGTCACTCTTTATGTGTGTGCACTTTTTTTGGCACCGGGTGGAGTTTTTGGGTGTGTTTCACACGCCATGGGCTTTTCGCCTGCTCTCATGGGGTCTCCCTTCGGGGGAGCCCCACCAAGTACTTGGGTGGGTCTGTTTCGGCAGACCCTCCAGAGAAAGGGGTCCGTCTGGTTTCTGCCAGATGGACCATGTGAAGTACCTCAGTCCCAGTCTGGAGCCTAACGCCCCGGGGGATCAGGGTAAGGTCCTTCCTTGTGGAGGACAAGTGTTACACCCATTTGCACTTTTTGTGTTCACTCTTTATGTGTGTGCACTTTTTTTGGCCCTGGGTGGAGTTTTTGTTTCACACGCCATGGGCTTTTCAAAAAAATAAAAATAAATCTGTTCTTATCAGTGGGTGGGAGAGCCAATTAGGCTCATCAACGTGTACGCCCCCCCCAGATAAGAGTGCGCGGCTGGAACTTTTCCAGACCCTGCAGACCCAACTAGTCACCCCCAGGGCAGTAGTGATCGGTGGTGATTTTAACTGTCCGATAGAGGAGGATGGGTGCAGCTCCAGCATGTATGCAAAACTTGATGCTACTTCTAGGCTGCTCAAGGAGATGATCTCGGAGGCTTCCCTGCAGGACACCGTGGGATCCATAGGGAAAGGTACCGTGAACTATTTGTGGTGCCGACCCGACGGATCGGTGCGCTCCAGGATTGACTTCGTGCTCACTTCAAGAACAGTCAAGCATCGTGAGTTCTCCATGATCCCCTGCTTTTTCTCTGACCACAGGGCTATTCACTTTCGGGGTGACCTGGGCGAGGGCTTTGCCCGCGGACCAGGTTCCTGGAAGCTGAATAGTACCCTGCTGGAAAATAAGGAATTGATGGGGGAACTCCGGGAGGCTTATGCCTCCTGGACAGAGGAAAAGAGATTCTTCGGAAAGATAAGTTGGTGGGAGTTTGTGAAAGTTAAGCTACGCAGCTTCTTTCAGGCAAGGGGACGCCAGCAAGTGTGTGCCAGGAAGAGGGAACTTAGGAGAATGCAACGTCAGTTGCAGTCACTGCAGGACCTTCATCACTGCGGCTGGGACGTTAGGCAGGACCTGGAGGACACCAAGAAGAGCCTGAAAGGGCACTTTGAGGAAGAATCCAGGCACATTGTCTTCCGTGCCAAAGTGGAGAATCTTGAGAAAGGTGAGAAGTGTAACGCTTTCTTTTTCAGGAAACTTCACTCAGGACACACCCCCTTGTCGGAGTTGCGTGACGAGACCGGAACACCCCAGAAGGGGAAGGAGGCTGTGATACAAGTAGTCGAAGACTACTACACCAATCTCTACTCCCCGAAAGACACGGATGCAGCAGACAGGTTCCTGTCAGGTATCACTAACACAATTGATCCTGCAGGTTCATCGGCCGTCAACGCCCCCTTGGTGTTGGAGCTGCACTCTGCCGCTAAATCCTTTAGGCGGGGCAGGACCCCGGGTTGCGATGGTCTCCCAGTTGAGCTCTATGTAGCCATGTGGGATCTCGTGGGCCCGGACCTGCTCGAGCTGTACGAGGAGATGGTGGTGGAGGGCAGAATGCCTCTGTCACTGAGGGAGGGGATGATCACGATTTTGTATAAGCGCAAAGGGGAGAGATCGGACCTGAAAAATTGGCGTCCGATCTCTCTTTTGAACGTGGACTACAAAATCCTCGCCAAGGTTTTGGCCAACAGGCTGAAATCTGTCATCGGACAGATCATCCACCCGGATCAAACTTCTGGCATTCCTGGTCGCAGGATTGCAGACAGCCTCGCGCTTGTCCGGAACACGGTCCAGTACATTCATGGCCAACGTGTGCACACGGCCCTGGTCAGTCTTGACCAGGAGAAGGCCTTTGACCGTGTCTCCAAGGAGTTCATGTGCAGAACTCTGCGCAGGTTGGGTCTTGGGGAACTGTTTTGTTCGTATGTGAATGTAATGTGTAAGGACATTTGTAGTTTGGTGTTTGTAAATGGCTGGAAAACTGATCCCTTTTCAATTTTCTCTGGGGTCAGACAAGGCTGCCCTCTCTCACCTCTGCTTTTTGTTTGCTGTATAGAGCTCTTTACCCGAAGCATCAGATGAAACCCAGAGATCAGAGGGATCACCGCACCAGGACCAGAAAGACGGGAGGTCAAGTGCTCGCTCTACATGGACGACGTGACGGTGTTCTGTGCTGATCGGCGCTCCATCGACACACTCACCCAGACGTGTGAGGACTTCGGCCAAGCTTCAGGGGCAAAGGTCAACTGCGGGAAGTCGGAAGTCATGCTCTTCGGAAAGTGGTTCCTGCCTTCTTCTGCACCCATTCCTTTCAGCATCAAGGTGGACTTCATCAAAATTTTGGGAGTCTGGTTTGGACCTGAGGGCGCAGCCCTGAAGTCCTGGGAGGAAAGACTGGCTAAGATGAGACAGAAGTTTGGACTTTGGAGCCTCAGAGAACTCACCATCGAGGGAAAAACACTGGTACTCCACAGCGAGATTCTCCCTGTCTTCCAGTACCTCGCCCAGGCTTGGCCCCCCCGGGTCAACACCTGCAAGGCCATCACCAGGGCGGTGTTTCACTTCATCTGGAGCTCCAAAATGGACAGAGTGAAGCGGGCGGTTATGTTCAAGGAACCTCTCAAGGGTGTGCCTGACATCGCCACCCTATTGAGGTCCCTCATTGAGAATGTCAGATATGACGAAACGCGTCTGAGGTCTAGGTGCGTGCTGACGTCACCGCGCTATCGTATCTGGACGAGGGTTCTTTCTAAGAGCCGGTCGGCTTTCCAATTTTAACGTATTTTATGCGATTCGTATCTGCTTTATTGTAAGTATGATTCAATATATCTTTTAATAAACGAGTTTACGGATTCACGCTATGGTTCCCCATATTTTTTCCTCTTCTGGGTGATTTATACACGCCTATACGGCGCTGTGGACGGCTGCTGTGTTCATGAGGATTATATTAGTCTCTTGGCTTCAGTGGACGGTTCTCCCTAAAGGCCCTGGCTGGGTTTAGCCACATGCATATCATTTAAAGACATCTGGTAAGCAGGCTTGTCCCTAATGCCGCGTACACACGATAGTTTTTCTTGCCATTTTTTTTCTTGCCGTTTTTCACGTTTCCTCTCAAGCCTGTCTTGCGTACACACGATCATTTAAAAAAAACAATCAAGCAAAGCGCAGTGACGTATACCACGTACGACGGCACTATAAAGGGGAAGTTCCGTTCTAATGACGCCACCCTTTGGCCCGCTTTTGCTAATTCCGTGTTACCGCGTGTTAGTAAAAGTTTGGTGAGAGACGATTCGCGCTTTTCAGTCTTCGTGCTTTGAAGATCGTTTTGTGGAGTTCAGTTTGTGCTTGTGGGTTCGTATCTGTTTGGCAGGGCTTGTAGTCAGTTCGTATCTGTTTATTCAGTGCGTTCTCGTCTGCTCGTTCCTGTTTTTCAGCTTGTTCTTCATAGGCCTTGCTGTTCTTCCGTGCGTTCTTCTAGTTCGTTCTGAGCTTGCGACCGTTATCTAGCCATGTTGCGGCTACGTACTCGTCGTAGAGTTCGTGCTGTAGTTGGTGCAGGGGTTCATGCTGTATCCCGACTCCATGCCATGAGCAGGGTCAGGAGGAGTTCATGGACCAAGAATTGGTTGCTCCAGTGGCACCAGTTCTGTCATGCCTTTGTTACGGGAGATCAGGGAGAATAATCCTGATGACTATAGGAATTTTCTCCGGATGTCTGACCCCGTATTTCAGCATCTGTTGGCTTTGGTGTCCCCCTACATTACCAGGCAGGACACCGTTATGCGTGAAGCCATCAGTGCTGAGCAGAGGCTCATTGCCACGTTGCGATACCTGGCGACTGGGAGAAGCCTGCAGGACCTAAAGTTCTCCACAGGCATATCCCCCCAGGCTCTGGGTATCATTATACCAGAGACGTGTTCTGCCATCCTCCAAGTTTTTCAGGAGGACTATATTAAGGTAAGTGTTCTTATTTCAAACATCACATTGTATGTATTTATTTGAATGATTTTTTTGGGGGGGTTTATTAGCAGTCCCTAATTCCCATGATTCTTAGCTGCAGGGAATTTCCCCTTTCTCCACATGCTAATTTTTGTTTTTGAATTTTTTCATTAGGCCTACACTAACATTTGCCTTACCTAACCTCTCCAGCATGCTATCCTGGGGCCATACCCACCTTGCCTAGTCCTTTCCATGTATTTTAATCTATGCTCCATCGTAGTGCTTTACCCTAAACGCCCCCTAAAGATTGCCTAGGAATGTAACATTTGTCCAAAATTCAGACAGAGTGCTACAGCCTTCATTTGTGATCTCCCCAACTCATCTTCAACCCCCCCCCATTTTTTTGGTGTGTTTTTTTTTTTGTTCCTTACTACCAGGGATGAGCCCAACACCCCCCTGTTCGGTTCGCACCAGAACCTGCGAACAGACAAAATGTTCGTGTAAACTTTAGAACCCTATTAAATACAATGGACTCGAACGTTCGAAATCTAAAGTGTTAATTATAAAGGCTAATATGCAAGTTATTGTCCTAAAAAGTGTTTGGGGACCTGGGTCCTGCCCCAGGGGACATGTATCAATGCAAAAAGAAGTTTTAAAAACTGCCGTTTTTTCGGGAGCAGTGATTTTAATAATGCTTAAAATGAAAAAATAAAAGTGAAATATTCCTTTAAATTTCGTACCTGGGGGGTGTGTATGATATGCATGTGAAGTGGCGCATGTTTCCCGTGCTTAGAACTGTCCCTGCAAAAAATATCATTTTTGAAAGAAAAAAATGCATTTAAAACTGACTCGCGGCTATTAATGAATTGTCGGCTCCCGGCAATACATACAAAAGTCATTGATAAAAAAAAAAAAAAAAAAAAGCGTGGGGGTTCCCCAGAATTCAATTACCAGGCCCTTCAGGTCTGGAATGGATATTAAGGGGAACCCCGCCGCAAATTAAAAAAAAAATTGTTGTGGGGTTCCCCCAAATATCCATTCCAGGCCCTTCAGATCTGGCATGGATTTTAAGGGGAACTCCACCCCAAATTAAAAAAAAAATGGCGTGGAGTCCCCCTAAAAATCCATACCAGACCCCTTATCCGAGCACGCAACCTGGCCGGCCGCAGGGGAAAAGGGGGGGACGAGAGAGCGGCCCCCCCTCCCTCCTGAACCGTACCAGGCCACATGCCCTCAACATGGGGAGGATGTCCCCATGTTGATGGGGACAAGGGCCTCATCCCCACAACCCTTGCCCGGTGGTTGTGGGGGTCTGCGGGCGGGGGGCTTATCGGAATCTGGAAGACCCCTTTAACAAAGGGGACCCCCAGATCCCGTCCCCCCCACTATGTGAATTGGTAAGGGGTACATTGTACCCCTACCATTTCACGAAGAAAGCGTAAAAAAATGTTTAAAAAAACACACAAACACCTTGAAAAAGTCCTTTATTTAAAAAAAAAAAAACAAAAAAAAAAAACATTCCAGCGGTGAAATCCAGTGTCCCGCGCGATCCCGATGTCCAGCGCTGTCCGTTATTGGTTGTGCCTGAGCGGACCTGATGGGGAACTCCCTCTCAGTATTTTAAATGTATAGACCCGCCCCTTCTGAAGTTCCCCATCAGATGCGGAACATGAGAAGGGGCGGGTCTATACATGAATTACCAAAGTGAGAGCAGTTCCCCATCAGGTCCGCCCCCTCGGTATGTCGGACCCGCCTACGTCATTGGCTTGAGCGGGGAACTTCCTTCACTGTGTAATTTAAATTTACATAGTGAAGGAAGTTCCCCGCTCAAGCCAATGACGTAGGAGGGTCGGACATACCGAGGGGGCGGACCTGATGGGGAACTTCTCTCACTGTGTAATACATGTATAGACCCGCCCCTTCTCATGTTCCGCATCTCGTCCGCTGAGCGGACCTGATGGGGAACTTCAGAAGGGGCGGGTCTATACATTTAAAATAATGAGAGGGAGTTCCCCATCAGGTCCGCTCAGGCACAACCAATGAAGGACAGCGCTGGACATCGGGATCGCCGCGGGACACTGGATTTCACCGCTGGAATGTTTTTTTTTTTTTTTTTTTTTAAATAAAGGACTTTTTCAAGGTGTTTGTGTGTTTTTTTAAACATTTTTTTACGCTTTCTTCGTGAAATGGTAGGGGTACAATGTACCCCTTACCAATTCACATAGGGGGGGCCGGGATCTGGGGGTCCACTTTGTTAAAGGGGTCTTCCAGATTCCGATAAGCCACCCGCCCGCAGACCCCCACAACCACCGGGCAAGGGTTGTGGGGATGAGGCCCTTGTCCCCATCAACATGGGGACATCCTCCCCATGTTGAGGGCATGTGGCTTGGTACGGTTCAGGAGGGAGGGGGGGCCGCTCTCTCGTCCCCCCCCTTTTCCCCTGCGGCCGGCCAGGTTGCGTGCTCGGATAAGGGGTCTGGTATGGATTTTTAGGGGGACTCCACGCCATTTTTTTTTAAATTTGGGGTTGAGTTCCCCTTAAAATCCATGCCAGATCTGAAGGGCCTGGAATGGATATTTGGGGGAACCCCACGTCAATTTTTTTTTTAATTTGCGGCGGGGTTCCCCTTAATATCCATTCCAGACCTGAAGGGCCTGGTAATTGAATTCTGGGGAACCCCCACGCTTTTTTTTATTTTTTATCAATGACTTTTGTATGTATTGCCGGGAGCCGACAATTCATTAATAGCCGCGAGTCAGTTTTAAATGCATTTTTTTCTTTCAAAAATGACATTTTTTGCAGGGACAGTTCTAAGCACGGGAAACATGCGCCACTTCACATGCATATCATACACACCCCCCAGGTACGAAATTTAAAGGAATATTTCACTTTTCTTTTTTCATTTTAAGCATTATTAAAATCACTGCTCCCGAAAAAACGGCCGTTTTTAAAACTTTTTTTTGCATTGATACATGTCCCCTGGGGCAGGACCCCGGTCCCCAAACACTTTTTAGGACAATAACTTGCATATAAGTCTTTATAATTAGCACTTTAGATTTCTCCCATAGATTTTTCGAATTTGCCGCGAACACCCCAATTTGTTCGCTGTTCGGCGAACGGGCGAACAGGCAATGTTCGAGTCGAACATGAGTTCGACTCGAACTCGAAGCTCATCCCTACCGCTCTCCATCCTGAGATACCGAGGGGGTGGAGGAGGGGCACCGCGGCATTGAGGTGAAGGGGGCACGGAGGTGAAGGGGGCACAGCGGCATGAGGTGAAGGGGGAACAGCTCCGGGAGCATTTGAGCAGCAGACAGGCAATTGGATCAGATTCAGTTTACTTACCTGCCTGAAGACTCGCTCTGGTCTCTGCCACGCTCTCCGCCTTGGTCTCCGCCCCCCGCCGCACACTTTCCGTCCTGCTCTCGGCCCTGGTCTCCGCCCCGCCACGCTCTCCCCCCTGGTATCCGCCCCCCGCCGCACACTCTCCATCCCACTCTCCGCCCCCCGCTCTGAGAAAAAAAAAAGTATCGGACTGGGCATCGGGAGCATTTGCGCGAGTACAAGTACTCCCGCAAATGCTTTGTATCGGTACCGATACTAGTATCGGTATCGGGACAACCCTACTAAAAATAATTGGTGACCAAATTTGCTACCCCAAAAAAAAAAAAAAATTAATGGGTGTTCACACTGGATGATCCAAAAACATCGTTTGATGAACTGTACGAAGAATGAGGTTTAATACGTCCGTTTACTTTGCGGACGAATCTGAAAGATGGTATCTTTCACTGTACGATATCAAAGACAAACATACACGACATAATACAAGTAATAATCTCTAGCAGGGAAAATAGCACTATAAAACTTACTTTTTCGTAGAACTTTCTTGATTCGTTTGTATTGGTCGGGCTCCCGCAACTTCAGATCAGACCATCGTTTTCTGAGCTGTTCCTTCGTTCTGCACACTCCGAATTTTTGGTGAAGACTTTTGACCACTTTGCCCATAATTTTTGACTTGACCAGATTCGGCCTTTTATACGGCCCATGCTTGGCATCATAATCCTCCCTCTTTAAAATGGCGACCATTTCCTCGAATGACATGTTGGATGCCTTATATCTCCTGGATCGGGATTTGGGCTCCTCTGGAATTTCATCCTCTGTAGAGGTAATCTCAGCCACCTGTGTCTCCGCCATGTTGCTAAGCACTACGACGAGCGAGAAGGGGCGGGGAAATTACAATATCGAACGTCAGGGGCGGGGAAAGCGTGTGGAGTTCCACGCATGCGCAGTGTATATCAAGTGCCGATCCATGTGTCGAAAATACGTTCATTTGGCGGGAGAGGGAGTTTGCAACGAACGTGTTGACCAAGGTACATAACATTATAAGGATTTTGGGTTCCGCTGAGGAGGAGATTTGGGGCTTTATATCTGTCCAAAATGCTGATTTGATGATTGTTGCCTGAAACATATGTCTTTTCTTGGTTCTTGATTTTACAGAGAGAATGAATACATTCAAAAACCCGGAGTTCATTGACAAATGGAAAGAACTCCCTATCCTGTGGCAGACCAAAAGTGGGTCCAATAAAAACAAAACGGCCAGGACAGCAGCACTGGAGAGCCTGCTTGCATTTGTCCAAACCCAGATACCCACAACAACTCTCCAAGATGTGAAAACCAAAATTGCTACCATCAGGGGGACATACAGGACCCAGACCAGAGGAATATGGTCCTGAAGTCCCAGAGGTCAGGTGCTGCAGCAGATAAGGTTTATAAACCCAGTCTGTGGTACTACAGCAAGCTTTCTTTTCTGGATGACCAGCTGGAAGTGCGGGAATCTCTCTCCACCCTTCCCCCCAGAGGTCAATCCAGCCTTCCTTGTAGCCAGCCCTCCAGCCTTCCTTGCAGCCAGCCCTCCAGCCTTCCTAGCAACCCTGCTCTGGCATCCTCTGAGGATCAAGATCAGGCCCTTGAGGAGGCAGATTTGGATATATGGAGCCAGGTAAAGTATTGATATCTCCATTTAGATGTTACAAAAGTGATGCATTTAAAATGAGGTTAGTATTGTTAGGTATTTAATGTAAAAAAAAAAGATTTAAAGACCAAGATACAGTAGTGGTCAATTTTGATGTGGACAAGGCAACAATATCAGGAGGCGGAATCTGAGACTTTTCTAAATTTTTACATTCAATTCAAAAATGTGTGTGATTGATGGTGGAAAAAAAATAATAAAGTCCCTTTCTTTTTTTAGAGCCAGGAAGAGGGTGATAGTGGGGACCAGGAGGAGGCAGGGCCAAGTGGCACCCTGGAGGAGGCTGGGCCCAGCACAAGAACCCAGATGCCTCCCCTGATAATGAAACCACGAGGGCCAAGGAGAGGTAGGCAGGTGGAGGAGGAAACAAGAGCCTTCATCAAAGAGGCTACTGCGGCCCTGAGAGAGGCACCCTCTGCTGAGGAGGGCTTTGCCGCAGTCCTGGCCAATAAGCTAGCCCAAATGGACCTGCGGCAAAAGCTGTATAGGGAGACCCTCCTGTTGAAGGTGATCAACAAGGGATTGCTCGGTGAACTCACCAAGTTCACCGACATCACGGAGGTTGTCCCTACTCCTCCACCTCCACCTCCTCCTCCTCCTCCTCCTACTACTCCTCCTGCCACAACCTCTCCTCCTGATCCCCAGCCTCCGAGGAAGAAACCAACCAAGGCTGCAGAGAAGGCTGGAGAGAAGGCTACAAGGAAGAGAAAAAAATAATGCCTGCTGTAGTACCACAGACTGGGGACATATATGACTTAGCTGCTGCGGTTCCTGACCTCTGGGAGTTCAAGCCAAGATTGGCCTCCTTTTTGGTTTTCACATCTTGGATGGTTGTTGTGGGGTCCAAGGGATGAACAAATGTAAGCAGGCTCTCCAGTGTTGCCATCCCCTTTAATTTGTTATGTTCCGAAATAAAGGATCCTTTTTTTTGGCTTTAAATACTTGACTATGTGATTTGTATTTCAAAAGAGAGTTTGCTAGGGAGCAGGCAGGGACATTTCAAATAATATTATTGTTATTGACAAGGGACACAAACCTCCTTGAGGCAAAATGAGACAAATTTTGAAGGTTGGTGTGGGACATTTACCCAAACATAATTTAACCACTTAAGCCCCGGACCATTTTGTAGCTAAAGGACCAGAGGTATTTTCAGAATTTTGCACTGCGCTGCTTTAACTGTAAATTGTGCGGACATGCAATGTTGTACCCAAACGAAATTTGCGTCCTTTTCTTCCCACAAATAGAGCTTTCTTTTAATGGTATTTGATTGCCTCTGCGATTTTTATTTTTTGCAATATAAAGGGAAAAAGACTGAAAATCTTGAAAAAAATGATATTTTCTACTTTTTGTTATAAGAAAAATCACATAAACTCAATTTTAGTCATACATTTAGGCCAAAATGTATTCAGCCTCATGTTTTTAGTAAAAAAAATGTCAAGCGTATATTTATTGGTTTGCGCAAAAGTTATAGCGTTTACAAACTAGGGTACATTTTCTGAAATTTACACAGCTTTAAATTTATGACTGCCTATCTCATTTCTTGAGGTGCTAAAATGGCAGGGCAGTACAAAACCCCCCCCAAATGACCCCATTTTGGAAAGTAGACACCCCAAGGAAATTGCTGAGAGGCATGTTGAGCCCATTGAATATTTTTTTTTTTTGTCTTAAATGATTGAATAATGACAAAAAAAAAAAATTACAAAAAGTTGTCACTAAATGATATATTGCTCACACATGCCATGGTTATATGTGGAATTGCACCCCAAAATAAATTTTGCTGCTTCTCCTGAGTACGGAGATACCACATGTGTGGGACTTTTTGGGAGCCTAGCTGCGTAGGGGCCCCCGGAAACCATGCACCGCCTTCAGGATTTCTAAGGGCGCAAATTTTTGATTTCACTCCTCACTACCTATCACCGTTTCGAAGGCCATAAAATGCCAAAATAGCACAAAACCCCCCCAAATGACCCCATTTTGGAAAGTAGACACCCCAAGCTATTTGCTGAGAGGCATGGTGAGTATTTTACAGCTCTCATTTGTTTTTGAAAATGAAGAAAGAAAAAATATATATTATATATATATATATTTTTTTTCAATTTTCAAAACTTTGTGACAAAAAGCGAGATCTGCAAAATACTCACAATATCTCTCAGCAAATAGCTTGGGGTGTCTACTTTCCAAAATGGGGTCATTTGGGGGGGGGTTTGTGCCATCTGGGCATTCCATGGCCTCCGAAACTGTGATAGGCAGTGAGAAGTGAAATCAAAAATTTACACCCTTAGAAAGCCTGAAGGCGGTGCTTGGTTTTTGGTGTCCCGTACGCGGCTAGGCTCCCAAAATGTCTCACACATGTGGTATCCCCGTACTCAGGAAAAGCAACAGAATTTATTTTGGGGTGTAATTCCACATCTGCCCATGGCATGTTTGAGCAATATATCATTTAGTGACAACTTTGTGCAAAAAAATAAAAAAAAATAAATAAATTGTCTTATTTCCGCAACTTGTGTCAACATATAAAATATTCCATGGACTCGACATGCCTCTCAGTATATAGCTTGGGGTTTCTACTTTCCAAAATGGGGTCATTTGGGGGGGTTTTGAACTGTTCTGGCATTTTATACACAACATTAGGAAGCTTACATCCACTCTTCTAACCACTTGAAGACAAAGCCCTTTTTGACACTTTTTGTTTACATGCAAAACATTTTTTTTTTTGCAAGAAAATTATGTTGAACCCCCAAACATTATATATATTTTTAAAGCAAAGGCCCTACAGATTAAAATGGTGGGTGTTGCATTTTTTTTTCTACAGAGTATTTGCGCAGCGATTTTTCAAACGCATTTTTTGGGGAAAAAATACACGTTTTTTAATTTTAATGCACTAAAACACACTATATTGCCAAAATGTTTGATGAAATAAAAAAGATGATCTTAGGCCGAGTACATAGATACCAAACACGACATGCTTTAAAATTTCGCACAAACGCGCATTGGCGACAAACTACATACATTTTTTAAAGCCTTTACAGGTTACCCCGTTAGATTTACAGAGGAGGTCTACTGCTAAAATTACTGCCCTCGATCTGACCTTCGCGGTGATACCTCACATGCATGGTGCAATTGCTGTTTACATATGACGCCTGACCGACGCTTGCGTTCGCCATTGGGCAAGAGCAGGGCAGGACAGGGGTGCTTTTTTTTTTTTTTTATTATTAATTTTGCTTTTTTATTTTTAAATTGTTCCTTCCATATTTTTTTTTTTTAATCATTTTTATTGGTATCTCAGGGAATGTAAATATCCCCTATGATAGCAATAGGTAGTGACAGGTACTCTTTTTTAAAAAAAACTGGGGTCTTCTAGACCCTAGATCTTTCCTCTGCCCTCAAAGAATCTGACCACACCAAGATCGGTGTGATAAAATGCTTTCCCAATGGCGCTTTTTATATCCGGGGGGGCGGGACATTCCCTCCCACTGCTTATAAAAGCAGTCCAGAGGCTAATTAGCCGCTAGGATTGCTTTTACATGAAAGCCGGCCGCTGGCTGAAAAGAATGATACCAAGATGATACCTAAACCCGCAGGCATCATTCTGGTATAAACATTCAAAGTCCAGCAACATACCAGTACGTTGCTGGTCCTTGTTGGACATGTATTGTAATCTTTTTTTTCATGCAGCCTGTTGGCTGAACGAAAAAAGAGATTGATCGGTGGGTATGCCCACCATTAGAATACCGCCATTCATCCACCCACTTCTAATTATGGGCATACATGCACCATTTATATATGCCGAAGCATTGGGGCATCCTCCCGCAAAAAAGTTATGGCGCACACGCATGGTCAAACTTTTCCACGGGCAAGCCTCTGTCGGAATTTCGACCGTATGTACGCGGCATTAGGAGCAAAATCGCTCCTCCGCTCCACTGCCCCTGCTGCCCCCATGCTTCGGCATATATGCTTTTTTTTTTTTTTTTAACTGTGGTGGTGAAATCACCTCCTACAGCACTGGAGTCGCAGGGATCAGGCCTGTCTCTGCGAACGCTGCCGTTATGTGTGTTGTGTTTTGTAAGTGACAGTGATCGATCAATACTGCACTTGGGTGGGCTGGGCTGGACGGAGGGGCAAAACGCAGGTGCTAGCAGGTATCTGGGCTGATCCCGCTAACACTGCGTTTTTGGGAACCCTAAACTGCTGGGGACGCTAGTATAGATCTGATCAGATCAGATATTGATCTGTTCAGATACTATACCACTAAGGGGGGTGTATAATTCACGCGTGGGTGTTAGTGTTACTGGCATTAACCTGACGCTGCCTGGGGTGTGACGCAGACCCTCTCTGAAGCTAAAACCTAATTGATATCACCCGCCGGGCGATCAGGGGGTTAAACCTTTATTGGGTTATATACGGCGGGTGCCCTGACACTATAAAAAGCAAACTAACTAACCAGCGTCACCCGTAACATTTATATGGTGATCACTGGTGAAAGGGTTAACTAGGGGCAATCAGGGGGTTAAATCCTTTATTAGATAAAATATGGGGGTACCTGACGCTATATAAAAACCTGCGGCGAACCTAAAAAAAATTACTGGCTACCGATCTGCATCACCGACACTAAGACAGCGATTAGAAAAATGATCGCTTAGCGACAGTGGTGATAGGGGGTGAAAGGGTTACCTGGGGGGCGATCAAGGGGGTTAAACCTTTACTAGATAATATATTGGCGTACCTGACGCTATAAAAACCTGCGGCGAACCTAAAAAAAAATTACTGGCTACCGATCTGCATCACCGACACTAAGACAGCGATTAGAAAAACGATCGCTTAGCGACAGTGGTGATAGGGGGTGAAAGGGTTACCTGGGGGGCGATCAAGGGGGTTAAACCTTTACTAGATAATATATTGGGGTACCTGACGCTATAAAAACCTGCGGCGAACCTAAAAAAAAAATACTGGCTACCGATCTGCATCACCGACACTAAGACAGCGTTTAGAAAAACGATCGCTTAGCGAAAGTGGTGATAGGGGGTGAAAGGGTTACCTGGGGGGCGATCAAGGGGGTTAAACCTTTATTAGATAATATATTGGGGTACCTGACGCTATAAAAACCTGCGGCGAACCTAAAAAAAATTACTGGCTACCGATCTGCATCACCGACACGTAGACAGCGTTTAGAAAAACGATCGCTTAGCGACAGTGGTGATAGGGGGTGAAAGGGTTACCTGGGGGGCGATCAAGGGGGTTAAACCTTTATTAGATAATATATTGGGGTACCTGACGCTATAAAAACCTGCGGCGAACCTAAAAAAAATTACTGGCTACCGATCGGCATCACCGACGCTAAGGCAGCGATCAGAAAAATGATCGCTTAGCGACAGTGGTGATAGGGGGTGAAAGGGATATCTGGGGGGCAATCAGGGGGTTAAACCTTTATTAGGGGGGGTTAGGGGGCTACACTGGACCTAAAACTGACTGTAGTGACACTTTTACAGTCACAAATGTCACTGATTGCAGTGATCAGTAAATAAATGGTCACTGCAATCAGTGACACTGTGGCTGGGGGGTGGCCTGGGGGGGCGATTTATGTCCCTATGTGTTCTGGTGTCAGTGTAGTGTTTTGTGCACTGACCTGATGTCTTCTCTTGTACGGCGCTCGGTATATGTGAGCGCCGCACCAGAGATGACATCACTTCCTCCTGCTTCCTCTGCCTGTGTGTGACAGAGGGGGCCTTTTCATTCGCCGGGAGCGATCGCGAGGGGGTGGCCGGAATCCAACGGCTGCCCCCTCATCCTGGATCGCTCCCGAACGATTAACGGTCGCTCACTGTATATAGGAGGGGGGTCCGATTGGACCCCCCAACTGTACAAAGGCAATCACGTATACTCTACGTGATTGTGCCTGTCGGTACCATTCTGCCGACGTATATATACAGTGAGCGGTCGTTAAGTGGTTAAGGAAAAAACAAAAAAGGCCCAGAAAAATGAAGAGGCTAACTTAAATACTAAAAAAAAACTCCAAAAAGAACCAAAAAAAAAAAAAAATGATCTTTACATTTCTTCATTAATTTATGAGGGAGATGTGGCTTAAAAAGAATATTTTTCTATTATTAAAAAAATTAGGAATTACTTTAGAAACAAGTTTGGCATAACTCTCAATGTCATTATCAAAAGAGGGTAATTGTTGAAGCATTCTCAAAAGAAGAACGGAATGCGCAGCATTAAAACAATGCTATTAATTCAACCGTGACGAATGTGCCATATCGATTTCCAACGCTAGCTTTACCAAAACGAGCGCTCCCGTCTCATACTTGATTCTGAGCATGCGCGTTTTTTTTCACGTCGTTAAAGCAAACACACTATCGTTTTTCACGTCGTTAAAAAAAACGACATGAAAAACGACGTGAAAAAAAGAGAGCATGTTCGAAATTTTTAATGCCTGTTTTTCACGTCGTTAAAAATGCTCTGGAGCATACACACGATCATTTTTAGTGCCCATTTTTTTTAATTACATTTTTAACGGCATGAAAAACGATCATGTGTATGGGGCATAAGTTGGTGGTGCACTGTTTGTTTCTGAGTCACGGGTGTTATCCATAATTTGGTGCCTATTTGCTTTAGGGCATATGCACTTAGTGTGATCTAAGAAAACAGTATCACGCTATGTTCTGTTTTTTGTTCTTTGCTCATATTTGATACACTGTGCCACGAATATCTTTGGAAATATACGGAGTCTGTGGGATCTGGAAATCCTTTTTTCTATAGCTGTGTGAGATATTAGAAGATTTTGCGATCCATCCTGGGATAAGGGCCCTGGCTGGGTATAAGCCATCTGCACTAAAGGCTTACAGTCTGGTAAGCATTCATTACAGCTGTTACTTTTTGGGGTTTAAGTACTTCTTCAATTAATTTTATGAATATGAATTTTTGTTTGGATTGTCGTATTTGATCCTTACATTTGGACTTTTAAAGCGCAAATTTCTACTCTATGTTCTTTGCTTGTAACTGCATCCGCAGGACTTTGGTTGACAGAACTGTGGACTCTGGCTGTAACTCCATGTCCCGTTTTTTCCTCCTGCCTCTCTGGAGGTCCCTTGGATAGGACAAATGGGACAGCTCCGTCCCCTACAACTGGGACACTCCCTGTTATTACTTAGACACTTTCAAGTTTATCAAGTTTATCAAAGAGCTGGGCCTGCATGGATTTAAGCCCGACTTGTGGAAGCCAAAAACTATCCACAAGTTGATTAGAGCATCGGACATTCTTAAGACGGTTCCAGGCCTCCCTTCAGCCACTTGCAAAGTGGTCTGGAGGAATGTTTCTTCAAAGAGACTCACCAACAGGCACAAAGATCTGGCATGGATGGCAATCCAAGGGGGATTGCCACTCAGGACATTCATGCATGCCAGAAACCTGTGCAGATACAGGCAACTGCCCCTTTTGCATCATCCAGGAGGAAACTGCTTTTCATGTTTTCTGGGAGTGCCCCTTTGCACAGGACCTGTTGAGGGCCTTGGAACCTGAACTTAAAAACTTTGTTCCCCAGACTGCTATTACACACTTTGGTGTGTTAAACAGACTCTTCTGTGGAACTCATTCACAGGAGGACATTGACAGTGCCTGGCGGGTGCTGTGCTGCTTTAAGGATGCTTTATGGTGCGCCAGAAAGCGCCTCATCCACCAGCGGGAGAGGATGTCCATCAAGGACTGTCGCAGACTGGTTCACAGTCTGCTCAGAGACTATCACTTGATGGACTTTAAGGAGGAAGAGGACGTCTGAAGATCTCCCCTTCCCCCCTCCTCTCCCACCTATACTCACTGGCAGTTCAATAAAGCTTTGGGCCTGTGAACTCTTTCACAGTCCAGGGGTGCCGTACTTGCACAAGTGTTGAGGGGCACTTCGAGTATTGGCACCTTGGTCACGTCACCACACACATTTTTTTCACACCTACCTCTAGGGCCGAGCCTTTTGGCTAGGACCAGAGGAATTTTTGATTCCTGGCCGGAGGGCCGGCCATCGTATTGCACAATGGTCACTTTTCACTCTCCCACCTTCCTTCTCCCCACTTTCTTTTAATTTATTCCCTGTGTTTGTCACTTTTTTGTATTTTTTTGTTTGGTGTTCACGTTTTGTCACAGTGTGTTTAGTAGGGTGTAGGTACTCTGGCCTGCCCTGAATGACTTGGGAGTTGGTGGACATGGCCTTTTGGCTTAGTTCGCCTTCTCTCATGGGGTCTCCCTTCAGGGGAGCCCCACCAAGTACTTGGGTGGGTCTGTTTCGGCAGACCCTCCAGAGAAAGGGGTCCGTCTGGTTTCAGCCAGATGGACCACGTGATGTATCTCAGTCGCCGTCTGGAGCCTAACGCCCCAGGGGATCAGGGTAAGGTCCTTCCTTGTGGAGGATAGCTTTAACACCCGTGGAACGTTTTGTGTCACGCTTTATGTGTGTGCAATTTTTTTGGCACCTGGTGGAGTTTTTGGGTGTGTTTCATACGCCATGGGCTAAAAAAAAATTATGTCCTGGTCTGGGCCTTAAGGTTCCAGTCCCACTCGGTCTGGGGGTGTTTCCTTAATTGGTGCACCCTCTGCTGCTATTGGGTGGGACGCTACCTGAAGTTTACGGGTTGTGATCACCTTTCCCTACTTTCCTATGTGTTGGCTGTGGGATTGGTGGGCTTAGCTATGGTGGGTCCTCCGAGCGCACCCAATACTTTGAGGCTGGTCGTTGCCGAGCCTAGAAAGAACAACATTGGTCTGCACTTCATTCAGAAGCAGTTGATTGAGGACTTTTTTGGGATGCCAAGAGAATCAATTTTTTGCATGCAGTGCTTCCCTACCACTGGGATGTATGATGTTACGTTCTGAAAGAAGGAAGATCTGCAGACATGTATGCTTCGTAAGGGCGCGAAAGAAGGCGACAAAATGCTGGATGGGATCATGTTTTTGTGTAGTGAGACTAAAGTGCGGCTCCCCATCACTGTGCATATGTATAATCCGTTTGTACAGGATGAGGAGATTGCTGCCTTTTCATTCAGGTACTGCGAGTCAGTTTCTGCGGGCGTGAAACGGACGAATGTTCTCGGTACCTTCAACGGGCAGCAAAAATTTTGGGTAACTTTCAGGCCTGATTCAGAGGGTATAGGGGGATTCTGGCACCCCCCTCAGTCCTTCTACATTGGGAGGAACCGTGGTTGCGGGGCGGGTCTGACTTGCCGCAATTGCTTCAAGCAGGGTCACGGAGCCGGTCAATGTCCGGAGAGTAAGAGCTGCCACATCTGCGGCAGTAGGACGCACCTGGCGAGACAGTGCCCGAAGGGGTCCCGAACATCTGGGCCCGCTGCGGATGATGTGCCGGTGAAAGCAGTGGAGGCGGAGGTGGTAGGTGGTAAGAAGGTGTTGTCCTATGCGGATGTGGCTGCGGAGCCTGTACCAGTCGCCGCTGTCAGCTCCGAGGGGCGGGCCGCAGAGCTACCCGAGGAAGTGGTGGTGCGGGCTGATGTCTGCCCACCTATGGAGGGTGAGCCAGGCCCCTCCCCTCTTGACGCCATGGGGGGAGAGTGGGCCTCTTCTGTTCCGGAGGAGAGTGTCCCTGGGCACCTCATGGCCGAGGGGGAGCCGGAGGACAGCGGTGAGGAACCGGAGGAGGAGGGGATGGAGGTAGGGAAGCCTTCCCTCAAAAGGAAGATCGAGGTTGCTGAGTCTCCTTCTCCCTCCCAGGTTATAGGCTCCTACCCGGATACTCTAGACCCTGGAACGCCTGGGTCATCTGAAGCGGCAGTCGACTCCGACTCCTCGCTGGCACAGTCCTTTGTGAGCACTGGCCAGGTGTCTGATCTGCAGGATGTGATGGGGTACTGCAGGGTACCGGAGGAGGGGGTGTAGAAGGATAAAAAGAAAATGGGGGTCAGTCCCGGGGAGGGGGTGGGACCTAGGACTAGGACCAGCAGTAAAGCCGGGAAAAAAGGAAAGAAGTCATGATAGAGATATGATCCCTTCCTAATTTTCTATGGACTTACGGGTATCTTCCCTGAATGTCAGAGGCATTGGGACTGCTGGCAGGCGGGCAGCAATTTTTAACATCGTATCCCGATATGCTTCTGACATTCTTTGTCTGCAGGATGTCAACTTGAAGGAAGAACCGTATGCTGCTCGGTGGACCCACGGGGATGCGGTGTGGTCGTTAGGTCGGAGCAGGAGTAGTGGTGTGGGGGTGTTGATTAAAAATAATAGAATTAAGATTTTAAAGAAGGTGGAGGTGGGACAATGTTTGCTTGTTTTTTTGGAATATGGGGGTGTTGTTTTTAAAGTATTTTGTGTTTATGCACCGGTTGATAGAAGGGGGAGGTTGGATCATTTTGAGAAAATTTGTTTTTTTTTTGGGGGGGGGGGGGAATCCTATTATTGTGTTGGGGGATTTTAATTGTATTTTACGTAGTGGGGATAGGTGTGGGGGTGGGGATGTTGACAAGTCTGGGAAAGAGTTGGGGGATGTTTTGCGGTTGTTTTGGGTTAAGGGATGTGGGTGAAGGTGGTGGGTTTTCTTATTTTAGTGATAAGGGGTCTGTACAGTCCAGGATTGATTTGTTTTATTTCCAAAAATTAGCAGCCAGAATCATTTGCCATTTATCGGGGAGGCGTTCTCGGACCATGGCCGGATCGAATGTGTTGCGAGTATGGGATCGGAGGTAATGTATGGTAAAGGTGTGTGGAAACAACAAAAAATTCCCCCTGGGGTAGGTTGAGAAAAAGCCCCCCCAAAAAAAGGATAAAGGAGCCACATGCGGACCACGCCGTCTATGCAAAAATGGTTTATTAGTATCTCTTTATGATATAATTGGTCATTGTACCATTTGGCCATAACGGTCACTTTCCAGGGTCTTAGGCTCCTAATAGTAAACTTTGAACTTGCCAGTTGCACAATTGATGTTCGGCACTCTTTTCAACTGCACTCAGACTCTGTTCGCCAGTCGCAGGATCTCCACTTACTGACCAGTCTCTTTCACCTTTATTATCAGTTATCACATATCCCTGTCTTTGGTATGGCTTATAAATATTAGGGTAGGAGATAGATTTGGAGAATCAGTCTGCCTTTACTAGGGAATCTTGCACAGAGGTGATAGATAATCAACCGATTAAGGATTTATTCAAACAACATAAGAAATTAACCATAAAATATTAAAATCGCAAATGGGACATTTCCTCTCTTGAGTCTCACATCAAGTTTGGTGTGATTCCAAGAGGACTACGTGAACGAGTCACACCTGCTGAACACTTACATACACCCCAATTTGTTGAAAAATGGAAGGCTAAGTGTCTTGAGCATGGCCTATCCACTATTCAGCTGATAGTTGATGAGGAGAAGCTTCAACTTGAAGAACTTAGAACCGAATTAGATAAGAGTAGCGAGACTCTGGAACCATTTAAAGGTGAAGCAGAATTTGATAAACACAATGAAATCCTCAAGAAGGAAATAGATAGGACTCAAAAACACCTTATGAACACTAAACAACATAAATTTCGACAGAATCTACTTGATTTTGAGAAAGGGGAAGTATTTGACCCTACTCTTACTAGAGGACGTAGTCTTAGTAGACATAATAAGAAACGTTCAACTACACGATCTCGGAACAGATAACATTCATCAGATAGTGATGCTGATGATGCCCAGAGATCTGTGAACTTTGTTGACACTGACCTTACTGGTGCATCATCCTCATCAACAAAAAACCTAGCATCACCAGGGGATTTTCCCAAGGAAGATCGCAGATTAGATCTAAGAAGCAGAGGAAGAGATGGCGGAGGAGGTAATCCCAGGGGCAGGAATCAAAGACAGATGTGAACCCGGAGTTCCAAACAGTAGGTGATACAGTTGATGCTATACCATTTGAAAGGGATATGCGGGTGATTAACCTATCAAAATTTAAACTTGAAGAAAGACACTACAGTCTTCTGGGTAAAGGGCTATCCTTTTCCCCGGTGTCCTCAATGGATGAGTTCTCCGTGTATAAGGATATCAACCTATTCCTACGGAAAGTGGTTTTTCAACTCTTTTATGCCGGACATAAAAGCAATATGTCCGAGACAAATCAGGGAGCAATGTCACTAGGTGACAAAGAACAACAGCTAGCTCTAGATAATCTTATGGCACTCCTTGATGAACAAATTGAACCCTTGGAGTCAGAAGACTATGATAGTCAGAAGAACAAGTAACCTATATATTAAATCTCTCAAAATGCCACCGATAAACAAATATCATTGGATACGCCTTTTTCTGTAATTAGTTAAAAACTATCTTGATAAGATTGACTGGAAAAGACATGGCCCAGATAATCTATCTAGTGATGAACGACTGTCTCTCTCTGAATTAGAGACGGCAGGCAATCTTACAATCAAGGGAAGTGATTAAGGGGGCAATGTGGTACTACTATCGGATGACCTCTATGAACGGGAGGTCTCCAGGCAGTTGAGCAATGTATCTACATATCGCAAACTGCCCTCCAATCCCTTTCCAGCATTGGTGGTAAAAATTAATAAAACTATCCTCCTTGCCTATGAAGCAAATCTACTTAGTCTTAAGGAGAGGGATTATCTAAAGATAGGGTAATTCAATAACCCCACTCTCTATGTGATTCCAAAGCTTCATAAATACCTTGTTGACCCGCCGGGTAGACCTATTATTTCAGCAATAAACGGTCCACTGGAACGAGTGGGTAAATATGTGGACAGCTTCATTAAAATGTTGGTTGTTCGGTTGCCCTCCTATGTGCAGGACACCAGGGATGTCGGGATCAACGTGGAATCTCTATACACGTCGATACCCCATGTGTGGGGCCTCAGGGTGGTTTCCTTTTTTCTGGACCAACACTATCCAGAATTTGGAGCCCAGAATGAGTTCATCCTGGAGCTCCTGGAACTTGCACTGTTCAACAACCACTTCCAGTTCCTTGAGTGCTTTTACCAGCAGGTTAGAGGCACCGCAATGGGTGCGCCCTGGGCGCCCTCTTATGTCTGCCTCCACATTGGTCTCTGGGAGCTGGAGGTGGTTTATGCGATGCCGATGTACCCCAGTCAGGTACTTGCCTGGCTGAGGTACATCGATGATATCCTTTTGATCTGGCAGGGCACTAGGGAGCAACTATGTGAGTTCCTGGATGAACTCAATGTTAATGAAAGGAATATCAGACTTACCCACGTGGTTGACTCTCAAACTATTTCTTTCCTGGACCTGAGGGTCTCTATCGTGGACAACCATGTCACTACGTGTACTTTCTGTAAACCTACTGCTGCTAATACCCTGCTTCAAGCATTCAGTCATCATCCTGATCATTTGATCAGGGGTATACCAGTGGGTCAGTTCCTGTGACTTCGCAGGAGCTGCTCCAGTGATGCTGACTTTAAACGGGAGGCAGGTTAGATGCACAGTAGATTTAGGGAACGTGGATATCCCCAGAGGGCTCTGGATAGAGCACGCATAAAAGCTTGGAAAACTAATAGGAGGGACCTCCTTAAAAATCAACCAAATATAGTAGCAAAAAACAATTTTCCACGTCTAATTACCACCTATGGTACCCAATGGAATGAGGTCAGATCTGTTCTGACCAAAAATTGGGGGATACTCACCAGGTCTCCTCAACTGCACGATATTGTGGGACCCTCCCCATTAATGGTGGCTAGGAGAGCCCGCAACCTTTGGGACACACTAGTCCACTCTGAACACACGAGGGAACACACTACTAGCTGGTTGACGGATCTTCCACCTTTAAAAGGGATGTATGCATGTGGCCACTGTCAAATATGCAGCCACGTAGATAGAACTGCTGAATTCACAAGTGCGGATGGTGAGACCCGATACTCCATCAATAAGTTTATTAACTGTGCCACCACAAGGGTTATTTATTAGGCTTGTGCAATTCGTTTCGTAACGAATTGAAATTCGTCCGAATTTAGCAACTTTCGGAAGCATTCGAATTTCCGAACAAAGCAATTACGAATAAGACCGAATCCGAAATAAATTATACCGCAAATAGCGAATGCCCGAATGTCTTCGGCATAATTCGTTATGAAAAAGTTACGAATGTACGAAGCACAATAACACTCACTCTGCTCTGCTCTCTGCTTCTCCCACACCGTGCTGAACTCCCTCTCAAAATGGTGTACAGGGGCGGAGGTTATAGCCGCATGTAAAAAACGAAAGTAAAATACGAGATTTTGAATCCATTCGAAGCACAATAACACTCACTCTGCTCTGCTCTCTGCTTCTCCCTCACCGTGCTGAACCCTCTCAAAATGGTGTACAGGGGCGGAGCCTATAGCCGCATGTCAAAAACGAAAGTAAAATACGAGATTTTGAATCGTTACAAATAACCGCAATGTATTTAGAAAAGTACAAATCCATTCGAAGCACATTAGGCATAATAGGCAGCGTCGTTGTGAGAGAGACACGGAAAATTACGAATCAACGAACCCAAAAAAAGTTACGAAAGTAGGAGTTGTGTCCAGAATCAACGAAAAACAACGTACTCTACCGAAAGTACGAACCCAAAAAAAGTTACGAAAGTAGGAGTTGTGTCCAGAATCAACGAAAAACAACGTACTCTACCGAAAGTACGAATTATAAAGCAACAAAAAATTCAACGAAAAATGTCGCTTGCAAAAATACGAATGAGTCCGAACACGAAAAATCCCGTCTAGCAAAATTACGAATGATTACGAATCAACAGGACCGGAAAGAAACGAACCGAAACGGAACGAATTTTTCCGTTGTGCACAAGTCTATTATTTATATGATGGAGTGTCCTTGCCATAAATATTATATTGGCAAAACAAAGAGGCAATTGCGCATCCGCATTGGCAAACATTTACGCTGTATAAAAAACTCTGCAAAAAATATTAAGGACATGGGCCATGCCCAGACACCCAAAAGTAGGACTAGAGAGGAAATGTCTGCCATAGCAGTACACTGATTTCCACCAGAGCAATACATCTGGCCTCAAGGTAAAGGGAATCTATACCCTTAACTTGCCAGCCAGGAGGGGGGACTTTGACACAGTCCTCCTCCAGAAAGAAAAGATGTGGATTTTTAAATTAGGGACACTGGCACCTTTAGGCCTAAACGTTGAATGTAGTTTCCAGCCTTTTTTGACAAGGTAATGAATATGATAGGAGATATTTGTTAGTTTGAAGCATCCCTTGGTACCCAATATATGTTTTGATATCTAATATCATATATATATATATATATATTTTTTTTGATGTTTACATCTGTTGAGCGTTGTGACGGTATGCGAGGTGAGATACATGATAATCGCTGCATTTCACCTCGCATTCTGTCCATTGTAAGAGACTGAAATAGAATCCGGCCCAGGTTTTTCCAGCCTCTGTGGTCGGCTGGGTTCTGGTCCAGTTGTTCGGGTTCACTAGAATCCACAGTCAGCTGGGCTTTAAAGATCCAGGAAGAGAGCACAGGATTGCTCTGGTTTTGGAGACTCAGGAGGGAACCTGAGTGAGAGCTCTGTTGGAGTGGATCAAAAAGAAAAGGTTTGCTTTATCGCATGTTCTGTGGGTGACGGGGACCAGCCCCGCACTGTATAGAGAGGATACTATTTTGTTTAGTTTAGCGCCGGACGGCAAGGATTTATTTACTGTTTTGTTTGTTTATACCTGCAAACCTCTTATAAATAAAACCTGGCATCCGCCAGACTTTTAAGAACGTTTGCGGACTGTGATTAAGAAAGTTGATCCCCACGAGCTAATCTCCCACAGCGTATATGTATACATGTGTGTGAGGCTATCATATTTGGGTGTACATATCTGTATATATTACCTCTGAGATGAGTTGGACATATCATACATGTCTTAGGGTCTCTTTCCTTTATTTCTCCACCATTTATCCAACCCTCCCTACTTTCTATTTGATTTTTATATCAACTTTACTTGATATTTTGATAGTAAAATTAACTATGGATAATAATATTAAATATCTCTTTGTCAGTGATTGGATTCCATGTCATCATGACAAATTTGATGCACTAAGAGGTATCTAGCTCTTCTGACACTATGGTTTGTTATGTAGGGAGCCCGATTAGGATAATATAGGATAACATAGGAGAATATGAGATTAATAGCATATATTATATGCAATTATATGCCCCTTTAAATATCTGTCTGCTATCTATGCTCACCACTTGATATACAGACCGCACAAAAAACACTGTTTGTGCCAACTTACAGTACCAATTCACTTCATATTATCCTACTTATCATTATACCCCTTAGTTCTATTTCTAATTTTACTTTTATTTTCATCTGCACGATCGTTACCTAATTTTAATTATTCTATTAAATCCTTCCCTTTTCTTCCTTTCTTTTTCTTGTGTTTTCTATCCTTATTAGCATCTGTTCCCAATAGTAATTAATTAGCAGCTTGAATCTAACGATGGGAATCACTAATTCCATATATTCAGGCTGTATTAGTGTGCCATAAATAAATATATTCCAGTTCATAACCTGAATTGTATACAATTTTATTTAGCAGATGAGGCATACTGTGGAGATCTCTGCGACTGGTGAATAGAGTTTACTTTTACTTTAACATAACATTTCAATGGAGAGTGACATCTTTCTTGCAGTACAACACTGCTTATTATCTACAATGATACGTAATTGATATAAATAGAGGCTCACTGTGGGCCACTCCCATTCCCTTGATAAAAGCCATCCAGATTGGCTGAAACATGTCGGGTTAATGTTACCAATGTGACGCTATTCACGTCACTCACAGCTACGTTTGCGGGCGCATGCGCACTGGGCTCTGCAGGACGTGGATCACGAATCCCGGTAGCGGCTCCATGATTCATCTGTTTTGAACGGCAGCACGAGCGGGAGAAAAACCAGCATCATTAGGAGACATCACCAGCGCTATCATCAGCCCATCACCAGCCCAGGAGGTCGCTACAGACCGCAGACATCCACCCCTTACAGGGACAGCAGAAGCTATAATCCCCTGCATGGGGACAAGTGTATCTCAGTGTGGAACACTTCTTTCCTGCTGCTACGGGTTCCCCCCATGTGCATGGGTAGAGGACATAACCCGGAACTGAGGATGTCCCTGACTACTATCAAGGTTTGGTGAGTGGACCTATGGTCCAGATTACTTCATTATGCTGGTACTTCACTTTAATGCTGACCCTGCTCTGTGACTTCTTTTTTTTTTTTTTTTTTTTGAGAAAAAAGTTTTTTATTGAACAATTTACATTTGGAACATAATTCTGCAAGTTACAAGGCAATACTGGAGAAATGCATAAAACAAGAAATGTGGCTTATACATATATAGGCACAGTAGATCAAAAAACTTGTTCAGATTGAACACTGGATTCAGTGACTATCAATAAGTGGAAAACCCTATGTCCACGCTATTCATGGAATTGCACGCTAGAAGGATGTATAGTATTACGGACCATCAGTGCATGTGTCTGCGGACTCAAGCCATCGATCCCAGATTTTGTAGTACTTATCTGGACAACCTCTGTTGATGTATATGAACTTTTTGTAGGGAAGAGTGTTATTTATATCTAGTTTCCAATCGTTGAAGCTGGGGGGAGTGGGTCTCATCCACTGTCTGGCTATAATTTTTCTAGCATTAAACAATGTTTCATGCAAGAATGTTTTAGTGAATTTGTCCATCTCAGAGTCGGGGAATATCCCCAGTAAGCATTGTTTGGGGTCCAGGGTCAATGGGGATCCCATGTCATCATGGAGGAAGTCAACAATCTGCTTCCACAGACCCTGAAGGACCAGGCACGCCCAGAGTAGATGGAAGAATGTGCCCGTCGTTTGGTTACACATTGTGCACAAGGTAGAAAACTGTCGTCTAAAGCGGGCGATTCTTAGGGGGGTGAGATACGCTCGGTGCACCACGTATAACTGGGTCAGCCTGTCAGAGAGCTTGGGGGATACAGTCTTGCACGAGTCTAGTGCTTCACTCCACTCCTCATCCTCCAGTGGGCCCACCTCTCTTTCCCATCTTGGTTTAAGTCTGTAAGCTAGCGTGGTAGATGATGGGGTGAGAAGCATGACATAAAAATCAGAGATCAGCTTTCGCGGGTCCACACCCTTAACCACTGCCATAATAACATTAGGCGTAGATTGTGGCAAAGGCTGGGGAAACTGAGCTTGGGCTGCGTGACGCACCTGGAAGAATCTAAAAAGCATAGAATTGGGCAGCAGGAACTCATTTTGGAGGTCCTCAAAGTTTTTAAGTGTGCCATCGGAAATTATGTGGTGCAAATAATATATTCCATATTCGCACCATATCTCTGTGTCAGGGATCAAGAGAAACTCTGAGAGTAGTCTATTGTGCCATAAGGGGGTATAGTTGTTGTGTTTAGGGGTCGTTAATGTTTTAGTGGTGATGTCCCATACGCGCCTATATTGGTATAATAGGGACCCACGGTCTCTATTGGAGTTATTCCCACTATGTCCCACTGCAATTGCAGTGAGTGGGTCAGTGGTCAGTTGTGCCCACCGTGGACAGAGGAGGGTGAGGAATCTGAGTCTGTCGGTTTTATCTATGTGGTATAGTTGAGACAGTTGGGACGCAAGGTAATAAAGATTTAAGTCAGGGAGGGCTGTTCCACCTAGGTCAGTAGGGTTCTTAAGGACTCTCCAGGCCAGCTTGTGTCTGTTGTTACCCCAAATAAATGTCTTGAGTATGGCCTCCATTGACTTGAAAAATTTCAAGGGTAAGTATACGGGTGTGTGCCAGAGTATATACAATATTTTCGGAAATAATATCATTTTAACAATGTTAATACGGCCCCACACGCCGAGCGGCAGTCTCGCCCATACCTGGGTTCTAGACTTGATGAGATCGAAAAGGGGTTCTATGTTCAGGGATATATAGTCAGCCGGTGTTCTATTCACCAATACTCCAAGATATTTGATAGTGTTCACTCGCTGGAGTGGTAACTGTGCCTGTAGCTTGGGAGAGGGGAAACTATCCATAGGCAGTATTTGAGATTTCTCCCAATTAATTTTAAGGCCAGAGAACTGACCAAAGTGTTCAATTGTATGCAACGCCTTCCGAAGCGATGTGGCAGAGTCGGCCAGGTATAGTAGCGTGTCGTCTGCGTATAAGCTAATTTTTTCAGTCAGGGAACCAAGGCAGAGACCCTGAATCTCGGGGTCCTCTCTAATGGAGATTGCAAGGGGCTCCGCCGCCAAGGCATAGAGGAGCGGAGACAGTGGGCAGCCCTGTCTAGTGCCCCTGGATAAGTCAAATGTCTGGGAGGCCCTCCCGTTGGCCACTACTTTACCCCTGGGTGCCAGATATAATAATTGAACCCACTTAATAAATTTAGGTCCAAAACCAAAGCCACGGAGGCATCCCCAAAGGTACCGCCACTCCACTGAGTCAAAGGCCTTGGCAGTATCCAAAGCCACCACCACCCGGGACCCAACATTAGTATGTGTCGCTTGTAAGTTAATATACAATTTTCTGAGGTTGAAGGAGGTGTTACGCCCCGGCATAAATCCAGCTTGGTCAGCATGGATCAGGGTTAGAATCACTTGGTTAAGGCGTAGGGCAAGTACTTTAGCCAGAATCTTTATGTCTACCTGGAGTAGCGATATTGGTCTATAAGATTCCGGGAGGCCTGGGTCCTTGCCTGGCTTAGGTATGAGGATAATTACCGCCTCGCCCATCGATGGGGGTAAGGTGAAATTGTCAAATAGATGGTTGAAGAGGGACAATAACTTGGGGGCAAGTATCTCGATGTATTGGGCGTAAAATTCTATGGGCAACCCATCTGAACCCGGGGCCTTGGATCTGGCGAAGCTCCCAATCGCTGTGGTTATTTCGTCGAGTGTAAGAGGTGCGTCTAGCATAGCCATTTGGGCATCGTCTAGCTGTGGAAAGATGATTTCCGCCAGTAGATCTTCCAATTGAGAGTCAGTGGTAGAAACCTGGGACGTATATAGTTGAGAAAAGAAGTCCCTAAATTCAGAAGTGACAGCCTGGGGTTCCGTAATCTTTTCCCCATTAGGACCAGTGAGGGAAATGACAGTAGGGGGTCTATCCTCACTATGTGCCAAGTAGGCCAACAGTTTACCCGCTCTCTCCCCATGTTCATACAATTTTTGTCTGGCAAAGAAAAGTTTTTTCCTGGCCGTCTCGTGTTGTAGCTGATTAACCACCCTGGTTTGTAACCTGAGTCGGGCAGCTCCATCAGGAGAGGGGTTCGACATGTACCCCTGTTCAGAGGAGGACAGATCCCGCATTGCCCCGTCCAGTATGGCTGATGAATTAGCCTTCAGCCTGTTGATAAAGGAGGTCAGAGTCAGACGTGCATGCAGTTTGAAGGCTTCCCATACTACGTCTGGGGATGCAGATCCGTCATTCTCTAAAAAGTAAGTTCTCCAACTGTTACCAAGCTCGTCATCCTCCGACAACAGGGTGAGCCAAAACGGATTCAGGCGCCACGTACGGGGCGGTTTGTCTAATGGGATGGAGAGGCTAATGAAATATGGGCTATGGTCTGAAAGTAATCTGGGGGCAAATTCAGCTCCCAGTAATCTTGGGGCAAGGGTACTAGAAATGAATATAAAATCTATACGGGACATGGTGTTATGGGTAGTTGAGAAACAGGAGTAAGCTCGAGTGAGCGGGAATTTAAAACGCCAGGTGTCAGTGAGATTAAAGGAAGAGATAAGTCGGGAGAATCTAGTGTGGGTTGGAGCTGTAGTAGATAATGGCGAGGGCGACAGTTTGTCTAATGTAGGGTTCAACGTAGCGTTAAAATCCCCCAGCCACACCGCCTGAATCGAAGGATGGCGAGTCATATATAGCAAGCCCTCTGTGACTATAGTAGAATTAAATGGTGGAGGTACATAGAATGCCATCAGTAGGAAAGGTTCACCATACAATTTAACCGAAAGAAAGACATAGCGCCCCTGTGGGTCAGACTGAACATCACACAGCTCAAAATGTACCGTCTTGGCAATCAAAACTGAGACTCCGCGGGCGTGGGACGAGTGGGATGAATGATATGCCCACCCAATCCATGGCCGGCGGAGTGCCATCTGGAGTCGACCCTCAACGTGTGTCTCCACTAACACCACAATGTCGGCTCGTTGTTTTTTGAGAAATGAGAAAACTGCAGATCTCTTTACCTTGTCCCCAAGCCCACGCACATTCCAAGTGAGCAGTTTTATCGATGCCATAATTCAAACATTAAAACATATCGTGGGACAGTAGCATTACATGAATACAAGGTTTGCCATCTATGCAGTATCAATGTTAGCATGCACTTCGTTGTATTGCAGTCCATCAAGAAAAAACGAACCTCCCCCTCCCCCCTCCCCACCCTGCATCTTCCCCAACTGATGCGGGTATGTTCCCAAAACCAAAAGAAAGTAACAACCGGTAGCAGATAAAACCAAAATATCTTGCTGTTACGTAAAAGATCTGCAGCGATCTCCTCACATGGGAGGTGTGGAAGATCCAATGCCCGCAAATAAAGAGCAACAGGCTCTTCTTGTACTGTGAACCAGAAGTACAGTGCGGGGTCGGTGGTATAGAAAGTTCTGCAGTCACATAATAAAGAGATGCGTGTTCCGGTTGCTGGGGGGCGAAAATTCGCTGTGTTAGGCATGTGGAGTGTAGGACTGATTGTGCTCCGCAATTACAGTCTCCAGGGTAGTTACATGGATCAACCAGTCAGTGGGGGCCCTAAGTATGGGAGACCCCCTCTGCAGGTTACAATTGAAAGAGGATTATAGCAGGGGAAGGCAAAAAGGGGGTCCCAGGGGTAAGGAGCAATAGGGTATGCGCCGCGGGCAGTAAAGGGGAGACAAAAAAAAGGGGGGTAACATACCAGGATTTGCAGACTCCCGCTGCGGCGTATAATGTGCTGGTGATGATGACAGGCAATCAATAGTGCTGATGAACATGCTCGGTCAGGTCACTCCGCCGCCCCTCTGGCGGGCCCCGGACGCTCCAACCAGGCAATGACTTCCTGAGGATCCTCAAAAAAGAACACACGGCCGTCCCTTTCGACTCTAAGACGAGCTGGAAATAGCATAGAGTATTTAAGATGTTGTATCCGGAGCCTCCTCTTCGCCTCCATGAAGCCTTGGCGGCGGCGCTGCACCTCGGCAGAAAAGTCGGGGAAGATAGCGATCTTGGAGTTTCCAAGGTGGATGTTACCTTTTTCCCTGGCCATGCGCAGCGCCGCATCTCTATCTTTGTAATTCAAGAATTTTGCTATAAACGTGCGGGGGGGAGCCCCCTGAGGAGGAGATCTGGCAGGCATACAATGAGCCCTCTCCACCGCCAGGGTGGGGGAGAAGGCCTCGCGGCCATAGGTGTCAACAAGGAGTTTCTCCAAGAAGGTGGTAGGATCTTTGCCCTCAGCTCCCTCGGGGAGCCCGATGAAACGGAGGTTGCACCTCCGGAGCCTATTTTCCATATCATCTTGCTTGCTTAGAATCTGATTGATTTGGAGCTGCATTCGATCGGAGCTGACTTGGAGCGGCGTAACGGTGTCCTCCACCTCTCCAATGCGGGTTTCGGCAGTCGTGACACGCTCACGAAGTTTCTGGAAGTCTTGTCGCATGAGTGAAAGGTCCACCTTGACCCCCTCTATTTGCGCCGTCAGGGACGTCCGGCAGTATGTGATCGCCTCGAGCAGTTTCTGCTCTGTGACTTCTACCCTACTCACAGCTTGTCATTTGTGGTTTACTTGGACTGCCTTTGCACATAAATTACTGTCCACTTTAATAGACTGCTTTAAAGCACAGCTTCATCTGTGAACTGATCCTGTCCATGACTTGGTTGCAATCAATAGCTCTCCATTGGAGATAAATTTCTCTACAATTAATGTTTACATTGCTATTGCTACCACTCCCATAACTTTTGAGCTGCAGTACTTAGCCACTGTTAGAGAAATTAGAAATTATACTTTAAATGTCAACTATGAATATGCATATTAATATGACTATATCTTCTAAAGTTAAAATGTTTGCTTTATATAACTCTATTAATACTTAAATATGCTGAATAAGCTCTAATAGCCCTAATTACTGGAATAAGTCATATGACCATATTCTATTGTGCAAAGATGTGCTGACTCTTACATCTGTCAAAATATGGGCTGCGAACCATGAGATAATTTATGTATCCATTGTATGAAATATCCTGTCATAAGGTGTTGGCTGAAAAAGGATATTTCCCTATTTCCTGCTAACGTCAGAATAAAGGTTGAAATTATACATGGTCAGGACGTTACGAGCAGGAAAAGGGAAGGTTTAAGGGTTATAAAAGCTGAATGTAAATCTATGACAGGCAGAAATGGATCTCTGAAGCAGAAGATATACATTTAACCATTTCTCTTGCATATGCAATAAAATATCTTGACTTGTAACGAGAGTCGGTCCAAAATTACTTGACATTTTGGTCCTTCGAAAACGGAAGTCCAAATTCCTGGAAAGCACTAGCCAACAACCCAGTGAACCGATGTCCGTACGGCAAAAAACTGTAAGTCCTCCGTCTTAAATTTGACGTTAACAGAGGCCGGCTCACTGAACTAGTGCCTCCCGGGCAGCGACTTACCGGATCAGCACAAGAGACCGCTCTCGGGGCAAGGTAAGATATTTTCATTTATTATATTATACTTTTAGGCCTAAATGTGATTAGGGATTTAATGAATTAAGGGATTTTGTTACATACATCTAATATAGAGATTAATTGAATGTTTATCTGTTGTGTATATGTTTTGCTTTATCCAAGTTGAGGGAATATAAGTAGATACGTCCGTAGTTTAAATCCCTTTGATATAGGAGTATGGTCCCATACTAATACCCGGGTGCAGATAAAGGAAATTTGTCGACAAAGGACCTAGGTCCTGACAGCCTTGTAAACTGCAGGAATTCCCGTGGGGGACACATAAATATTCCTACATCAAAAACACGAACCCCTGTTGATACAAAGGTATGGCCTGATAGATTTCCAGGTAACAAATAGAGGTAATTTGACGAGCCCTTGCGCTCAGCCAGCCTCGTATGTTGTGTAAAAAACCTGTACAGGCATTTATAAATACCGTTGAATCAACAAATATTAATGTTTTGATAACGTGTGGGAACAACAGTCGAGAGAAATTAAGTCTCTTTTGTAATTCTGTTCATGCTCCCTACAGTTTACTGAAATATTAATGTTTTGATCAGGGGGGGTTGACCAGTCAGGTGAATTTACGTTCGCCTTGTAATTCTGTTCATTCTCCCTATAAATGAATAAAACATTAAGTAAGAAGACAAGACACCAGTATTATAGCAGCACACAAGATCAACAATCTAGAAGTGATATGTCACGACTAGAAAGTTTGTGAGTAGCTGCAGAAGTGATAAGATACTGTGTGCAGGTATTGTGTCAGTGTGAGAAGACCTTACAAAAAAAACTCCGTGTGCACGTTAAAATGAGTATGATCCATGGAAAGTCTGATGGTTTGAATGATGATGCAAAGTATATGTGTAGTCTAGACAAAGAGAATGTGAAACTCCTTAAGACATGAAAAACAAAGTATGATTTTGATGCATTTTTAAATAAGGATTGTTGTGTAATACTGTGTTGTGTAGAAAGCTTAAAAAATAAATAAAAATTATGCCGGCATGTATGTATGTGTATATATATGTATGTATATATGTGTATATATATATATATATATATATATATAAAAAAAAAGAAAAAAAGAAAAGAAAAATAAGGAAACAGAATAAATTAGGTCTTCCCCAGGCAAAGAAATGGCTTGAGGAGGCTAACTGTAGGTTAAAATCATAAAAAAATCATAAAAAGACTATGTTTTTAGACAAAGAGGAGGACAATAATATGACCGTCCTCCGAAGTTTAGTGCAGCAAGTATTGACTGAACAAAATGCGACAAACCTAATGCACCCGACAGCCCCTACACACCCTTTAGAGGACTCTCCAATCCCACCGACAGACGCTGCTCCCCCTCTGACTTCACCACCCGCTCCCAATTCCCTATTGCAGACCTGCAGTCCCCACCACCAGATGGGACAGAGGTATGCAACAAGTTACCCCGCTGACCCTCCTTACAGCAATCCCAAGGTCCACATAGCTCAATTCAGGGATGGTATCATGGGAATGGTTGCTAGCTATCATCTCAATGTGAGGGAAATAGAGCAGGTCACCAGACAGGTACTGGGACCTGACTGGCATCATGTAGTGGGAGATTGGAGTGGATTAAACAACCAGGGAGGGGTGTTGCCTCAGGATGATGCAGCACTCAAAAACAGAAGAAATGCTCTTATAGCAAAGATAGAGAGAGGATAGATGGATACGTCAAGTCGACTGGTCCATTATAAATCAGTGTATATGGGGAGAAGAGGAAACAGTGGATAATTTCATTGTTAGGATAAAGAAGAATTTTAAAAACCACTCTGGGATAGAAATCCCAGTAGATCAAGTGAACGATAGCCCATATGAACAACAGCTAAAGAATGCAATCCTGAAGGGGCTGCTAGTCCTTATATCAAGTTTTGTTAATGAACACATGATTAACCATAGGATCTGCAGACTCTAGGAGCTAATCAAGTATGTGAGGCATGCTGAGGGGCACTTCCAACCAAAAAAGAAAGTAAAGAAAAGGATGAGGGGGGAGTGTTTCCTGTATGGTAAAAGTGTGTCTGCAGAGAGAGAAGCAGAAGGATGGGAAAGAATCTGATATTTTGGATGTGTGTAATGTTGAAACTTGTTTGCATGCTGAAGCCAAGCCAGAAATAACCTGGGTTGCAAAGAGTAGTTGGGTAACATTTCTCTGTGACACTGGGGCTTGTAGGACCCTGATACACCCGCTGGATATGCCACCAGGGGTAAAGGGAAAAGGTTTAGTATATGTAAAATCTGCAAATGGGTTGATGCACCAGGAGGCCGTGTCTGAAGGCCTTACTGTGGAAAATCCACAGACAGGTAAAAAGGCTCAGTGTAAAATTGTAATGTCAACTAAATGTCCTGTTAATTCGTTGGGTAGAGACATGTGGCATGCTCTTGATATTTCTGTCATACCAGTGGAGGGGGGCCTCAAAGCCCATCGGCTGTGTGAAAAACAAATCACAGCTGTGGATAATGAGCCCTGATACTGGTACAGCTTGGATTTACAAACTGAGGGATTAAAGATGCCCAAAACCCTGACAGAAATAATTGAAGAGCCTGTGAGGAAAGGTACAAGGTCCAGACGAACCTCTATTGCACTATCTACTACAAAAGGACCACTGGGCCTGATAGGTCTTATGAGAAACAGTTAATGAGTTGCACTAACACTGAAGTGCTCTTAAGATACCTGTACTGTGATAAGAAAGGAAATAACATGGCTACTTGTCTCCTACCACAGCCTATTCTGCAAATATACAGGCAGGATACTGTACCTCATGTTTCGGTCACGCGGAACTCCGAGGTATCATGGCATGAGCTGGGAGAACTTATCACAGACTGGGTCAAATTAACAGATGAGGAACTGAAATCCAGAGGGAATCAGAGGTACAGATTAGCGTGGTTTGTTGAATGTACAACCAGAACTTGCGTGATTGAAGTTTTGACAAAAGACAGTGACTGACACTTTTTGACCCGAGGGGAAGGGGATGCCTTAAAAGACATCCCCGATTTCTTGTGATCAAAAGGAAAGACAGACGTAGGGCTAATTAAGACAGACAGTCAGTTCTGGTTTGCACTTATGTACAAGGGAAAACTCACAAGAAATGTTCAATGCTTTGTCTCGAGTTGTACCTCCCAGTGGGAGTCAAATTCTCTTGTATGTGGATGACATTCTGGTAGCGGCTCCTCTGGAGCGACAATGTAAAATTGACACCTTGGCTCTGATGCATTTCCTCGCAGAACAAGGTCACAAGGTTAGCAAAATAAAATACAACTTTTGAAAAACAAGGTGAAATACCAGGGTTACATTATATCTCAAAAAGGCAGACATCCAGATGAGATCCGAAAAGAGGCCATCCTTCAAGCCCCCAAACCACGTAAAAATAAAGAAATGATGTAATTTCTTGGCATGGCAAATTTTTGTAGAGCATGGATAGCTAATTATGCTACGGAGGTGGTGCCTCTTTCTGATCTCATCTATGGTACACAAATGTCTGCAAAAGGTTCCATCCAGTGGAATGTGCAAGCAGAGGATGCATTTACAAAGGTGAAGCACCTCATTGTGGGTTCTACTGTGCTTAGCCTACCCAATTACAGTAGAAACCCTTTAGCAGACTGTAGATTGTAAAGAGGGGTACATGACTTCTGCTCTCACTCAGGTTTATGAGAACGAACACAAACTAGTTGCATTTTACTTAACTAATTTGCCCCACTGTGTACAAGCTGTAGTAGCAGCCTCATTGGCCATACGGTCATCTGCATTGATAGTATTGTTCCACCCCTGGTACTTAAAGGTCTCACATGTTATTTAGGTGATCTTACTATAAGACAGAATCTCCTATTTATCTCCAGTCAGGCATTTATCATGTATGACTACACTTCTGGGACAACCACACGTTACAATCAAGAAGTGTACTACATTGAATCCTGCTACACTAATGCCAACACCTGGTGATGGGGATCCACATGATTGTGCAGCTCAAAATTGATGAACGGGTACTCCCTAGGAAGGATATCACTGATGTTCCCTTTCTAGATGCTGACATTTTTGTTGATGGGTCGTGTAGAAGAAACGATAAATCAAACGGCTTATGCTATAGTAACACATGACCAGGTCATTGAAGCTAGACCTTTTCCCAGTTCCTATTCTGCACAACAAGCTGACATTATAGCCCTGTCAAGGGCCTGCAGTCTAGGGGAAGGGAAAAATAAATAGATATTTATACTGACAGCCAATACGCTTTCTCTACACATATTTGCCCAGCAATGGAAAAAAGGGGTATGATTACGTTGCCATGGGAAACCGATCACACAGAGATCTCATTCTTGCCCTTCTAGAACATGTACAAAAACCAGCACAAGTGGCTATTTGTAAATGTGCGGCACATAGAAAGGGAACAGATCCAATTACCCTAGGGAATGCATTAGCAGACAAGACAGCAAAGGAAGCTTCTGAAGGACAGCAATGACAAACATATACAGTTTCCCAAGTAAATGATGAGGTACAGAGAGCTATTGATGAAACATGGTTATCAGAAATGCAGAAAACATCACCGGCAGGTGAAAATCAAAGTGGTTATATACAGGGTCAACACTGGTCAATGGTATATACACATGTACAGAAGGTAAACCTAACTTATCTACATCACTATTCACGTATGCTGTGTTATTGAGTCATGGGTAGGCCCATACCTCAAAAGGAGGGATGGTACTGGGTGTACACAACATATGGGTTTACAAAACTACTCTGAAAATTTTGTCTCACATATCCGATTTGTAACAGATACCATGCACAAGGTGCCCTAAGAGCCTTAAGGGGTCATTTCCCACAACCCCCTTATCCCTTTCACACAATATGCATGGATTTTATTGAATTGAACAAATGTGAGAATAAGTACTGTCTGGTTATTGTGTACAGGTTTATAAAGTGGGTGGAAACTTTTCCTATGGCGCACACGGATGGACAGTCAGTAGCCAAAGTACTAATCAAAGAGGTGATTCCACGACAAGGGATCCCCGCGCTGATTTACAGTAACAATGGCTCCAATTTTGTAAACTAAACAATACAACTAATTGGTATATGGTACAATATCTGACCTACTAGGGAGAATCACTATTTAGGTTGTAACCCCTGGTCAGAACACCCCAGCCCCCGAGCCAACTCAGTTTCAACTTAATACCTCTTTGTTTAAAACAGATTTTACTTACAAGGAACAATTAAGTATAGAAACAGGATTTGGAGACAAAAATTAGTGGATAGAATGGGTCAGATACACAACTCAATCTAAGGGGTTAAGTGATTGTATTTCTTGTGCAAACCCAAGACCACAACTAGCTACCATTCCTCTCCCTGAAGAGGAAACAGATTTAGCTTGCATAATAAGACTGTTTTCAGAAAATATTACTGAGTCTGAATGTGCAAATGAGAAAAAGAGATACCCTAAAACTAAAATGCAAAGTACACCCCCTTCAGTACAAGTATTACCAGGAAATTTTTCTAGTTTCTCTAACAAAGATAAGGATGGTACAAAGGTTGGCACTCTATCTCCTGAATACTGTGCGACCACAACATCAACTACAGACATTAAGTATCAACTAAAATGGTTTCAGGAACAGAAACGGCAACTAGCTGATGTTTGGTGGCTGTGTGGGGACAAGAAACTAAGGCTCAGACTGCCACCTAGATGGGAGGGTAGTTGTGCCCTTACCCGCCTGTTGCTTCCCTTTTATATTGTTCCTATGACTAATAAATTGATGAGACTAACAGGTAAACACTATTTTAAGAGACTTAAGTGTCCAGAATCATTTTGACAACCAGGTATATATAGACTCAATAGGTGTTCCACGAGGAGTTCCGGATGAATTTAAAGCACAGAATCAAGTAACAGCAGGACTCACCTCACTCTTCCTATGGGTACAGCCCAATAAGAATGTCGACTGGATAAACTACATTTACTACAACCAGCAGAGGTTTGTGAATTACACCAGAGATGCTATCAAAGGTATAGCAGCATAATTGGACGCCACCTCTTTGACAGCGTGGCAGAACCGTATAGCATTGGATATGTTGCTGGCAGAAAGGGGCGGGGTATGCGAAATGTTCGGCACCTTCTGCTGCACTTTTATTCCAAATAATACGGCACCTGATGGAAGTATCACCAAGGCTTTGCAAGGCCTACAAATGTTATCCCAGGAACTAACTGAGAACTCTGGTGTAGAGAACCCCTTAACAGGACTCTTTGAAAAATGGTTTGGTAAATGGGGTGATCTTGCAAAAGGTTTGCTCATCTCTGTTGTCATGGCAGCCACGGTCCTTACGCTGTGTGGATGTTGCTGCATTCCTTGTATTAGAGGAATTCTTCAAAGACTGATTGACACATCACTAACAAAGACTATGTTTTTTCAGAACAACACTGAACTATACCCGGAACCTGATGAAGATGAACTTACAGTCCTTTCAAAAGACTTATTTGTCTAAATGATAATACCTGGTAAAATAAAGAACCTGGATATTTGAATTATTGACATTATAAGTATAAAAGGGGGCAGCTGTTAGAGAAATTAGAAATTATACTTTAAATGTCAACTATGAATATGCATATTAATATGACTATATCTTCTAAAGTTAAAATGTTTGCTTTATATAACTCTATTAATACTTAAATATGCTGAATAAGCTCTAATAGCCCTAATTACTGGAATAAGTCATATGACCATATTCTATTGTGCAAAGATGTGCTGACTCTTACATCTGTCAAAATATGGGCTGCGAACCATGAGATAATTTATGTATCCATTGTATGAAATATCCTGTCATAAGGTGTTGGCTGAAAAAGGATATTTCCCTATTTCCTGCTAACGTCAGAATAAAGGTTGAAATTATACATGGTCAGGACGTTACGAGCAGGAAAAGGGAAGGTTTAAGGGTTATAAAAGCTGAATGTAAATCTATGACAGGCAGAAATGGATCTCTGAAGCAGAAGATATACATTTAACCATTTCTCTTGCATATGCAATAAAATATCTTGACTTGTAACGAGAGTCGGTCCAAAATTACTTGACAGCCACTTTATCATACTCTCTTAACCCAATTAGGTATCTGGTCTCATCAACGTTCTCTGACCACATGACATACAGTACAACTGACTGGACAAACTGTCCAACCAATTGCTCTGTTTGAGTATATTGCATGCATGCATCCCCACGTAGCTGTTTGATTTTAGATTTGACAACGTTGTCTTATTTATTTTAATAATTGGGTGTTGGTGGAGGGTTTTGAACATCTTATATTGTGTTTACTGTCTTTTTTCTACTAATAAACCATTTTTGCATAGACGGCGTGGTCCGCCAGTGGCTCCTTTATCCTTTTTTTGGGGGGGCTTTTTCTCAACCTACCCCAGGGGGATTTTTTTGTTGTTACTGCCTTGTGCCACAGAGACCGCACCTTAAATGGTCAGTCTGCCCAAAAATGGGATACTGTGCCAGGACTGTTATCTGACATAGTATTCTTCATTCAGTGTAGCCAGATCCTACCCCTCTTTTCTCTTTAAAGGTGTGTGGAAGTTGAATGTGGAATTGCTGGAAGATGAGGGTATAAAAAGGGGAGTATGGTGTGTTTTTTGGGAAGCTTAAAAGGAGGAGGAATGATTTTTTGAGTGTGATTGAGTGGTGGGAATGGGTGAAAGTGCAGACTGAAGCCTCGTACACACGATCGGATATCCTATGGATTCTAATCCGATGGTTTTGTCCATCGGAAATCCGATGAAGCTGACTTCCATCAGTCTTGCCTACACGCCATCAGTCAAAAAACCGACCGCACCAAAACGACGCAACGTACACCACGTACGACGGCACTATAAAGGGGAAGTTCAAATCGAATGGTGCCACCCTTTGGGCTGACTTCGTGTTAGTAAAAGTTTGGTGAGAGCCGATTCGCGCTTTTCAGGCTCCGTGCTTTGCAGATCGTTTCCTGGTGTTCAGTTTGTGCTTGTGGGTTCGTATTTGTTATTCAGTGCATGGAGTCAGGTCATTACTGTTTTGCAGTGCCTTCTTGGCCGCTCGTTACTGTTTTTCAGGTCGTTCTTCTCAGGCCTTGCTGTTCCTCGGTGCGTTCTGTTTGAGTTCGTTCTGACCAGCCGACCGGTTTAAAGCCATGTTTGAAGTACGTTCTCGTCGTAGAGCTCGTGCAGGCTATGGACTTGGTGTTGCGGTTAACACTGTAAGCCGAGTTCAGTCCGTGAACAGGGTGAGGAGGAGTTCATGGACCAAGAATTGGTTGCTCCAGTGGGACCAATTCTCTCATGTGTCTCTGCTGCGGGAAATCCGAGAGAATAATCCTGATGATTTCAGGAATTATCTCAGGATGACGGACCCCGTTTTTCACAGTCTGTTGGATTTGCTGTCCCCCTATATCACGAGGCAGGACACTGTGATGTGCCAGGCCATCACTGCTGAGCAGAGGCTTATTGCCACGTTGAGATTCCTGGCGACTGGGAGAAGCTTGCAGGACCTCAAGTTCTCAACAGGCATCTCCCCCAGGCTCTTGGGATCATTATCCCGGAAACATGTTCTGCCATCACCCAGGTCCTGCAGAAGGACTATATGAAGGTAAGTTTTCTCCTTTAACATCACATTCTAGTTTTTGAATGTTTGCTAATGTATTGTCTTTCTTTCCTCCTTCCCAAATTACCCTGATTGTAATATGCTGGGAATGTCCCCTTTCTCCCCATGCATGTTTTTACTTATAATGGCTCTTTTTTTGGCCTACATGCCTATTTCCCTTCACTCACCTCTCCGGCATGCTATCCTGGGCCCAAACACACCTAGCCTAGTTTTTTCTTAACAATGTTTTTTGTCAGCGCCATCGTAGTTATGAACCCCCCCCCCCCCTATAATGTGTCCAAATGTTTTAGTTCACATTCAAGTTCAGCAGAGTGGTAGAGCCTTTTTTTGGGGGGTACAAAATCAGCTATAACCCCCTCCCTCCCCCTATAGAATATTTTTAAATGTCCCATCAGCGGGGGTGAGTCATCTGATAAGTGGGCCTTCTATTTTTGTGTTTAAATACTCCCTCAAAGAATAAATGTTATACTGATGTTGGCCAAGAATGTCTTTGTGTAATCTGCTTGCAATGTAAAGTTCAAAAGTACTAATGTATTCTTTTTGTTTGACTCCACAGTTTCCTTCAACACCACAGGAATGGCAGACTGTGGCTGACCAATTTGCCCAGCTGTGGGACTTCCCCAACTGTAGAGGGGGAATTGATGGCAAGCACGTCCACATAGTGCCGCCACCCCGTTCGGGGTCATACTATTATAACTATAAAGGTTTTAATAGTCTTGTGTTAATGGCGGTGGTGTCGGCACGGTATGAGTTCCTTTATGTGGACGTGGGGAAGAACGGCCAGATGTCCGATGGCGGAGTATTCACGCAGACGGAGTTCGCTTACCGTCTGCAGTCTGGGGGCCTGGC
This sequence comes from Rana muscosa, assembly GCA_029206835.1. Lineage (NCBI taxonomy): Eukaryota > Metazoa > Chordata > Amphibia > Anura > Ranidae > Rana > Rana muscosa. The sequence continues at coordinate 942,534,912 of CM055122.1, read as the reverse complement.
ACTGCCTCCAGATGCAGACAACGTTGATGGACTTCCTTTTGTTTTTATAGCGAATGAAACCTTTGGACTGGGACCACACCTGATGCGGCCGTTTTCTCCAACGCACACTCACCCCGGAGAAGAGGGTTTTTAATTACCGGCTGGCCAGAGCCCGGAGGGTTGTGGAGAATGCCTTCGGGATAATGGCCAGCCGGTTCCGCCTGTTTCAGACAGCTATCCACATGGCGGAATACAAACTCAACCACATATTTTTCTGCTGCTGCATATTGCACAATTTCTTGAGACAATACTCTGCAACATATATATCTTCAGTTGGGCCTGAGGCCGATCTATCTGAGATGAACATTCTGACCGGCCTGGAAACTGCCCGTATTGGCTTGGCCCCCCCAAAGTGCCCGTGAAGTACGTGATAAATACGTTGAGTACTTCACGGGTAGGGGGGCCATCGCAATGCCAAACCATATATAACTTTTTTTACCAAAAAATAAATGAAAAATATATATTTTAAAAACTTGTTTTGTCATTATTGCTCGTGAATGTCGTAAAGGGGCTATACAGAGGGATCTCTAGCCAAGTGATCGTGAATGGGAATCTGTCAAGGCCTTTCCGGGTATGCTCAGGGGTAAGGCAGGGCTGCCCCCTGTCGCCAATCCTGTTCATATGCGTAATGGAGCCGTTGCTGAGATCCGTGCAGAGAGATAAAGGATTCAGGGGCTTCTTCATTCCTGGAGGAGGCGGGGAAAATGTCAAGTCCTTATGTTACATGGATGATGTAGCTTTTGTATGTGCATCAAAGAAAGACCTAGCCAGAGCTGAGTTGCAACTGAGTATCTTTGGGACGGTGTCTGGCCTAAGTGTGAATTGGGCGAAGAGTCAGGTGTGTCCGCTAAGTGGAACTTTCGATACGTCCGGGTTAAAGTTGAAAGGAACAGAGTCGTTGGAAGTATGTCTAGGAAGTTGGAGTTTTGGAAGACGCGTAAATTGACTTTGACTGGCAAGACTTTGGTAGTAAAGGCAGTGGTGTTACCTCTCTTGCTATATTTTAATGTTGTTTTTCCCCCGAGCAAGATCTTGATGAAGCGGATGGCACAGATGTTGTTCCTCTTTTTTTGGGGGGCGAAGATGGAGAGGGTGGCTCGTACCACAGTGATGAAAAGCAGCCAAAATGGGGGGTATGACTTTCCTAACATTGAGACTTTTTTAGGGATGCACTTCTGGTTCAGCCACTGGAAAGCATTTTCTATTGGTGGAAGGACTGCCCATTTGATGAGGTATTTGGCAGGTTGGTCCCTAATAAAATGGGGGTGGTGTGCAAAGGACCTGACTAGACCAATAGCTTTGTTCCCGCCTTCCTTCTACCTTAGGCTGGGGCAGTTCTTTGAGCAGTTTGGCCTGGGGGGGCTGGGGGTGGGTGCGTTGAAGAAAGAATGCGTGGTGAAGTGGCTGAGAAGAGAGGAGGTGGTGGAAAATATAAGAGGGATGAGGAGTAAGTTTGCAAAAGGATGTTGGGTGAGGTTCTCAATTTGTTGGATGGCGTTCCATGAGTGCTTATTGACTTTGGCTTTTCTGAAGGGGAGAGATCTGTCCAGAAGAGAAGATTGCCCGAGGGAAGGATGCGGAGGAATTGAGTATGTACAGCATGCATTATGGGAGTGTGCCTTTGTGCAAGAAGTCTGGAGAGTGGAACCTCTTGTGAAGAAAGATTTTACAATTGGAGGAGAGAGGGGTTTCCTGTTTTATCAGGGGCAGCCTAAGTACTGCAGGAAGTGTTTGACGTACGGTCACACAGCGAATGAGTGTGATATGATGGAAAGATGCAGACTTTGTCAGCAGGTGGGGCATAAAGCTAAGGATTGTAAAGCTGGGAAAGTTTGTGACATTTGCAGATGTGCAGGTCATCTGGCCAAACAATGTCCTGAGTATGAGAGGGAGGGGAAGAAACAAGCTTCGACCAGAATGGGATAGGGGCAGGAGGAACAGAGGGGCGGACAAGGGGGGGCTGAGCAGAAAGCTCCCGAGGAGGGGAGTGGTGCCAGCGGAACCCCGGGTGCTGCACCCAATGATGTTCCACCTGATGATGCTGGAGGGGCAAGGAAGTCGGGATGAGGCTGCGGCGGACGGCACTGGCTACGGCTCTGCTACCCCTGAGATGGCAGAGGGTGCTGGAGGGGACCACGCGGGTGGTCCTAACAGTGAGGTCAACCTTCCCCAGGAAGAAGAGATGGAGGTGAGCGGATCTGCTGGACAGCCCCAGGTCTTTCCGGACGGTGTCGAGATCGTAATCGAGGGGGCGGATCAAGGCGCCAGCCCTGTGTTCAGCCCATTTATTGGGCACATTTCGTCTTCCAGTGAAGGAGAGGAGCAGGAGGAAATGGATGATGATGAGGGCATTAGCGAGGAAGATCTAGATTGTGGACAACGTGTGTCTTTTACCCCCGAAACTGAGACCCAGTTGGCTGGGAAGCGGTCTCGGGTAGGGGAGGGAGGGGTGGGGAGAAAGGCTCTCTACACATTGCTATTCCTGGGACCTCCGAGGAGGAGGTCGCCAGTTCACCTGGGCCAAGAAGAAGCCGGAGAGTAAGGCATGAAAAGGCTGGACGACAGAATATTAATGATTACAATGGCTGAGTCTACTTACCTTTTTATACTGATGGCTTTGATTGTGAGCTCGATAAATGTCAGGAGTATTTGTTCTGATTGGAGGCGAGCGGTGGTTTTGGATCATTTGAGCAGTTTGAAAGCAGATGTGATCTGTCTGCAGGAGTGTGGTATTGAGAGAGTACCTAATGAGTGGAAGGGTGGAATATCTTTGTGGTCCCCCGTTTGTGAGTCCAGAAGTGAAGGTGTGGGGGTTTTGGTTAAAAATGGAAATATACAATGTGTGTCACATGAAGTGGTGGTACCTGGGAGGATGCAGGTGGCGTGTTTTGAGATATTGCAAAAAAGATTCCGTGTCATCAACTGCTATGCGCCTGCTGATAAGCGGGAGAGGTGTGCCTTTTTGAATGTCCTAAAGCTATGGCTGCCTGGGAGAATGCCTACCCTTTTAATGGGTGATTTAAATTGTGTTAGGAAGAATGAGGAAAGAGAAGGTGGTCGTGACGGGAGTGGTGTGGATAGTTCTTCAAAACTAGTGAATGACATAGTGGCTGACTTTCACTTTCAGGATGTGGTGGAGGGAGGTGATTTATCCTTTACTTTCCATTCCGATAGTGGAGTGGTGAAGTCTAGGATTGACTTTCTTTTTTGTTCTTCCTCTTTTGAGGTACAGGGGTATGAAGTGAACCCTGTGGCCTTTTCCGATCATTCAATAATTTCTGGTCGTGTGAATCTGGAGGTGGGAGTGGATTTTGGGAGGTGTGTGTGGAAGTTAAATTGTTCCCTGCTAGAAGATGAGAATATCTGTAAGAAGTTTGAGTCCTTTTATGAAGCCCTCCTTTTTAAGAAATGTGATTTTATGAATGTGTTGGAGTGGTGGGATTGGGCCAAAAGGGAAATTGGTGTCTTTTTTTTAGGAGGATGGGAGGGGAAAAGGCAAGGAAGGAGGAGGAGCACTTGGTGGATAGGCTGCACTTTTTGTTTAAATGCAAGATGGGAGTGGAGGTGGATGAAGAAATTAAATCCGTGCGGGAACAAAGGAATGTGATGTTAAAGGAGAAGGGGAAAGGGGTTGTGTTCCGGCCCAAAGTGGAGGAGATGGAAGAGGGGGATACTTGCTCCAGATACTTTAAGAAAGCCTTCGGGCCCAAGAAAGCCATTTGTACTGTCCTGGAGGGGGAGGTACGTGGGGAGAGGGTGAAAGAGGTTGTTAAAAACTTTTATGAAGAACTATATGGAGGTGGTGGGGACACCCGAAAGGAGGAAATTGAAGAATACTGTCAAGCAGTGAAAGGGAATCTGGAAGAAAAGGATGCCGAGGGTGTTCTTGATATTGTGACCGAGGCTGAAGTGGAGGATGTTCTTAGAAAGATGAAGAAAAATAAGACTCCCAGTGGTGATGGGATTTCGGTTGAATTTTATTTACATTTTTGGCCCATGATTAAAGACCAAGTTTTTGAAGTGGTTCGTTTCTGTATGGAAGAGAAGAGGTTATCCAAGTCCATTAAGGAGGGCATCATCTCCCTGCTCTATAAGAAAGGGGACCCGTGGGAAGTTAAAAACTGGAGGCCGATAACGTTACTCAATACCGATAACAAAATATTGGCCAAATTATTGGCAAATAGGATGAGGGGCATGATCCATAAAGTGATAGGGGATTGGCAGGTGTGTGCGGTCCCTGGAAGAAAGATCTCCGACAATTTAATTCTACTGAGAGATCTGATACATTATGCATAAGTTAACAACTTACCATTTGCGGTTGCCGGATTTGACCTGGAGAAGGCGTATGACCGGGTGTCCCATACTTCTGTGTTGACGGTTTTGAGGAAGATGGGTTTTCCTGAAGGATTCGTGGAGGTGGTGAAATGTCTATATGTAGATATAAGTAGTAGAGTCTTAGTTAACGGGAACCTGACCGAAACGGTGAAGGTGAGATCTGGGGTAAGACAGGGGTGTCCCTTGTTCCCCATAATCTTTATATGTGTAATGGAACCCCTGATGAGACATGTAATGCGAGACAAAGCTTTTAAAAGGCATGTTCTTACCCGGAAGTGACGGTGAGAATGCTAAAGCTTTGTGCTACATGGATGATGCAACCTTTCTGTGTAGTTCGGCGAGGGACTTGAATAGGGCGGAACTCCAGTTGAACATCTTTGGCTGTATATCAGGTCTTAGAGTCAACTGGGAGAAGAGCAATGTCTGTGAGCTGAGTGGAACTTGTGACGTGTCAAGAGGGAAGGTGAAGGAGGTGGAGGAAATTACTGTGCTTGGAATTCAGTTTGGGCGGAACCTTGGAAGCCAAGTAAATACAGTAAAAGGAGTAGAAAGAATTACCAAAAAATTAGAGCTGTGGAAGATGAGGAGATTATCTCTTTCGGTTAAGACGCTGGTGGTGAAGGCCGTGATTATGCCTCTTTTATTGTACTTTAGTGTCATCTTTCTGTTGAGTAAGAGGTGGACCCAGAAAGTGACCCGGTTGCTGTTCATCTTCTTCTGGGGGTCCAAAATGGAGAAGGTTGCCAGGGAAGTAGTGATGAAGGTGGAGCTGATGGGTGGGTACAACTTCCCTAACGTGGAGTGGTTCTTGGAGATCCAGAGCTGGATGGTACACTACAAGGCCTTTTTGAGTGGAGGGAAGGTAGCTAACTTGATGAGATACCTGATTGGCTGGCCACTCCTGAAGTGGGGGTGGTGTGAAAAGGACTTGAGAAGACCTATGGCTTTGGTGTCACCAATTTATTATATACGGATGAAGCTTTTTTTTTTTTGAAGAATGCACTTCAAGACTTGGGATCAGAGGCGATGAAAAAAGAGAGTCTGTGGAAGTGTTTGAGGAGGGGAGAGCTTGTCTCCAATGTGATGGGACTGAGGACGAAACAGGCAGAAGAGTGTTGGCGGAATTTGAAAACCAAAGGAGTAACAAATAAACAAAGAGATTTGGTGGATGGTGCTGCACAACTGTCTGCCAACTTTAGTGTTTTTGAAGGCTAGAGACTTGGTGAGGAGTGAGGAATGCACTAGAGTAGGATGTGGAGGGAGAGAAAGTATTTACCATATTTTTTGGGAGTGTGACTTTGCAAAAGAGGTTTGGAGGAGGTTGGAAGGTTTTGTCCGGAGGGTGGTAGGTGTGGGAAAAGTGACCTTTGAAGCTGGTGTGTTTGGTTTGGGAGGTGGAGGAAGGTTGGAGAAACGCAAAATGTGTGTTTTTTTTGCGATTGTGAAAGAAGTGATGTGGGAAGCGAGGTGTGCTTTGTATAAAAACAAACTTGTGTTGACGGAGAAAGATTGTGTAGATTGGTGTGTGGCTAAACTCTATGATGTGTTGGTGATGGAGAGGAAGAATATGGGGGAAGAGGAGGCGGATGTGTTGTGGAATTTTAGAAGGTGGAAGGTGGGGGGTGTTGTATAATTTGTAAATATGTGAAATTTTATGTTTTTACCTTTTGAACTTTGAGTGCCACAAATGATGAACGGAACACTGCTCAGTTTTTTGGTTCGAGTGCCAGGTTTTCATGCTGAGTTAATGTGATTCAGTCTGAGTGGAATATAAAAAAAAAATCTGTTCTTATCAGTTTAATATCTGATACGTCCCCTATCTGGGGACCATATATTAAATGGATTTTTAGAACAGGGAGATGGAAGAATAGCTTGCTCTGTCCACTCCACGCATCGACCTGGTATTGCAGTACCTCCAGGACCAGTGCACCCCTCTCTCACGCAGTTTCAAAAAACAGAATTGAATGAAAAATCCTTGCTTTTGCTTGCTTACTTGTTTGTTTCTTGCTCACAATGTTTCTTGCTTTTGCTGCTACTTCTCACAAAGCTGTTACCCATTCTTGCAATAAACTTACATTTCACCCCTGTGTGTTTGTGTTATTTGCTTCGTGTCACTTTCTTGGGGATGGATGGTCTTTGCTGCAGCTCTCCAAAATCACACTTTTAGAAGAAAGTCAGCTAGTCAGGAACACCTTTAATTAGGTAGTGCACACATTTTTTTCGACAAGTCAGCTAGTGTTTTAGCTATCTATCTGCTAAGGCCCAAAATGAAGCCTGTACTAGCAGTGTCAGTTTGGAGAGTCCTTTTTGAATGTGCTGGATTTTGCTACATTTCTGTCCCTTGCTGCAGCTAGCTGAAAATCAGCCGAGCTGAGTCGAGTTCGAAAATTCCACAGCCTTTGTCTCCCTCTAGTGGGTCTTGGCGTCGTCCATGTTATCCAGGAGGCGGACCTATGTAAATGATTTCCCTCGTTAGATATGCACAAGGACACCTGGATTTGTGCAATTGCTGCTCTGGCTTGCCAAATTGACACTGGAAAGGTCAGAATGGGCTTCAGCTGTGTTGGGCAAGTGTTAGAATAGTGTGTATTGGCCAGTAGACAGGAGATTAGGCCTCAAGCCCGGGCACACCTGTGAAGTTGCGGATTGACGGCTCCAAACAGTCTAGACTGGGGGAAGGGTGTTTGGTTGGGTACAGGCAGACGGGCACCTCTCAGCGAGCGCTTCCTTTTGGCCAGGACGCCGCTCGCTCGGAACAGAGAATAATTGGGTTATCGCTTCTCGGCCTTTTGGCTCAGATCAGGTGCAGTTTCTGTCCTGGTCTGGGCCTTAAGGTTCTGACGGTACCAGTCCCACTCGGCCTGGGGGTGTTTCCTTAATTGGTGCACCCACTGCTGCTATTGGGTGGGACGCTACCTGACGTTAGCCGAGTTGCGATCGCCTTCCCTACCATTTCTATGTGGCTGTGGGATAGGTGGGCGTGAGTGATGGTGGGGCCACCGAGCGCACCCAATACTTTGAGGCTGGTCGTGACCGAGCCTAGGAGGAACGATGTCGGTTTACACTTCATTCAGAAGCAGTTGATTGAAGATTTTTTTGGGATGCCTAGAGAAACGTTTTTTTGCGTGCAGTGCTTCCCTACCACCGGAATTTATGACGTTACATTTTGGAAGAAGGAAGACCTGCAGACATGTATGCTTCGTAAGGACCAGAAAGAAGGAGACGAAATGCTGGAAGGGATACAGTTTTTGTGTAGCGAGACGAAAGTGCGGCTCCCTTTCACTGTTCATATGTACAATCCCTTTGTACAGGATGAGGAGATCGCTGCCTTTTTGTTCAGGTACTGTGAGTCAGTTTCTGCGGGCGTGAAACTGATAAATGTTTTCGGTACTTTTAACGGGCAGCGTAAATTCTGGGTAACTTTTCGGCCTGATTCGGAGGGTTTAGGGGGGTTCCGGCACCCCCCTCAGTCCTTCTCCATCGGTAGGAACCGTGGGTATCTCTGGTACCGTGGTCAGCCCCTATTCTGCCGCCAGTGCTTCACCTTTGGTCACACCAAGGACCAGAGTGGAGCGGGTCTCACTTGCCGCAATTGCTTCAAGCAGGGTCACGGAGCCGGGCAATGTCCGGAGAGTAAGAGCTGCCACATCTGCGGCAGTAGGACGCACCTGGCAAGACAGTGCCCAAAGGTATCCCGTGGAACATCTGGGCCCGCTCCGGAAGTTGTGCCAGCTAAAGCGGTGGAGGCGGCGTCCTATGCAGATGTGGCTGCGGAGCCTGGACCGGTCGCCGCTGCCAGCTCCGAGGGGTGGGCCGCAGAGCTACCCGAGGAAGTGGTGGTGCAGGCTGATGTCTGCCCACCAACGGAGGGTGAGCCAGGCCCCTCCCCTCTTGACGCCATGGGGGGAGAAGGGGCCTCTCCTGTCCTCGAGGGGAGTGTCCCTGGGCACCTCATGGCCGAGGGGGAGCCGGAGGGCAGCGGTGAGGAATCGGAGGAGGAGGGGATGGAGGTAGGGCAGCCTTCCCTCAAAAGGAAGATCAAGGTTGCTGAGTCTCCTTCTCCCTCCCAGGTCATAGGCTCCTACCCGGACACTCCGGACCCTGGAGCGCCTGGATCATCGGATGCGGCAGTGGACTCTGACTCCTCGCTGGCTCCATCCTATGTGAGCACTGGCGAGGTGTCCAACCTGCAGGATGTCATGGGGTACTGCAGGGTGCCAGAGGGAAAGGTGGAGAAGGCAAGGGGTAGAATGGGGGCCAGTCCCGGGGAGGGGGTGGGACCTAGGACTAGGGCCAGCAGTAAGTCCAGAAAGAAAGGAAAAAAGCCATGACGGAGATTTGATCCCTTCCAAATTTTCTATGGTCTTACGAGTGTCTTCCCTGAATGTCAGAAGCATTGGGACCGCTGGCAGGCGTGCAGCGGTCTTTAACATCCTGTCCCGATATGCTTCTGACATTCTGTGCATACAGGATGTGAACATGCGGGAAGAGCCGTTCACTGCTCGGTGGACCCACGGAGATGCTGTATGGAGTTTGGACCGGTGTAGGAATAGTGGTGTGGGGGTGCTTGTTAAGAATAATAGGGTGAAGATTTTAAGGAAGGTGGAGGTGGGGCGTTGTTTATGTGGTGTTTTGGAATATGGGGGTGTTTGTTTTAAATTGTTTTGTGTCTATGCACCAGTGGATAAGAAGGGGAGGGTGGAGTTGTTTGATAAAATTACGTTTTTTTTAGGGGGGAGGGAGCCTACTATTGTTATGGGGGATTTTAACTGTATTTTGTGTAATGAGGATAGGTGTGGGGGTGGAAGGGGTAGCGGGGATGTGGATAAGTCTGGGGAGGTTTTGCATTTGTTTGGATTAAGGGATGTGGGTGTAGGTGGTGGGTTTTCTTATTTTAGTGATCGGGGTTCTGTTAAGTCACGTATTGATTTTTGTTTTTTATCTAAAAATTTACAGTGCGATTCGTTTACCATTCAGCGGGAACCTTTCTCGGACCATGGATGGATCGACTGTGTTGTGAGTATGGAGTCGGAGGTAATGTATGGTAAAGGTGTGTGGAAGTTGAATGTGGAGTTGTTGGAAGATGAGAGTGTGAAAAGGGAGTATGGTGAGTTGTTTGGGAAGCTTAAGAGGAGGAGGAATGATTTTTTAAGTGTGATTGAGTGGTGGGAGTGGGTGAAAGTTCAGACGAAGAGGTTTTTTGTAAGAAAGGGCCGTGAGATTGCGAAGAAGGAGCGTGAGGCGTATGAATGGTGGATGAAGAGGTTGAAGTATTTGGAAGAAATGAGGGAATAGGGAGAGAATGTGGGATGTGAATTAGTGGAAGCAAGGGGGAAGTTGAGAGTTTTTATGGAACGGAAGGGGAGAGAGATTATATCGCAAGCGAGGATGGTGGTGAAAGAGAAGGATGAAAAGTGTACTAGTTTTTTCTTTAAAAAAGTGCATGGTGGGAAGGTGGAATTGTCAAGTGTGTTGGATGAGAATGGGCAGGTAGTGAATGGGAAGGAGAAGGTTGGAGAGGAAATATGGAAGTTCTATTTCGATTTGTATACTGAAAAGAAGAGGGATGAGAGGGTTGAGAAGGAAGTGTTGGAGCAGGTGGAGATGTGTTTGGATTTGGAAGATAAGAGTATGTTAGGGGAGAAAGTGAGTAAAGGTGAGGTTGATGTATGTTTTGGAAGTATGAAAAAAGGTAAGACACCTGGATGTGATGGTTTGCCAGTTGAGTTTTATTGTACGTTTTGGGATGTGATTGGTGATTGTGTGTATGAGATGGTGATGAAAGTTTTGGAAGAGGGGAGGATGCCTGAATCTATGTTGAAGAGTGTGATTGTTTTATTATATAAGAAAGGTGATAAGCGTGAGCTGAAAAATTGGAGGCCTATTTCTTTGTTGAATGTGGATTATAAGTGTGTGGCGAAAGTGTTGGAAAATAGGTTACGTGCGGTGGTGGAGAAATTAGTGGGTGAGGAGCAAGTGTGTGCGGTGCCCGGGAGGTCGATTGCAGAGAGCTTGGTGAGTTTTAGAGATGTGTTATGGTTATGTAAGGAGAGGAAGCAGGAGGTGGCGGTGTTGGCTGTGGATTTTGAGAAAGCATATGATAGAGTGTCGCATGATTTTATGTTTAAAGTGTTGAGGAGAATGGGGTTGCCTGAGGTTTTGATCGGATGGATTAAATGTTTGTATAGAGGTATGGTGAGTAAGGTTTTGGTGAATGGGTGGCTGACAAGTGACATAAGTATTGGGTCGGGAGTGAGACAGGGATGTCCGTTATCGCCTGTATTATTTGTTTGTGTGATTGAACCTTTGTTGAGGATGTTGGCGAAAGATAAGTGTGTGAGAGGGGTGGAGGTGCCAGGGAGTGGTGGTAGGTAGAGCTTTGAAAGTGATTGGATATATGGATGATGTCACTGTGATTTGTAAAGATATGATGGGGTTAAAAAGGGTGAAATTATTGATTGAGATTTTTTGTATGGCGAGTGGTTTTTGTGTGAATATGGGGAAAAGTGAGTGCAAGTTGTTTGGGGTGTGGAGGGGGTTTGAGCAATGTGGGTGGAAGCTTTGTGTTGGTGGATTGAGGATTTTAGGTGTTAAGTTTGATAGAGATTTGTACGGGAGAGAGAGTTGGCAGGATGCTTTGGTGAAAGTGAAGAAAAAAATAGATTTCTGGTCTTTGAGGACTTTATCGTGTGAAGGGAAAGTGTTGATTGTGAAGGCTGTGGTGGTTCCGATTTTGTTATTTTTATTTTATGTTTTTCCAGCTCCAGATAGGGTGCTGAAACAGATTGTGAGAGTGTGTTTTTCTTTTTTTTGGCCGTCGAGAATGGAGAAGTTGAAGAGAGAGAAGGTAATGAAAGGTGTAATGAATGGTGGGAAGGGTATGGTGAATATTGAGAAGTTTTTGGTGGTGAAGTATGTAAGTATGTGTGTGAGATTAAGTGAGAAAGAGAGTGTTGCTGGTTGTATGGCGAGATATGCATGTGGGAGTGTGCTACGGAAGTATAAGTTGTGTGATGTGGATTTGAGGAAGCCTGTATGTTTTGTTGCGCCGTGGTTTTATGTGAGAATTGATAGGTGTATGAGGAGGTATGGTTTGCAAGATGTGACGCGAGATAAGTGGTGTGAGAGCAAGAAGGTGATGCAGATATTGAAAGAAAGGGAGGAAATGGAAGGTATAAGTGGTTTAAGATTAACTGAGTGTAAGAAAGTCTGGAAGAATGTGTGCTGTAAGGGAGTGGATAATAGGCAGAAGGATATTGCGTGGATGGGGGTGCATGGATGTTTGCCTACGAGAGAGTTTCAGAGGAGGAGAAGGTTTGTGGATAGTGAGGTGTGCCCGAGACGGGGGTGTGTGGGGATTGAGAGAGTGATACATGTGTTTTGGGAGTGTCGGTATGCAAGGAAAATATGGAATAGGATGGAAAAAATGGTTAAAGGACTGACTGGTGTGGATAGTGTTACGTATGAGATGGTGCTATATGGGTTGTGTGATTTAGGAAGGAATGAGGAGAGGTTGTTGTGGATAGTGGTGAATTGTGTTAAAGAATGTTTGTGGGATGTTCGGAATATTTTGGTTTTTAGGCAGGAAGTGGTGAAAGTGAAGGAGTGCGTGACCATGGTCCGAGGAAGGATCTATAACTACGCGTATTATGATTTAAAAAAATTAGGTGAAGGTGATGCGAGGAGGTTGTGGAAATTAGGGGAGTGGAAGTATTGGTGTATATAGTGTGTAGGATTATGTTGTTGTTGTTGTTATTGTTTTTTTGGGATGTTTTTAACCTTTTGTTCTTGTTTTTCAGGGTGAGTGCAGGTGGTGGTGAAGGGACAGTGTGCAGACAGTGTTTAGGAGTGTTTTTGTTTGTGTAGGAGGGTCAGTATATTGTAGGGATAGTTTTGATATTAATGAAGGGTGGAACGGGTTTTTTGTAAATATTTTTGTTATCTGTATTGTTTGTTTATTTGAAATGATCTTGTTACTTTTCTGTTGATGAAATATTTTTGTTGTTTTGTATTTTCTTGATGCTATGGAATGTTATTTTGAAATTTGGGTTTTGTGGGTGGGCTTTGGGAGGGAAGTGGGTGGTTTTATGTTAATTTTTGTAAAATGTTGTGATTTGAGAATGTATTTCCAATTTTATATGTGTTTGTACAAAGTTTATGTCATTTTATTTTTGTACATCCTTTGTTGGATTATGTTTTCTGTATTTTACTTGTGAAATTTTAAATAAAATAAAAAAATAAAAAAAATCTGTTCTTATCAGTTTAATATCTGATACGTCCTCTATCTGGGGACCATATATTAAATGGATTTTTAGAACAGGGAGATGGAAGAAGAGCTTGCTCTGTCCACTCCACGCATCAACCTGGTATTGCAGTACCTCCAGGACCGGTGCACCCCTCTCTTACGCAGTTTCAAAAAACAGAATTGAATGAAAAATCCTTGCTGCTTTTAAAGCTTGCTGGCTTACTTGTTTGTTTCTTGCTTACAATGTTTCTTGCTTTTGCTGCTACTCAGTCCTCACAAAGCTGTTACCCATTCTTGCAATAATAAACTTGCATTTAACCCTGGTGTGTTTGTGTTATTTGCTTCGTGTCACTTTTTCGTGTATGGGCTTCCTTATTTTTATGCAGCTCTCCAAATGACACGTTTCCAAGAAAGTCAGCTAGTCAGGAACACCTAGAATTAGAAAGTACACACATTTTCGACAAGACAGCTAGTGTTCTACCTATCTCTCTGCTAAGGCCCAAAATGAAGTCTTTCCTAGCAGCGTCAGTTTGGAGAGCCCTTTTTGAATGTGCTCCATTTCTGTCCCTTGCTGCAGCTAGCTCAAAGTCAGGCGAGCCGAGTTGACTTAGAAAATTCTTCGGCCTTTGTCTCCCTCTAGTGGGTCTTGGTGTCGTCCATGTTAACCAGGAGGTGGACCCATGCAAATGGTTTCCCTCGTTAGACATGCACGAGGAGCAACGAGGAGCACCTGGATGTGTGCAATTGCTGCTCTGGGCTGCCTAATTGAAACCTTAAAGGTCAGAATGGGCTTCAAAGTTGTTGGGCAGCTGTTAAGCCCGGTCACACGTGTGAAGTTGCGGATTGACGACCCCGGGCAGTCTAGACTTGGGGGAAGGGTGTTGGTTGGGCACAGGCAGACGGGCACCTCTCAGCGAGCGCCTCCTTTCGGGCAGAACGCCGCTCGCTCGGAACAGAGAATAATTGGGTTATCGCTTCTCGGCCTTTTGGCTAAGATCAAGTGTAGTCTCGGCTGCCTGATTCTTAGTCAAGAGGTGCCTGGGGTACCCAAGGTTCGGCCTTGGGGGGAGCGTCCCTCTTTTCGGAGGGCCCCCCCTTGCTGCTATTGGCCTACGGCTTAGTCCCCAGGCAACGAGTTGCGATCCCCTCTACCCACCTCTTCCTTCTGGAATGTGGGGTAGATTCTAGGGCGCCATGGTTTTAACACGGATGCACCCAATACAGTTCGACTGTCTGTTGCGGAACAGAGAAGAGATGACGTTGGGCTGCATTATATTCAGAAGCGCGTAATCGCGGATCTATTGGGCATGGCTCGAGAGAGTATATTTTGCGTTCAGTGCTTTCCTTCCACTGGTGTTTATGACCTCACCTTTTGGAATAAGGCTGATTTGCAGACATGTTGGTTGCGGTTGGCGGAGAAAGCAGGCGATCCATTGTTGGAAGGCATTACCTTCCATTGCTCTGAAAGCAAGCAGTGTGTGCCGGTGGTAGTCCATATGTACAACCCTTTTGTGAAGGATGAGGAAATGAGGGCGTTCCTGTTCCTTTATTGCGATTTCGTTTCTGCTGGCTCAAAACAGACAAATGTTTTTGGAACGTTTAATGGTAAGCGCAAGTTTTGGGTCCAGCAGAAACGGGATCCAGAGGGCATTGGAGGAGTGAGGCACCCACCCCAGACCTTCTCTATTGGGTCCAACCGGGGGTATTTGTGGTACCCAGGGCAACCTTCTTTTTGCCGCATGTGCTTCTCTTTTGGGCATACCAAGGAAGAGTGTGAGACCGGGCAGGTATGCCGCAATTGTTTTCAATCTGGCCATAAGACTGCAGACTGTGGGGAAGGGAGGAGGTGCCACTTCTGCGGCAGCAGAATCCACCTAGCAAAAAGTTGCCCGAAGGTGTCCCGGGGGAGTCAGCCAGGGCCACAGGAGCAGGAAGCTGGAGAAGGAGGGAGCCAGGTGAAGGCTGTGGAGGGTGCAGGAGGTAAAATCTCCTATGCAGGCGCCGTGAATGGTGATACCACCTCCCCCCCCCCGTAGTAGATCCGGTCCCTGCTGAGGATCTTCCTGGCGAGCCTCTGGATGCTGCCGTGGGGGACACGCACTCCGGTGGGGCTGAGTGCGCGCCTGAGGTCCTGGCAGCGGAGGGTGAGCAGGATAGGGAGGTAGTGGAGACCGAGGGGGGGTGGCGCGGGTCCGAGTACTGAGGTACCAGTACAGGAGGGAATGGAGAGAGAAAAATGGAACATATGGACAGCCGCACTCCAAAAAAAACATTGAGGTTGCCTTTATTGGGTAAAAAAACATGGAGCACTACAGGTCACAGCAAATGATCCAGCCAACGCGTTTCACACTACGGTCTAGTGCTTAGTCATGGCTAACACAAAATGAAAATACACTTCAAATAAATAAAATTCATACAGGTGTCACATGATCCACTATAACCAATAAACATGAAGCGCCAGTCAGATTGAATCAGCTGGCGCTAATGGTGGTAATGCACAAGTGTCAATCTGTGCTAAGTGAAAAAATGTGAAGTGAAAAAAGAACTACTGAATAATGAAAAAAGTTAAATAAAGAGTGAAAGTAAATGTTGAACAAAATAATGTGTTATTTTTTCACTCGCATTACATTATCTCACTATATAACAATATTTTTCCTGACACATTTTCATATTATAAGTTCACATTATATTATATCAAACCAACACACATGTTTCCTGCACATTTCTTATGATTAGTTTTCACAAACATTATAATATTATTATACATATTCACTAACTAAAGTTTTTATATGTAGTTTTACACCATATAATCATATGTTTTTCACCACTATTCTCCAACATTCATCCATGAAGAATGGAGAATAGTGGTGAAAAACATATGATTATATGGTGTAAAACTACATATAAAAACTTTAGTTAGTGAATATGTATAATAATATTATAATGTTTGTGAAAACTAATAAGAAATGTGCAGGAAACGTGTGTTGGTTTGATATAATATAATGTGAACTCATAATATGAAAATGTGTCAGGAAAAATATCGTTATATAGTGAGATAATGTAATGTGAGTGAAAAAATAAGTGAGTGACTATATCTAAGAATGGAATGAGGTCGCACATGTATGGTTGTAATAAGTAAAATCTGAAGATATATCCATATTGGATTAGTTGTAATGTATATGATCATGGAGATTAATGAAAAACAAGAAAGAGATAAATCTCTTATCTTGTGTTTAATGTTCTATTTGCTGTGTGGGGATAATAATGTTTTCCAAAATTTTATTGAATGTTAATTATTTTTTGTTTATAAAAAACATGGTAAAAATTTATGCTATGTGTGTTGTTTTTATATTATTACTTTTGTATACTGAATGAGATGCTGGTATCTCGCTTTGTCCTATATATACACATGGACCTACATAGCAATAGTAGAAATCCTTATACCCCATTGCCATGTCGATGCCTTTATTTTCACACAATATATCATCGGTCTGCACACCGGTTTTTTGTCCATACATTTACAAGATATACCATCGGTCGCACACATCGTTGTATATGTTTACATTGCCTTACACATACTGTTTATTCTTCCTAGCCTTCCTAGGCTGGCATTGGCTCTCTCAATGAGCGCCTGGGTGAGTGGATGGATGGACAACTACAACCAATAGTAGTAAACCTCCCTGGTTATCTCCGAGATACTAAAGATCTATTAACCAAACTACATGGGTTTACCTGGTCTGATAC
The DNA here is from genome assembly GCA_029206835.1 of Rana muscosa. Taxonomy (NCBI): domain Eukaryota; kingdom Metazoa; phylum Chordata; class Amphibia; order Anura; family Ranidae; genus Rana; species Rana muscosa. Next base: position 942,518,549 of record CM055122.1, on the reverse strand, counting down.
ACATAGATGGATCAGTTGTGATGTCACTAATCTTTATTCATGCATTCCACATTATTTAGGATTACAAGCCGTTGCCAGTTTCCTCAAAGAATCTGTAAATTTTCTCTAGTCCTTCAAGAATTTTTATTACAAGCGTTAGAATATCTTCTAACCCACAATTACTTTATGTTTGACGGGGGCTACTATCTCCAGAGATGCGGTGCCTCTTTGGGAGCCAAATTCTCCCCTTCCCTTGCCAATCTCTACATGGGATGGTGGGAGAGGTCTTTGGACATAGTAGCCCCCGTCGCCTGGACACTTCCTTTTACTATAATATCTGACAGTACAGTATGTTTGGATAATTAGCTAGTTCACCTGAACGATAACATCTTAAATCTAAAATTCACAGGTAATTTACAAAACATGACTATAGAATTTTTAGATGTGAAACTTTCAGGGATTAATGGTGAAGTAGTCACAGGACTACATAGGAAAAGTACAGCTGGAAATGCTCTTCTTCGAGCAGATTTAGCACATCCCAAACACACCATTTAACAACAAACATACCATATGGCCAGTTTCTCAGGCTTAAACGCCTGTGCAGCACAGTAGATGATTTCAACAGGGAAGCTCTAGATATGTCGCATAGGTTCAAAGAAAGGGGCTATTCCAATAAATAAATAAACAGAGCATTAAATAAAGCAAGCATCATATCCAGAGACTCTCTGCTATGTCACAACAGCAGGAGTATCACTGGAAAACAGCTGGCTGCACCTTTCAGCAGTACACCAGTCTTCTCCACACCTTACAGCCCAGAGTTTGATCAAATCAAGAATACAATTAAAAAATATCTGCCCATTCTTTATAACGACACAGTGTACCAAGACATCTTGAAACAGGGTATTAAGACAGTATCCCGCAGAGCCCCTACATTGGGTGGCACACTTTCACCCAGCTTATTTTTAAGCAAACCAGCTAATACCAATTGGCTCCAATTTTCAGGTACATTTAAATGTGGCACAAAAGGCTGCCAATACTGTCGCCACATAAAAACGGGCAAACCTATACACTCTTATACTACAGAAAAAAGTTTTGAAATTAAACAATTTATTAATTGCAACACCAAATTTATAGTATATGTAATCAATTGCAACATCTGCCAAGTACAATATGTGGGGCGCACCATTAGAAGACTAAAAGACAGACTATACGACATTGAGAAAAACCACAATACTAATGTGGCCAACCACTGGAACACCATACATCACAAAGATGTGTCCAGCCTATCCATCCAAGGAGTTGAGAAAATTGTTACCCCAATTAGGGAAGGCAGCAAATTCAGACAATTGTGCAGACAAGAGGTATTCTGGATATTTACTCTTCATACTAGAATACCGAAGGGGTTAAATTTTGAGTGGGATGTATCCCACTTTTACAGTTGATTTATTCCAGCCACACCCCTGCTTGCACACCTGTCATAACATTCTCCACTCTTCTGCCTCCACACCAGTTTCTTAGGTCCCTTCTAACGATCTCTGCACATATAATTTTATGCAGAGACATTTTCTTTAATTAAACGTACACATAACCATGTCTTCCTTAACTATAGAACATCTATGTTTCAAACAACAAAAAAAAGCCATCAACAATTTATTTATTTTTACATTGGCTTAAATAAATTTGTTTGACACCAACAGCCTGTCCAATATACATCAACACCAATAGATATATGTTTTCTATATATCCATACTTTATTTATTCATACAATAATTTTTCATCCTTTATAGACAGGCAACAAAGGCTATACGCCACAAACCTAATTGGTTTGTAGGAATTGCATGATATGTGTGCACATATATGGTAAGCTCAAGGATCCTACTTTTTTTAAACACAAAATAATATAAAACACCTAAAATAAACACACATAGCATAAATTTTATATATCGGTTTTTGATCTGTTCCCTTTTTTCTTTTTCCTTTTTCCTTCCCTTTTTTAGGGATTATTAAGCACGACTTTAATATAGGGAACAGATGTTGTTGGCTTGTCATCGGGACATTTATATGACATACCCAGTTATATATATTCCCATACCATTCACCGATCTTTTACATAAAATCGCTATGTGTATGCATACGTGAGTGTTTTCAATTTATATCTTCATTCATTATCGAGTGCAGATTTTTATGTTGTTCAAATATCATGTGTTGTATATAAATGTATTTTATATGTATGTGTAACCATACGTTATGTAAGATTTCACATTAGTTTTATGACAAGAGTTGAGGAAATAACTTATTACTTTTGTATACTGAATGAGATGCTGGTATCTCCCTATGTCCTATATATACATGGACCTATACAGCAATAGTAGAAATCCTTATACCCCATTGCCATGTCGATGCCTTTATTTTCACACAATATATCATCGGTCTGCACACCAGTTTTTTGTCCATACATTTACAAGATATACCATCGGTCGCACACATCGTTGTATATGTTTACATTGCCTTACACATACTGTTTATTCTTCCTAGCCTACGCCTCATCCGAGCTTATGGGGATATTTTTTGATCTTCTTTTTACCATGTGTTTTTTATAAACAAAAACAATAATTAACATTCAATAAAATATTGGAAAGCATTATTATCCCCACACAGCAAATAGAACATTAACACAAGATAAGAGATTTATCTCTTTCTTGTTTTTCATTAAATCTCCATGATCATATACATTACAACTAATCCAATATGGATATATCTTCAGACTTTACTTATTACAACCATACATGTGCGACCTCATTCCATTCTTAGATATAGTCTTGCGCATTCTCACAGACATGGCATTGACATTGCATTCACTCATTCATTCATCTATTTATTTACTCACTTATTTTTTCACTCACATTACATTATCTCACTATATAACGATATTTTTCCTGACACATTTTCATATTATGAGCTCACATTATATTATATCAAACCAACACACGTTTCCTGCACATTTCTTATGATTAGTTTTCACAAACATTATAATATTATTATACATATTCACTAGGGATGAGCTTGGAGTTCAAGTCGAACTCATGTTCGACTCGAACATTGCCTGTTCGCCCGTTCGCCGAACAGCGAACAAATTGGGGTGTTCGCGGCAAATTCGAAAAATCTATGGGAGAAATCTAAAGTGTTAATTATAAAGGCTAATATGCAAGTTATTGTCCTAAAAAGTGTTTGGGGACCGGGGTCCTGCCCCAGGGGACATGTATCAATGCAAAAAGAAGTTTTAAAAACGGCCGTTTTTTCGGGAGCAGTGATTTTAATAATGCTTAAAATGAAAAAATAAAAGTGAAATATTCCTTTAAATTTCGTACCTGAGGGGTGTGTATGATATGCATGTGAAGTGGCGCATGTTTCCCGTGCTTAGAACTGTCCCTGCAAAAAATGTCATTTTTGAAAGAAAAAAAGTCTTTTAAAACTGACTCGCGGCTATTAATGAATTGTCGGCTCCCGGCAATACATACAAAAGTCATTGATAAAAAAAAAAAAAGCGTGGGGGTTCCCCAGAATTCAATTACCAGGCCCTTCAGGTCTGGAATGGATATTAAGGGGAACCCCGCCGCAAATTAAAAAAAAATTGACGTGGGGTTCCCCCAAATATCCATTCCAGGCCCTTCAGATCTGGCATGGATTTTAAGGGGAACTCCACCCCAAATTTAAAAAAAAAATGGCGTGGAGTCCCCCTAAAAATCCATACCAGACCCCTTATCCGAGCACGCAACCTGGCCGGCCGCAGGGGAAAAGGGGGGGACGAGAGAGCGCCCCCCCCTCCCTCCTGAACCATACCAAGCCACATGCCCTCAACATGGGGAGGATGTCCCCATGTTGATGGGGACAAGGGCCTCATCCCCACAACCCTTGCCCGGTGGTTGTGGGGGTCTGCGGGCGGGGGGCTTATCGGAATCTGGAAGACCCCTTTAACAAAGGGGACCCCCAGATCCCGCCCCCCCCCATGTGAATTGGTAAGGGGTACGTTGTACCCCTACCATTTCACGAAGAAAGCGTAAAAAAATGTTTAAAAAAACACACAAACACCTTGAAAAAGTCCTTTATTAAAAAAAAAAAACATTCCAGCGGTGAAATCCAGTGTCCCGCGGCGATCCCGATGTCCAGCGCTGTCCTTCATTGGTTGTGCCTGAGCGGACCTGATGGGGAACTCCCTCTCAGTATTTTAAATGTATAGACCCGCCCCTTCTAAAGTTCCCCATCAGGTCTGCTCCCTCGGTATGTCGGACCCGCCTACGTCATTGGCTTGAGCGGGGAACTTCCTTCACTGTGTAATTTAAATTTACATAGTGAAGGAAGTTCCCCGCTCAAGCCAATGACGTAGGCGGGTCTGACATACCGAGGGGGCGGACCTGATGGGGGACTGCTCTCACTTTGGTAATACATGTATAGACCCGCCCCTTCTCATGTTCCGCATCTGGTCCGCTGAGCGGACCTGATGGGGAACTTTAGAAGGGGCGGGTCTATACATTTAAAATACTGAGAGGGAGTTCCCCATCAGGTCCACTCAGGCACAACCAATGAAGGACAGCGCTGGACATCGGGATCGCCGCGGGACACTGGATTTCACCGCTGGAATGTTTTTTTATTTTTTTAAATAAAAGGACTTTTTCAAGGTGTTTGTGTGTTTTTTTAAACATTTTTTTACGCTTTCTTCGTGAAATGGTAGGGGTACAATGTACCCCTTACCAATTCACATAGGGGGGGGGGCGGGATCTGGGGGTCCCCTTTGTTAAAGGGGTCTTCCAGATTCCGATAAGCCCCCCGCCCGCAGACCCCCACAACCACCGGGCAAGGGTTGTGGGGATGAGGCCCTTGTCCCCATCAACATGGGGACATCCTCCCCATGTTGAGGGCATGTGGCCTGGTACGGTTCAGGAGGGAGGGGGGGCCGCTCTCTCTTCCCCCCCTTTTCCCCTGCGGCCGGCCAGGTTGCGTGCTCGGATAAGGGGTCTGGTATGGATTTTTAGGGGGACTCCACGCCATTTTTTTTTTAAATTTGGGGTGGAGTTCCCCTTAAAATCCATGCCAGATCTGAAGGGCCTGGAATGGATATTTGGGGGAACCCCACGTCAATTTTTTTTTAATTTGCGGCAGGGTTCCCCTTAATATCCATTCCAGACCTGAAGGGCCTGGTAATTGAATTCTGGGGAACACCCACGCTTTTTTTTTTTTTTTATCAATGACTTTTGTATGTATTGCCGGGAGCCGACAATTCATTAATAGCCGCGAGTCAGTTTTAAATGCATTTTTTTCTTTCAAAAATGACATTTTTTGCAGGGACAGTTCTAAGCACGGGAAACATGCGCCACTTCACATGCATATCATACACACCCCCCAGGTACGAAATTTAAAGGAATATTTCACTTTTATTTTTTCATTTTAAGCATTATTAAAATCACTGCTCCCGAAAAAACGGCCGTTTTTAAAACTTCTTTTTGCATTGATACATGTCCCCTGGGGCAGGACCCGGGTCCCCAAACACTTTTTAGGACAATAACTTGCATATTAGCCTTTATAATTAACACTTTAGATTTTGAACGTTCGAGTCCATTGTATTTAATAGGGTTCTAAAGTTTACACGAACATTTTGTCTGTTCGCAGGTTCTGGTGCGAACCGAACAGGGGGGTGTTCGGCTCATCCCTGATATTCACTAACTAAAGTTTTTATATGTAGTTTTACACCATATAATCATATGTTTTTCACCACTATTCTCCATTCTTCATGGATGAATACACTCATCTTCACATTATTTTGTTCAACATTTACTTTCACTCTTTATTTAACTTTTTTCATTATTCAGCAGTTCTTTTTTCACTTCACATTTGTTTCCACTTAGCACAGATTGACAAAGTTTAAAGAGAAAAAAAGAAGAACCTGTTTTATCTCCTTCGCAGGTGATTGAGGATTCCAGCGAGATGGGCTCCCCTAAGGAAAATGTGGCTGCTGATTCTGATGACTCCGGGCGCTCTTATATCAGTGCTGATAAGATGGAGAACCTCCAGGATGTCACCGGATACCACAGGCTGTGGAAGACCAAAAAAAAAGGCAGAGGTAAAGAAAGCGGGTAGTGGGTCCCTGAAGACCCGTAGTTTCAAGGCGGCAAAAAAGTGACGGTTGGTTTTTTATTTTGTGATTGACCGATGTACCACCTAACCCTGTTTTGAATGAACCTTAGGGTCTCCTCGCTCAATGTTCGCAGTAAAAAGTCTGTGTACAGGAGGGCGGCTGTTTTCAAGCTTTTTTCTACATCTCCCTGCGACATCCTATGTCTGCAGGAGTGCAACTTGAGCGAGGAGCCCATGGTTGCCGGTTGGACCCAGGGATCGGCTGTTTGGTCCCTGAATAATAAAAAAATGGAGGGGTGGGTGTCCTCTTTAAAAATAATAATTTTAAGATCAGAAGGGTTGTACATATGGACCAAGGCCGCTGTGTGTTGTTTTTTTTTGAGTTTGGGGGTGTGTCTTTTCATATTTTTTGTATTTATGGGGCTGCGGATAAGCACGAGAGACTTGTTTTATTTGATAAATTTAATTTTTTTTGGGGGGGAGGGAACCTACTTTTTTGATTGGGGATTTTAATTGTATTATTAGGGATGCTGATAGGGTGGGTGGGTGGTGGTGGTGGTAGCACAATAGACAAGTCTGGGAAGGAGCTTGGGGATATTATTAGGATGTCCAATTTTGAGGATGCTGGGAGGGATGGGGGACCTATGTTTTTCAGTGCTAGTGGGAGAGTGTCCTCACAGATTGACTTTTGTTTTATATCTAGGAACTTGAAAAAGGAGTCAATTTCTGTGCAGAGGTTGCCTTTCACGGACCATAGTAGAATTGATTGTGGAGTAAGTATACGTGGTGGAGGTTTGTATGGGAAGGGGGTGTGGAAGCTGAATGTGAGTCTGTTGGAGGATGTGAAGATAAGAGAAGAGTATGTTAGGTTTTTTTTTATAAGTTGAAAAAGAGAAGGAATGATTTTGGGAGTGTGACGGAGTGGTGGGAGTGGGTGAAAGTTAGGACGAAAGAGTTTTTTGTGAGAAAAGGGTGTGAGATAGCACGGAATGAAAGACTTATGTATAAAAAATGGCAAAAGAGGTTTGATTATTTGGAGGAGTTGAGGGAAGTTGGAGAGGATGTGTCTGTGGAGATTGGGGAAGCAAGAGTAAAATTTTATGATTTTTTGGAGGCAAAAGGAAGGATGATTGTGTGGAAGGCTAGAATGGAAGTTAAGGAGAAGGATGAGAAGTGCACAAAGTTTTTCTTTAGTAGAGTGTTTGGAGGAAGGATGGAGATGAAGAATGTGTTGGATGAAAGTGGGGTGGAAGTGGATGGGAATAAGAGTATAAGTGAGGTGGTGAGGATTTTTTATTCTGGGTTATATATGTCAGGTAAGATTGATGTGGCTGTAGAGAACAAGGTTTTGGGTGAGATTGAGGAGTGTTTGAGTATGGAGGATAGAGAGGGTTTGATGGCTGATATAGCGAAAGTGGAGGTTGAGAAGTGCATGAAGAGTATTAAAAAAGGGAAATCACCTGGTAGTGATGGGTTGCCGGTGGATTTTTATTGTGTTTTTTGGGAGGTAATAGGTGGGTGTGTTTTTGATGTATGTAGGGAAGTTTTGGCGAGTGGTAGGTTGTCAAAGTCTATGTGTGAAAGTGTTATTGTCTTATTGTATAAGAAGGGGGATAGGAGAGATTAAAAAAATTGGAGACCTATTTCATTATTGAATATAGACTATAAGATTGTTGCAAAAGTTATGGCTGATAGAATGAGAGAGGTGATAGGGAAAATAGTGTGTGAGGAGCAAGTGTGTGCAGTGCCTGGAAGAAATATTGCTGAAAGTTTGGTGAGTCTGAGGGATGCGTTGTGGGGGTGTAAGAGTAGGGGACAGGGGATAGCTGTGTTAACTATCGATTTTGAAAAGGCATATGATTGGGTTGTGCATGATTTTAGGTTTAACCACATCAATACTGGGCACTTTAGCCCCCTTCCTTCCCAGACCAATTTTCAGCTTTCAGCGCTCTCGCATTTTCAATGACAATTGCGCGGTCATGCTACACTGTACCCAAATGAAATTTTTATCATTTTGTTCACACAAATAGAGCTTTCTATTGGTGGTATTTATTCACGACTACGTTTTTTTTTTTTTTCGATATATGCGAAAAAAGAGCGGAAATTTGGAAAAAAATATATATTTTCGTCTATTTTTTTTAAAAATCCAATAAAATCGAATTTTGTTATAAATTTAAGCCAAAATGTATTCTACTACATGTTTTTGGTAAAAAAAATTCCGTTAAGTGTATAATAATTGGTTCGTGTGATCACTGACATATGTACGCAAATGATCATGTACAGATGTGCGCAGGTGATCACGGACATATGTGTGCAAATGATCATTGGGACATATGATTTTACTGTCACATATGTGGGGGACAGGTGTTTTTACTATGTGGGGACATGTGTGTGTGTGGGGACATGTATTTTGGGGACATGTTTGTGTTTTACACTATGTGGGGACACTAGTCTGGTGATCAGTGAGTAAAAAGCTGAAAAATAGGATTTTTATAACAGCTTACCTGTAAAATCCTTTTCTTGGGAGTACATCACGGGACACAGAGCGACATAGTCATTACTAATGGGTTATATAGATACCGTCAGGTGCTGGCACTCGCAACTTCCAAAACCGGAAGTACCCTCCCCTATATAAGCCCCTCCCATCCGGGAGCACCTCAGTTTTGTAGCAAAGCAATAAGTGTCCCCAAAGAGGGGCGGGAGCTCTGTGTCCCGTGATGTACTCCCAAGAAAAGGATTTTACAGGTAAGCTGTTATAAAAATCCTATTTTCTTTCTCGTACATCACGGGACACAGAGCGACATAGTCATTACTAATGGGATGTCCTAAAGCAATGCCAAATGAGGGGGGGGATACACCATATATAAGCTGAGCGCTATCAGACATGAGGATCTTTTGCGGCCTGCAACACACTGCGCCCAAAGGCGACATCCTCCTGACTTCCAACGTCCACCTGGTAGAACCTAGTAAACGTGTGTACTGAAGACCATGTTGCGGCCTTACAGATTTGAGCCAGGGAGGCCTGGTGATGCACTGCCCATGAAGTTCCAACTGCTCTCGTGGAGTGCGCTCTAACTTTGAACGGAGGCGGTCTCCTTCTCAAGCCATAGGCTTGTATTATGACCTGTCGAATCCACTTGGCTAAAGTAGATTTTGACGCTGCCTGACCCTTTCTGGGGCCTTCCGGCAGAATAAACAAAGTATCCGTTCTGCGAATCTGAGCAGTGGCTTTTAGATAAGCTTTAACTGCTCTTACTACATCCAAAGAATGCAATAACTTTTCCTCTACCGAAGTAGGTTTGGGGAAAAAAGAAGGAAGAACCATATCTTGGTTCAAATGAAACCTCAATACCACCTTAGGAAGAAAGGCTGGATGAGGACGTAACACTACTCTGTCCTTATGGATAACCAGATATGGCTCCTTACAGGACATAGCTGCTAATTCCGACACTCTTTTAGCCGAACAAATGGCTACTAGAAAAATCAATTTCCTGGTGAGAAGCACCAAGGAAATATGCTGTAATGGTTCAAATGGTTGTTTCTGTAGAACTGACAGAACCAAGTTTAGATCCCATGGACATATGGGAATATTAACCGGAGGACTAATACGCATCACTCCTTGTATAAAGGCTTTGACTAGTGAATGCGAAGCCAAGGGCCTTTGAAAAAATATTGACAAGGCCGAAATCTGACCCTTGATAGTACTCAAGGCAAGCTTCCTATCTACAGCCCACTGTAGGAAGTCCAGAATCCTACCTATTACGTACTTATGTGGATGCCATTTCTTGGCCTCACACCACGCGATGTACGCCTTCCAGATTCTATAGTAGATCTGCCTGGATACCGGCTTCCTGGCATTGATCATGGTAGATACCACAGCATTAGAGAGCCCTCTCTTTTTTAGAAAGTGGGCTTCAATAGCCAGGCCGTCAAACCTAGGGCTGGTAAGGAAGGGTGGTATATCGGTCCTTGCGAAAGCCGGACGACGTGGGAGAGTCCAAGGACTCCCCACTGAAATTTTACAATCTCCGCGTACCACGCTCTTCGGGGCCACGCTGGAGCCACCGGAATCACCGGTTTCTTTTCTACCCTGATTCTGCAGAGTAATCGAGGTAACCATTGTGGCGGTGTGAATGCATATATCAGCTTGAACTGATCCCAAGGGAACACTAGGGCATCCGAGCCGCAAGCTAGGGGATCCCTTGTCCGAGAGACAAACCTGTCCCCCTTTGCGTTGAATCTGGATGCTAGAAGATCTACATCCGATGTTCCCCACCGCTGACATATTGTCCAGAAAACCTCGGGGTGAAGGGACCCTTCCTCTGGGCCTAATTGCTGGCGACTTAGAAAGTCCGCCTTCCAATTCTCCACTCCTGGAATGAATACCGCAGATATGGCTGGGACATATTTTTCTGCCCATTTCAGGATGTAATTTACTTCCCTCTGGGCTGCACGACTCCTGGTGCCCCCCTGATGATTGATATACGCCACTGCTGTGGCATTGTCTGATTGCATTCTGACAGGGGACCCTTGGAGTTTGGATGTCCATGCTACTAGGGCATACCGGGCTGCTCGTATCTCTAAGAGATTGATGGGCAGGGCCTTTTCTGCTTCCGACCATCTGCCCTGGAGAGACTATTGCTCCAGTACTGCTCCCCAGCCTATAAGGCTGGCATCTGTAGTGACCACCTTCCAAGAAATCGGACTGAAGGATTTCCTTTTTTCCAGATTCTGGGGAACCAACCACCAACGGAGGCTCTTGCGAACGGAAGGGGACAAGGACATTGTAAGTCTAGGGCCTGAACTTTTTTGTTCCAGGCTGACAGTATGGCCCCTTGCAAATTCCTTGAATGGAATTGACCGTAGGGTACTGCTTCGAATGATGCCACCATTTTTCCCAGCAGCCTCATATACAGGCGTATGGACGGCTGTCTTTTTTGTACCCACTAAGTGGATCAAATCTTTCAAAGACAACACCTTTCCTCGAGGCAAGAATATTTTTTCTCTGGCCTGAATCCAACCTTAGCCCCAAGTATTCCAGACTTTTGACTGGTTTTTAGGGCTGACTTGTCTCGGTTGATAATCCAACCGTGAGATTCCAGATACTTGATCGTCTTGTGAACGACCACGTCTAGTTTTTTCACTGAGTGGTCTATCAGCAACAAGTCATCCAGATATGCCATTATCATTACACCTTGTGTTCTTAGATTGGCCAATAAAGGGCCAGAATTTTTGTAAACACTCGTGGTGCTGTGGCCAAACCGAAGGGTAAGGCTCTGAACTGAAAATGGCGCCCTTCTACTGCAAAGCGTAGAAATTTTTGGTGGACTGGAAAGATGGGAATGTGCAAATAAGCATCTTTGATGTCGATCGTGGCTAACCAATCCTCCCCTTGTAGGGCAGTGGCCACCGATCGGATCGACTCCATCGGAAAGTCCTGATATACAGGAATTTGTTTAGCCCTTTTAGAATTAATATGGGCCTCCCGTCCGCGTTTGCTTCGGGACTGTAAAGAGGTTTGAGTAAAACCCGAACCCTCATTCTTCCAGGGGAACCTCCATAATTACTCCTTGGAGCAATAGTTGTTCTAGTGCCAACAGGAGGGAATCTCTCTTCCGGGGATCCCTTGGCACGTTTGACCTCAAAAATGGGAAGGAGGAGAGTCTTTTAACTCCAAACTGTATCCCAAACCTACTGCGGAGAGCACCTATCTGTCTTGATCGTGTCCCGCCAGGTCTCTTGCGAACAACTGGAGTCCTCCCAGGGTTTCTCATTACCCTGCTACTGTCCCTGTTTTTTACCCCCGGGATTTGACCGAGGAGGCCGTCGGGACTGTTACACAGCCGATGCCCCAGGGACTGGAGAAGCAGGCCTCTTAAAGAGGGACCTCTAACTCTGCTTTTAACCGGTAAGAGCGTATTTTTACCGCTGGAAATTTTCTGGATATATTTGTCCAGGTTTTCCCTGAATAAGCGTTCACCATGAAATGGGACGCTAACCAGCCATTCTTTACAGGGAGCTTCAGCAGACCAGTTTTTGAGCCATAGGAGCCTACGCATATGTACTATAGACAGCGTAAGGCGGGAGGCCTGATGGACTGAATCCTCTATGGCGTCAACCGCAAAGCCTAAGGCTCTAGGTAGATCAGCTAGGGCAAAGCCTGCTGATCTGTCAAGTCCCTCAAGACCTGTTTCAACTGATCCTTCACTGCTTAGCAGACCCCAATAGCTGCTACTGCTGGTTGTATCACCAAGCAGATTTTCATAAGGACTCCAATCTTTTATCTATTGGGTTCTTGAACATTTGGACATTATCCACTGGACATGTCAGTGATTTATACATACAAGAGATGGCTGCGTCCATTGTAGGGACCTTCCATTTTTTTTTTTTTTGATGAACTTATCCTCCATGGGATAGACCACCGGAAATCTCTTGGGGGAATAAATATTTTCTCAGGACGTTCCCAATCCTGGTAAATGAGCCCTTTCAGTAAAGGGTGAAGTGGAAAAGAACAAACAGTCTGGGGGCTTCTAGCGACCCCAACGAGGATACAGTAGTGGTTGATGGTTCCGCAAGGTGCATTTTTAAATGCTGATCGGACCATGTTAGTCAGAGACTGAACCCATAATCTTTCAGCTTAAGATGCTGAGAAAAGGTTCCCCCACTGTTGATTCCTCTATAACAGAATCAACCTTATCCTGATCCCCTTCAGGCAGGTCGATCCCTGTATGGGACTGTTGCTCTGCTAACAGGCATTCTGAAGGAGGAGACGTAGATCGGGCGTGCTTTCCCTGACAGGGAGGCAGCGATAAATGTTGACAATCTCTCTCTAATCCTCCCAGAGCTGAGGAAAAAACCTCCTCTGTTACATACACAGGAGCAGGTGACTGAGGACAGCCACAGTACCAAGTACCCCTGCGGGGTCTCTACGGTCACTTACCTCTGAACTTCAGGGGAGACTGGTGCAGCAGGAGTATGCCCAAGATCCTCCGAGCCCGATGAGACCCCCTTCGCTTCCTGGAAGATTCAGTTCCGGAGCTTCTGGACGGCATATTCCTAAGCCTAAAGCTGAGGTATTCCAGCCGTAATACACCACTTTTACTGAGAATAGTCTAGCACAATTGCTGCTATATCACAGTTGGTGTCTACTAATGTGCCTTTCTAGGGGATGCCTGTATCAACCGCTTGCTGTATGCCTTTAAATGTTGCCAGCTCTGTCTCTGTACTTCATAGCCAGCTCACTACAATATTGTGATTTTTTTTTTTTTTAAAACTGCTGGGACGCCCGCACATGCGCAGAAGCGCTGCGGCGCGCACAGAGCGTCATCCCCCAGGCTCCGCCCCCTTTCCCGGCTCACCTCTATATATAGAGGCGCGTGCACGCGCACGCGCGCGGGCACGTGCGCCTTCGGCGCTAATTTCAAATCTGGTAACAAGGGACAGGAGCCAGGGCCCCTCTTTGCCGCAGGCCGGGGGATGGACGAGCACTGCAACATGGCAGAGGAAGCAGTTTCCTATAAGAGAACTCACCATCTGCCTGGACTTTGCTCTGCTGAGAAGAAGCTAGTCCACATGACAAGAAAACATTCCACAGCGGCCTCTAGTGGACAAACACAGGTACCGCAGTCTAATATATTAAATATATATATATATATAAAAAATTTATTTATTTTTTTTTTCTTGACCACCATTAAAAATTATTACATTTTTTTAGTAGTTACAGGCATGCACAGAATTTTGCGGGAATACCATTAGGTAACAGGCAGAAAGACAAATTAGGCTTGGGGGTCCCCCAATAGAACCAAGTTCCTGGGGGCCCCCACTTACCTGTTCCCCGCCGCAGGACTTTGTTTGGTCCACAAAAGCCCAAACTTCACCTATCACGGCAGGCATTGTAATCAAACCTTCAGGGACCGGGTTCCCAAGGATTCCACTCCCCTGGACCTGTATAGCACCCTGCACAGAAAACATCTTGGTCGTGGGTATGACCAGAGCTCTGGATCCCAGGGTCCAGCTCTCCTAAGAGAAGCATTACAGGCAAAACCTTGCTCTTCTCTGCAAGGCCCGGGTACCGACCGTTTAGCTATGAAGCTTTTTTGGTCGGATCCGGAATAGCTTACTGAGGCCCAAAAGAACCTGTACGCAAGCTCAGTGAAAAACACATGTTTCTTCTTGGCCAACACCTTAGACACTGGCAAAAAACTGAGGTGCTCCCGGATGGGAGGGGCTTATATAGGGGAGGGTACTTCCGGTTTTGGAAGTTGCCAGTGCCAGCACCTGACGGTATCTATATAACCCATTAGTAATGACTATGTCGCTCTGTGTCCCGTGATGTACGAGAAAGAAAAAAACAGCTCATACTCACTGATCACCAGCCAGCTGTAGCGATCCGCTCTCCTCTCCTCACCGACGACTTCTGTGTGAGGAGAGGAGAGCTGATTGCCTAGCAACCGGCTCTCTGTTTACATCACATGATGGCTGTGATTGGACACGGCCGTCATGTGATCAGGAGGGCCAATCACAGAGCCCTCCTGCCGAATCGAGATGCACTGTGTCCGGGTGACACACGTGCATCGGGATCGCGATCCCCCTCCTTCTGAGGGACGTTCCTGAACGTCCACTCAGAAGGAGAGAGCGCCCACCCGGCCGTATATATACAGTGGCCGGGTGGGAAGTAGTTAAGGTATTGAGTAAGTTGGGTGTGCCTGAGTGGATGATTGGTTGGATTAGAGGTATGTATAAGGGTATGGTTAGTAGGGTGCTTGTGAATGGGTGGCTGACAGGGGAGGTGCAAATCAAGGCTGGTGTGAGGCAGGGGTGTCCGTTGTCTCCGGTGTTGTTTGTTTGCATGATTGAGCCGTTGTTGCGCATGTTGAGGAAGGATAAAATTGTGAGAGGAGTGGATGTGCCTGGAGGGGATGGTAGGTGTTTGAGTGTGATTGGGTATATGGATGATGTCACAGTGTTATGCAGGAATGTGGCGGGTTTGAAAAGGGTGAAACTGTTAGTTGATGTGTTTTGTATGGCAAGTGGTTTTAGAGTAAATATGGAGAAGAGTGAGTGTAAAGTGTTTGGGGTGTGGTGTGATATGACCTCTTGTGGTTGGAAAGAATGTGTTGGAGGTCTGAGGGTTCTCGGAGTAAAGTTTGATTGGGACTTGTATGGTAGGGAGAGTTGGGAAGATGTGAGGGGGAAGATGGAGAAAAAAATTCAATTCTGGTCTTTGAGATCTTTGTCTCTGGAAGGTAAGGCCTTAGTAGGCAAGTCTGTTTTTATGCCAATTCTTTTGTTTTTATATTATATTTTTCCTGTACCTGACAGGGTGTTCAAAAAACTCATTAAGTTATGTTTTACTTTTTTTTGGTCTTCTAAAATGGAGAAACTCAAGCGAGAAAAGGTGGTGAAAGGTAAGCTGAATGGGGGAAAAGGGTTGGTGTGTATTGAAAGATTTTTGGTTGTAAGGTATATAAGTATGTGTGTGAGGCTGAGTAAAGTGGAGAATTTGTCTGGGTGTTTTTTGAGGTATGTGGGGGGTGGTGTGTTGAGGAAATGTAAGTTATGGGAGTGTGATTTGAGGAAGCCTGTTTGTTTTAACCCACCCTGGTTTTATGTGAGAGTTGAGAGAGGAATCAGGAGGTATGGGTTGGAAGGTGTAAGTAAGGAGCTTTGGTGTGACGGTAAAAAAGTATTAAGGTTGCTGGAGGGGAGGGAGGAGTTGGAAATGATTGGCGGTTTGAATGAGGTTGAAGGTGAGAAGGTATGGCGGAATGTATGTGTAAGGGAGTTGACAAATAGACAGAAGGATGTGGCTTGGATGATTGTGCATGGGTGTTTGCCTACAAGGGTGTTTCAGCGTAAAAGGAGATTGGTAGATAGTGAAGTATGTCCGAGGGATGGGTGTAGAGCAGTGGTTCTCAACTCCAGTCCTCAGGACCCACTAACAGGCCAGGTTTGCAAGATAACTGAAATGCATCACAGGTGATATAATTTGCTGCTCAGGGATTGCAGGATTTTAGTCTGCATCTCCCCAAGGTAATACTTAAAATCTGGCCTGTTAGTGTGTCCTGAGGACAGGAGTTGAGAACCACTGGTGTAGAGGGTGTGAAGATGTGGTCCATTTATTATGGAGGTGTATGTTTGCGGAAAAAGTATGGAGGAGAATGGGTGGTTTGATTAAAGGTTTGACTGGGATAGGTGGGATAACTTATGAGATGATTGTGTATGGGTTGTGTAATTTGGGGGTAGAAAAATTGAGAATATTGTGGTTACTGGTTAATTGTGTGGAGTGTTTATGGGACGTAAGGAATATTTTGGTTTTTCGGAATAAGGTTGTGAGTATGCAGGAGTGTGCTGCCATGGTCCGTGGAAGGTTATACTTCTATGGGCTGTGTGATGTTAAAGAATTTGGTACTGTTAAAGCACAGGAGATTTGGTGCTTTAGACATTGGAAGTATTGGGTTTAGGTGAAATATAAATTTTTTGGTAATTTTTTTTTTTTGTTTTATCAATGTTATTTTCTTTGACTAAACCTTTTTTCTTTTTCTTTCAGGGTGAGTGCAGGTGGTGTAAGGGACAGTGTGGAGCTAGTGTATAGGAGTGATTTTGTTTGTGTAGGGATAGGGTGGAGGGACAGTGTATAGTAGGGATAGTTTTTAATATTTTTGTTGTAAATATTTTTTTTGTTTGTTGTTATTATGAAGTACTTTTGTTCTCTTTTTTGGTTTTTGATATGCTATTTGATATGCTATTTGATATTTTTGATGTTACTATGTAAATTTTGGGGTTTGTGGGTGGGCCCTTGGAAGGGAAGTGGGTGGTTATGTTAATTTGTAATACTTTGTTTGGAAAATGTGCCTTTGAAATATGTTTTGAACCAATGTTATGTTATCTTTTTTTGCACATATCTTTTGAAAATGTATGTTTTTATGTATTTTTACTTGTGAAATTTTAAATAAAAAAAATCTGTTCTCATCAGTTTAATATCTGATATGTCCCCTATCTGGGGACCATATATTAAATTGATTTTTAGAACAGAGAGATGGAAGAAGAGCTTGCTCTGTCCACTCCACGCATCGACCTGGTATTGCACTACCTCCAGGACCGGTGCACCCCTCTCTTACGCAGTTTCAAAAAACAGAATTGAATAAAAAATCCTTGCTTTTGCTTGCTTACTTGTTTGTTTCTTGCTCACAATGTTTCTTGCTTTTGCTGCTACTCCTCACAAAGCTGTTACCCATTCTTGCAATAAACTTACATTTTACCCCGTGTGTTTGTGTTATTTGCTTCGTGTCACTTTCTTGGGGATGGTCTTTGCTGCAGCTCTCCAAATCATACTTTTAAAAGAAAGTCAGCTAGTCAGGAACACCTTGAATTAGGTAGTGCACGCAATTAGTCAGCTAGTGTTTTAGCTATCTATCTCCCAAGGCCCAAAATTAAGCCTTTACTAGCAGTGTCAGTTTGGAGAGTCCTTTTTGAATGTGGTTGATTTTGCTACATTTCTGTCCCTTGCTGCAGCTAGCTGAAAGTCAGCCGAGCTGAGTCGAGTTAGAAAATTCCACAGCCTTTGTCTCCCTCTAGTGGGTCTTGGCGTCGTCCATGTTATCCAGGAGGCGGATCTATGTAAATGATTTTCCTCGTTAGACATGCACGAGGAGCACCTGGATTTCTGCAATTGCTGCTCTGGCTTGCCAAATTGACACTGGAAAGGTCAGAATGGGCTTCAGCTGTGTTGGGCAAGTGTTAGAATAGTGTTTATTGGCCAGTAGACAGGGGATTAGGCCTCAAGCCCGGGCACACCTGTGAAGTTGCGGATTGACGGCTCCGGGCAGTCTAGACTGGGGGGGAAGGGTGTTGGTTGGGCACAGGCAGACGGGCACCTCTCAGCGAGCGCCTCCTTTTGGCCAGGACGCTGCTCGCTCGGAACAGAGAATAATTGGGTTATCGCTTCTCTGCCTTTTGGCTGAGATCAAGTGTATTCTCTGACTTGCTTGTGTTTCAGTCAAGAGGTGCCCGGGGTACCCGACGGTCGGCCTTGGGGAGAGCGTCCCTTTTCGGAGGGCCCCCCCCTTGTTGCTATTGGCCTTAGGCTTAGTCCCCGGGCAACGAGTTGTGATCGCCCTTCTGAAGGCGTTTCCGTACTTTCCAGTGCCGGAATGGTGGTCCGAGGAATTGAGACTTGCTTTGCTTCCTGGTGAGGCCAGGATTTGAAAAGGACGTTTCTTTGAGGGTCGTGGATCTTTTGACGGGTGTTCTTGGATTAGCGGTAAGAGACATCTTATGTCTACAGGATTTCCCAAACCAACGTTTATATGATGTCACTTTCTATTCAACCGAGGTTTTTTGGAATGTCTACGAGAAATTCAAGCTGGTGGAGGATAGTGATGTCGGGAGAAAATTTGGAGTGCAGCCCCTTTTTATGGAAGAAGAGAAGGTAATAACAGTTCATCTGTATAACCCTTTTGCGGACATCAATTTGGTAAGAGCCTTCCTGTGCAATTATTGTAATAACTTGAGAGGTGGAGAGAAAGTTTTCAACAACTTTCAGATTTGGTCTGGGAAATACTGTTTCTTTGGGAACTTTAAGCCTGACCCTGATTGTTTGGGAGGGGTTAAGAGGCCCCCCGCTGTTTTTACCATTGGAGGAGAAAGGGGGTTCCTTTTCTACCCCGGTCAGCCCAGATACTGCAGAAAGTGCATGATGTACGGGCATGTCAGCGGTGAGTGCAATCAAGAGTTAAAGTGTCGGTTTTGTGGGAAGGGAGGTCATGAGGCACGGAACTGCAAGGAAGGAAGGGTATGAGATATTTGTAAGCAACCTGGGCACATGGCAAAACAATGTGGGAAATACCATGCTGCTAGGAAGGAGTGGTTGTCTGCTCCTTCCCTGGAGTTAAAACAGAAGAGAGAACCTAGGCAGCGGAGGCCGCGAGATGGTGCGAAGGAGGATGCTAAGGGGGGCCCTGCTGATGTACAAGCGGACCCTTCTGTTCACCCACCAGAACACCCGGCCAGTGAAGCTGCGCCCGATGGGCAGTCAAGTGATGCGGCAGGAGCAAGTGACAGCCACAGCTACAGCTACTGTGAATGAAGGGGCTTGTGGTGGTGTTAGCTCTGATACCGCTGATGTCATGCCGGGTGAAGATGGTGCTGGTGGAATTCTGGACCCCCCTGGTGGAGCAGGTGGAAGACAGGAATGGAGGGGTGTTGTTGTCCCTCCCGGAGAAGAAGGGGCTGATCAGGAAGTGGTTGCGTCCGCCACGGATGGGCCACATATGTCATCACAGCCTTTTGGAAGCCTGTCTGATAGTGACTCGGAAGGAAGCGAGATTGATAGCGTTAGTAGTTTTGAGTGCGGCCAGAGGATGGAGGAGTATCCCGCTACGCCAGAGTTACCAGACACTTCCGCCAGTAAGAGGGCTAGGGCGGAGTCGTCCTGGGCTGGTGTGGTGGAGGGTGAAGGGTTTGTGCCTAGGAATGGGGATTCCGAGGAGGAGTCCGCCAGCTCTTCGGTTCCCCGGAGGAGACTGAAGCCTGAGGTGAATGATGCAGTGAATGAGATGGACTTTTAAGAACTTTACCATGGCTGTGTTTCTTTTTTTTCTTGTGATGGCGCTGACAGTAGGGTCCATCAATGTCAGAAGTATTGTGGCAAAAGACAGGAGGGTTGCTGTTTTTGATGAGATTAACAAGTACCATATGGATATTGTCTGTTTTCAAGAATGTGGGGTAATGTGTGACCCTTCAGCAGATTGGTCCTGGGGTCCTTCTGTGTGGGCACTAGCGTGTGTGTCTAAGAGTGAGGAGGTTGGTGTAGTGGTAAGGAACCCGAATGTCAAAATTGTGGCGCATGAAGTGATGATCCCTGGACATTTACAAATAGTGACTCTTGACTTTTTAGGACAACATGTGAGGTTACTAAATTGTTATGTGTATAGTGAAGTAATGCCGAGCTGTTGGAATATGCCTATCTACTTCCCTGAAAAAATGGGGGATCTTGAAGGGTGCTAGAATAACATGGTATTCTTAACAAATAAAAACCACAATATCTAAAACAAATATTAAAATGTAAAAGAATGTGTAAAATGTGACATAAATCTTAGAAAAAAGTGCATAAAACCATTTAACCATATAATAGTATCCAATAGCTGTGCTGCAATAAGTCTAACCGTGACTTATAAAATCATAAATAAAGATGCTTGAACAAAGGTGGTGCATAGGTTAAATTCATAGATAATAGTCTTTGGTAGTGCAAAAGTGCAAACAAAACGTATTGTTTTGCGATAAGTAAACAAAGGCTGAAGTGCTGGGTGATGTTGTGATTTCCACACTGTGCTTGTTGTTAATGAGTGACTTCTTGGTGTGTTATCTTGTGACTCCCACGCTGTGCTTTTAAAGAAGGGTGGCCCCTTACCTCACTGCTGTGAGGTTACAGCATATAGTATAAGCCCTCTGTTGTTCCTGCTGCCTCTTATCCGGATGCTATCTGGAACATGGGGATGTGTGAATGCCTGGCGGGGGTTAATCCTCTGGCCGTGGAGTCTCCGGGGTGGTGTGCATATGTAGGGGTTAAAATATGGAGGCAAGAAATGGCCCAATATAGTGTAGTAATTTTGCTATAAAGGTTTATTTTCCGTAGATACAAGTATAAAGTACTCACATTTAAAATTGCAAAAAGGGAGTCAACCGCGTGACTGATGAAGTCACGTGGTTGACGATACGCGTAGGGACGTAGCAAGCACCGGAGGTGACGCGGACGAACTTGGCGCTCGTATTTTACATACCCACAAGATAACACACCAAGAAGTCACTCATTAACAACAAGCACAGTGTGGAAATCACAACATCACCCAGCACTTCAGCCTTTGTTTACTTATCGCAAAACAATACGTTTTGTTTGCACTTTTGCACTACCAAAGACTATTATCTATGAATTTAACCTATGCACCACCTTTGTTCAAGCATCTTTATTTATGATTTTATAAGTCACGGTTAGACTTATTGCAGCACAGCTATTGGATACTATTATATGGTTAAATGGTTTTATGCACTTTTTTCTAAGATTTATGTCACATTTTACACATTCTTTTACATTTTAATATTTGTTTTAGATATTGTGGTTTTTATTTGTTAAGAATACCATGTTATTCTAGCACCCTTCAAGATCCCCCATTTTTTCAGGGAAGTAGATAGGCATATTCTAACAGCTCGGCATTACTTCACTATACACATTCTATCCAGGTTATGGTTTCAGTACCTTTCAGTGCCTTGTAGCAGTTGTAATAATCCCGTTGTTTTATACATAGTAGCGCGCAAATACTTTTTATACCTATACTAAATTGTTATGCCCCTGCTGATAAAAGAGAAAGAATTAAGTTCC
Organism: Rana muscosa; assembly: GCA_029206835.1. Lineage (NCBI taxonomy): Eukaryota > Metazoa > Chordata > Amphibia > Anura > Ranidae > Rana > Rana muscosa. The sequence continues at coordinate 942,497,065 of CM055122.1, read as the reverse complement.
TTGATACCCTTAGGGTATACTTAACTGGGAGGATTCCAACTGTCCTGGTGGGTGACTTCAACTGTGTGAGGAGGTGTGAGGACCGCCAGGGGACGAGCAGTGATGGAGGGGTGGATGCTCCGTCCAGGGTTTTAAATGACATCATAAATGACTTTGGTATGCATGATGTAGCCGTGGAGATTGAGAAAAGAGAGTGTCTCATATCAGGTCTTCCCAATGATTTTTTCAGATCACTCTTTAATTTGCGGTACTTTTGGGTTGGAGGTGGGAGTGGAAATCGGCAGAGGGATGTGGAAACTAAATTGTTCACTCCTTGATGATGAAGATGTGTCTAGGCATTTTGCTTCCTTTTTCAAGACGCTGGAAGATAAGAAAAATGACTTTGTAGATTTATTGGAATGGTGGGATTGGGTCAAAAATTGTGTGGCCTCCTTTTTCAGGAAGGTAGGGGTGGAGAAGGCGAGGGAAAAAAGAGAAGCAGGGAGAAGGTTGCTGGAGAGAGTACATTTTTTGTACTTGTGTAAAAGGTTGGGTTTGGAGGTGGAGGAGGATTTGAAGGAGGTGCAGGAGGAGAGGAGGAGGATGATAAAAGAAAAAGGCAAGAGTATCATTTTCAACGCAAAGGTGCCGACTATGGAAGAAGATGAGAGGTGCTCAAGGTTCTTTTTCAAAAAAGCTTTTAGTCCCAAGAAAATAATGAAGGAGATGCTGGACGGACAAGAGGAAGTGGAAGGGAAAAGAATGCGAGATACAGTGAGGAGTTTTTTACCAGGATCTGTATGGAGGAGAAGAGGAGGCCACGCTGGAAGAAGTGGAGGACTACTGCAACATTCTACCAAAAAGCTTAGGAAAAGATGAAGGTGTTTTTTTGGCAGATGTGCTAGGGGAGACAGAGATTAAGAAGACTTTGAAAAGCATGGCGGGGAATAAGACACCAGGAGGAGATAGTCTACCTGTAGAATTCTACCTTAAGTTCTGGCCCATTATCAAATCCCATCTGGTTGAAGTTTTGAGATACTGCATGAACACAGGAAAGCTGGCGACCTCCATGAAGGAAGGAGTTATTGTGCTATTATACAAAAAGGGTGAGGAGAAGGACATGAAAAACTGGAGACCAATAACCCTCTTAAATGTGGACTATAAAGCTTTTGCCAAGATCTTGGCCGATAGGGTGAAAGAAGTCATCGGGAGGGTGATTGGTGATTTGCAGGTGTGTGCTGTTCCAGGGAGGATTTCTGATAACTTGGTACTGTTGAGAGACCTGGTCTATTATGCTCAGTGTAATAATTTATCTTTGGCAGTGGCTGGTTTTGACCTGGAGAAAGCATATGACCGGGTCTCTCATCAGTTTATGTTCCATGTTTTGGGGAAATTAGGTTTCCCGGGTAATTTTGTAAATATGGTTAGAAGCCTTTACACAAATGTAAATAGTAGGGTTTTGATAAACGGGATCCTGTGGGGCGTGGCCGGCAGCCGAGGCGGATGGTTGTGTGAGGAGAGATCTCCGAGTACCCAGCCGGCATCCAGCTCCATCCAGCGACTAAAGAACTCTACCGAGGCACAATTTCGCCCAGCAGCACTTCTGAGAAGCCCTGGGAAGCAATGGGGAAAAGAAAAAAAGAAAAAGGCCAGCGGAAACTGACAGATTTTTATCCGTCGGCGAGCACACCTAGGCCACAAGATGGCGCAGAGGCCTCGGACTCGTGGTATAGCCCGCGCAGCAATGGAGGAGACAGGACGGATCATCTTCCAGGCCAGAGGTCCCAGCCATCTAGGAATGCAAGTGGCGACTCCTCGCTAGGAGCATCACCCATCAACATCCCGCAGAAGTCGGCGCAAAAGAGATCATCAGACCACAAGTATGCAGGTGAGCCTGATGATATCTGTAACTCTCAAGACAGCACCAGGGTCTTTGTGGAACAAATCAATGATATCCCTACAACAGGGCAACCCCTTAGCGATACAGTGATGAGAGACATGCTTATAACCCTCAGAGGCTCTTTACATAAGGACATGATGGTGTGTGTCACTCAGCTTAAGAAGGAAGTATCTGCAATAGGGGACAGGATTTCTCATGTGGAAGATAAAATGGGGGACTTCACGGTAGCACATAATGGCACTGAAGGAGACCTACTAGCGATGAAAGAGAAAAATCGCAGATTTAGAAGACAGGTCCAGAAGGAACAACATAAAACTGAGGGGGGGGGGGGGGCGGAAACGGTTCCCCCGGCAGACCTCATACTGTATGTAGAGTCCTTTATTGCTACCCTACTACCTGATACCCCCATAAATGAAGTGATAGTGGATAGAGCCCATCGCCTACCTAAACCAAAGTTCCTGCCTGACAAGGTACCAAGGGATGTTATTGCCCGCATTCATTTTTTTTCATGTTAAAGATGACCTCATGTGGTTCTCCAGGAAAAACCAACCCCTGCCAGGTCCTTATTCTGATATCAATGTCTTTGCGGATCTATCCCAGCACACCATGCTGGCACGCAAAAACCTATCTACTGTCACTAAATTGCTACAGACTCGGGGGCGTGTCCGGAATGGTGCTGGGAGCAGACGTGCTTGTCTGAGCTCCCCAGGACCAGTGCTAGAATCCCCAGCTTATCGGGTGCAGACCCCAAAAAAAAAAGACTCTCCTGTGTCCCCCCAGACTCGGAGGCCTGCCCGGGGTGTGTAGGGGAGAGGACGGTTGCTTAAAATCCCGGGAGGGGGCCGCGGGACCGGACATCGCGGACAGGGCCGCAGCCGCGGATTCACCTGGCAATCCTGCCCACCGGACCCCCCCTGGAGGCCCACACACCTGCATCTGCGAATTTGCCGTCCTCCGACTGTAGGCGGCCTCCGCAGGCCCGCGATCCTGTACGCGGCTGCCGCATCTGGGAAAGGCCGCGGCTTTGGCCTAGTTTTGGAGGTCGGCGGCCATCTTGCTACACCTGACCTGTGTCTGGGCTCGGCGCTGGATCCAGCTTTAATAGGGTGCAGACCTGCTACAAAAGACCCCCCTGTGTGCCCCCAGCCTCAGCAGTACTCCTGGGGTATGCGAAGGGGCAGCTCCCAACAGAAGACAGACAAAAAGGCCGCAAAATCGGACATTGCGGGCAGGGCCGCAGCCATGGCCTCGCCTAAACATCCTGCCCAGATGGAGAACCAGGCTGACGATCCTGACCGGCTGCCGGCCACGGCGGCTGATTTTAAGGCCGTAATGCAGGCCATTACTGCTCTGACTGGCAAAGTGGATCATATTCAGACCCATGTAGAGTTCATCTGGAAGGACTTTGATACCCTTCGTGGTCGCATGACGGAAGTGGAGCAGAGGGTCTCCCAAGCGGAGGACACGGTACGTGACCAGGGGGCTGATATGCATGTACTGAAAACTAAAGTTAGAGCGCTGGAGGCCCGAGCCGAGGATGCTGAGAATCGCAATAGGAGGAACAACTTGCAAGTGCTGGGTCTTCCGGAGGGGACTGAGCGTGCGGATCCCACCGCCTTTGCTGAACGCCTGCTGCAACTTATCCTCCCCTCAGCACATTTTTCCCCATTTTTTACGGTGAAAAGAGCCCACCGCATACCCTCCACAAGGGGACCGCAGGGAGCGCCACCCCGTACTTTCATCTTCAAGTTGCTTCACTTCCGTGATCGCGATACAGTAATGAAGGAAGCGAGATCCCAAGGTGAACTACGATTTGAGAACGCCAAGCTCCTGATCTTCCCAGACTACTCGCTGGAAACTCAGAAACAACTAAAATCCTTTGACGCAGTGAGAGCCAAACTTGGAGCCAAGCATATTAAATATATCATGCTGTTCCCGGCCAGACTGCGGGTGGAGGACGGCGAATCGGTAAGATTCTTCGCATCTCCTGAGGAGGCCTCCATGTGGATTGACACGTTACCTCGCAGATAAGTACCATTACTACTGAGGGGTCAAATTGCTTTTTACATGAGCCACGCCATCTGCTGCCTTATGGACGTGCCTCCTTTCTAAGTTGGCCTATGCTCGCCCCGCGCTCACCCCCCCCTTCTGGGAGGGTCCCATGTGTTATTTAACATTTTGTTTTATGGACTGCAGGGGTTGGGGGTCATTACTCCCTGGTTCTTCCCGGGGGTGGGTGGCGTACCCCGTTTCGAGGGTCGCGTAACTATTGATCCTTTGTTATATCCCCCCCTCCTTTGGCCAAGGCCGGCAACTTTGGCAGCTCATGCAACGTTACTGTCCAAGTTTTTCTGCCCCCGGCGGCTGCCGGGAGACTGCACCCACATATCTGATCCGGTCTCCGGTAAGAGACTAACTGTGCATCATCTGATTGTTGGACTGTGGATGCCATTCGGCACGCGTTTCCCCATTGCAGGCGTGTTCGCCTGGGTTCTGAGTTGGGATCCTAAGCCTCCCCAAAGTTGGGGCTGGGGTTGGCCGGGTGGGGGATGGGGGGTTGGGTGGGAATGTTTTGTTATACCTTGTTTTTTTACTGTTTTTTCACAAGCGATGTATTTATGTATGTCATTGAATATTTGAGATACTCTGTCCTGACCTGTGCAGTGGCCCGGACTCTGCATCCAACCATGGAGGCTAGATCCTGGGCTGAAAATGTGATCCTAGATGCTTATGGCTGAATGTAATATAATATCTTGGAACACCAGGGGGCTGAATTCCTCTGTGAAGAGGTCACTGGTGTTTCAAGTTCTTAAAACATATCACCCCCAAATATGCATATTGCAGTTGACTCACTTAACGGGCAGCAAACTTTTGAGTCTTAGGAGACCTTGGGTGGGACATCTATATCACTCTACGCATACCAATTACTCCAGAGGGGTCAGCATTCTTGTACATAAATCCCTACCGTTTCGACTGCTGGCACTAGAAATAGATCCAGACGGCCGTTTTGTTATACTGCATGCTATAGTGGATAGGTTGGCGTTGGTGGTGGTGGGATTGTACCTGCCCCCCCCCAGCCTCCATACGACTACTTAATCAACTGATCTCTAAGATAGCCACTTTTGCCACAGATAATGTGGTGATACTGGGAGACTTTAATCTAGTTCCGGACTCTGGAGTGGACAGACTTTCACCCGTAGCAGGCTCATCTTCAGAGCTGCTATCTTGGGCGGAGGCTTCCAACCTGACTGATGTGAGGAGGTGGCGCAACCCTTCCCAGCGGGCTTACACTTGCCACTTGGCCTCACACAAGACCCTTTCACGTATAGACCTTGCCTATGCTGGGGGGTCTGTCCTCTCTAGGGTTCGGGACATCTCTATTCTCCCCCGTGGCATTTCTGACCATGCGCCGCTTGCGTTGAAACTATGTGTTTCCAATGCACTGGGGGAGAGCCTGTTGAGATTGTCCAGGTTTTGGTTATCCGACTCGAGGATCTCGGAGCCATATAGATCTGAGGCGATACGTTATTGGCAGGACCTGGACCACTCTATAGCTCTGACCATGTCATTGGACGCATTTAAGGCAAGATCTTACTAGAGGTAGTTTGCAGTCCCACATTCGTGGGGTCTGGAGGGATCTGAGAGAGGACACCCTGAGGGCTGAGGGGAGGGTGGCCGCACTCGAATTAGAGTACTCCAATACCGGGTCCCCCAGGGTTTATTTAGATTTTCATGCAGCATTGAGGGATGTTCTCTTGCTCCGAACAGTGGCCACAAAAACGACGTTTCTGCATCAGTCCCAAAGAATATGTGAACACGGGGAGAAGACGGGTAGTATGCTGGCATGGCTGGCACAGGAGAGCTCCTCTCCAGTGACCATCTCGGTAATATGCAACTGATGGGACGGCTTTGACCGACCCCAGTGCTATCAATGCCAGATTTGCATCTTTCTATCAAGAGCTTTACAGCTCTCTGATGGTTTGCACAGATGCAGAGCTTACAGCCTACCTCGATGAGACGGAGCTTCCGTGCCTGACATCCATGTACAGGGAGGCATTGGATGGCCCTATCACATTGGAGGAGCTTCAGCGGGCGGTAGCATCCTTGCAAGGTGGCAAAACACCGGGCCCTGATGGCATCCCTGCCGAATTCTTTAAAACATATGCAAAATAAATTCTCCCTTCCTTTAAACTTATGCTCCAAAAGGCCGCGGAGGAGAACTCTCTCCCCCCGACAATGGCTGAGGCGGTGATTGTTGTCATTCTTAAACCAGGCAAGGCCCCTGAACAGTGTTCCTCGTACTGACCCATCTCTCTCCTCAACGTGGATGCCAAACTGTTGGCCAAAGTACTGGCCGGACGACTGAACACTGTGATCACTGCATTGGTACATGCAGATCAGTCTGGCTTTATGCCGGGCAGAGGAACCGATATTAATATCCGTCGCCTCCTCGCCCATCTCTCCAGGGCAAGTGAGGACGGCACAGGGGTGGTAGCCTCCTTGGACGCCGAGAAGGCTTTCGACTCGGTTGAGTGGCGCTACCTCTGGGCCGTCTTGCATAAATTTGGGTTTGGCCCCCGATTTATCGGATGGATTCAGATGCTATACCACAATCCCACAGCCCGTATACGCACAAATAATTCGCTGTCATTGCCTTTCCCCCTGTCGAGGGGCACCAGACAGGGCTGCCCGCTCTCCCCTGGTCTGTTCACGCTAGCCATGGCGGCCCGCATCAGATCTGCCCCCTCGGTAGAGGGGATTCAGATAGGTGTAGTTATGGATAAAATATCCCTGTATGCCAATGACACCCTCCTTTTCCTCAAAGATACTTCCTCCCTCCCACCTGCACTTCAAATAATGGACGTATTCGCCTCGTTCTCGGGCATCAAGGTTAATTGGGGAAAATCACTCCTCTTCTCGCTGCACGCGTCGGGCCCCCACCCGCCGACAGGCACCCCCCCTAAATTGGACACCTGAATTTAAATATCTGGTTGTTAGGGTCGGGACCCCGCTATCCTCATACTATGAGCTGAATCTCCAACCACCGCTGAAAACTTTTTCGCAGAAATTTATAACCTGGAGGACGCTCCCCCTCTCACCGGTGGGTAGGGTGAACTTGATTAAGATGGTGTATTTGCCTAAATTTCTCTACTTCTTTCGAAATTCCCCTCTGATCCCCCCTGCCTCATTTTTTACCAAGCTAAAAAGTATAATATCCTCCTTTATCTGGAATGGGGGGCCCCCGCGGCTGGCTGTCTCCACCCTTCAGCTTCCCATTGCTCGGGGGGATTATCCCTGCCGGACTTCCAGGTCTACTTTTGGGCGGCCATCCTGGCGACAGTTAGATGGTGGTTCTCCCAGCCCCGCGATAACCCAGCAGTGACTCTGGAGGCGGCCATAATGGGGTCATATTCCTCCCTTAGTAACATGGTGTTCAGGGGGGCGAGGTCCCACCCTGGCATCACAGACTTGATGCGTACAACCATCACGATATGGCACAGGGCCAGGTCCCGCTTTGGCTCCCCCGAGACACACTCACCTCACATTCCCCTCTGGGGCAACCCTAACTTGCCGCACCGGATCCGCAGATCTGGGCGAGAAAGGGTATAGTGAAGCTAAGGCACATTGTCAGGGGAGGCAGGCTGCAATCTTTCTCCGATCTCCAGGTTGCCTACTTACTGCCGGGATGGATGTTGTTCCGATACTATCAGCTCCGGCATGCCTATGGGAAACAGTTCCCATCACTTCTCACGCTGGAATCAGACTCTGTGGAGGGGTTTCTTAATGCCAAGATCATAGACAAACCTCTGTCCTCCCTGTATCTCCGTTTGTCCATTACTCCCACAAAGAAACTTGAAAAAACTATGGACAAATGGAAGATGGACATTCCTGATCTGTCAGAGGACGAGTGGGAGACATGTGAATCCTCCTTCGTTACCACTATGATTTCGGCTAGGGACCGATTTATGCAGGTCAAATTCCTCCACAGGGCCTATTTCACCCCAAAACGGTTGACAATTATGAATCCCAACACCCCGGTGGCTTGTCCCAGATGTGACCTAGGGGCTGCCCCCTTTTTCCACATGGTCTGGTCCTGCTCCCGCCTCGGAGACTATTAGTCGGGAGTAGTTGATACCCTCGTTCGGGTAACCTCCCTGGATCTGGGAACTGACCCTAAATCAATACTGCTGAACGTCTTCAATCCTGGGGTGCGGGGTAAATACACTAAACTTTTTCTCAGATACGCTACTTTTTATACCCGTAGGGAGATTTCCTCCACTGGAAGAGCACTGTTCCTCCTACGGTGTCCTCATCACGCTCGGTATTGAACTCGGTGCTGCCCCTGTACAAGATCACCTTTGCTAATCGAAACTGACCTACTAAATTTGACAAGATATGGTCGGGGTGGATAGATTCTTGGGGCAATGAGTTCATGGGTGACAATGATGATAATGGCCCAATGTTATGATCTCCTGTAAGCTATTCGCTATCTGTTTAAGGTGTATTTGACTGCTTAGATGAGGTCCCTCGCCTCCCCGCCCCCCCTCCCCCGTTCCTCACTCCTCCTGCTCCCCGGACCTCCTTAGCGGACCCTGCTGGGATTTCTTGTTTCCATACCGATATCTCATTGTATTGAAGTATACTAGCCTTTCAACACCTTTCTCCTGTTTATATCAGCAGGACATTTAACCTGGGATAAACCTGTATAATGCTTTCTCTGTGACTGTGTTTATGCATCGCTTGTACTGTACAATTTGAATAAACATTTTTCTTGTTAAAAAAAAAAATTGCTACAGAATCACAAAATCCCCAATTAATGGGGCTTCCCAACCAAGTTGCTTATCACAAAAGACAATCGCACTTATGCGATCGCTAACATTGACGGCGGTATTGCGCTGGCTAAAAAATGGAATCTGCTCCCGGAGGTGGCTAGCCCCCCTGCACATGATCGGAATCTTCCGAATATACCCTCAGAGTGGCAAAAAGCCTAATCCTAGGTTCATAATTGACCACAAGTGTTAATTCTCAGAGTGCCTCGGTTACATGGCGTTTACATTGGAGATGTCGGGCCTGGGTAGCAAGGAGCCCGTACCCCCCCCCCCCCCCCGTATAATTTTTGTGGATATGTTCGCACTTAGTGAATCTTTTCACATTTTATGTTCTGGTTTTTGTTCCTGTTTTTATCTGCTTTCTGTTTTGTTCTAAATGTACCAAGGAAACATCTCAACAGACCCTACTTATCTTTACTATGGACATGCATTGCAAGAAACTTCTACACCGTCGAAATCTCATTGATGTTTATATCTGAACCGACAGCACCACCTTCAGGTAACAAATTAGCACTGCTTCTACAATACAACACCATATCATCTTACATAGAGCACTTCCTTTTGATGCAACTAGGACACTGTCAGTTATCTCTATGAACGTGCATGGCCTCAATGGTCCCTTTAAAAGGAACTCTATGTGGAGAGAAATGGATAGACTTAAAGGGTATGTGATATGTATACAAGAGACTCACTTTATGACTGCCAAACAGCCTAAGTGTCTTCATAAAGCGTACCCAATTGTGTTTCACGCCACTGCCCCGGTTAAAAAATGGGGCGTAATGGTGGCCATTAAACATTCCGTTACATTCAAATTGCACGAACTGATATGTGACCCTAATGGAAGATACATCATTCTGACTTGTGAATTGAATCAAGCGACATATACACTGGTCAACCTTTATGCTCCTAATAAAAAGGCAGCCGAGATTCTTATCCTCACTTTTGAAAAAAATCAACAAAGTAAAAAGGGGATCCCTCCTTTTATGTGGAGACTTTAATTGCGTCCCTAACAAACTTATGGATTGCTCCAACCCACAGTTGTCTAAGAGACTTGAAATACAGCCTCTCCTTTCTGAACATAACCTGTATGATGTGTGGAGGTGCCACCACTCCTCAAAAAAGGACTTTACCCACTACTCATCCCCTCATAAGGCGTATTCTAGAATAGATCTTGTTCTTACAGATCTAGCACTTTTACAAAGAACTCTGTCAGTCAAGATCCACTCTATTACGTGGTCAGACCACGCACCTGTGTCGCTGATCCTACAAGACAGGAACTCTGATCCTCTATCTTTGGAGGAATAATATAGACTTACTTTCTAACCAGGTCCAAGCCAACAGGTTGAATGAACAGCTCAAAGAATTGTTTTAGATAAATTACAATAAGGATACCAATATAGCAACTTTATGGTGTTCGCATAAGGCATTTAGTAGGGGTTTGCTCATACAGACTGCAGCTAGGGAGAAAAAGAGGAAGGCGAAGCTGTTGAATGACTTACTAGAGGAACTGAAACAATTAGAATCTCGACATAAAACAAAACCCTCTCTCTCTCACTAGATACTGATCTATTTCAATGTAGGCATAAAATTTGCCTGATGCTCCTTTCTTCAGATCAGAATTCCCTTAGACGCACAAAAGCAATGTACTACGCTCATGGCAACAAAGCAGGGAAACTGTTAGCTAAGTATATTAATAAAAGACTACAACAGGCCAAATTGTCCAATATCAGAGACCCACACACAGATGCATTGGAACACCATCCAAAACAGATTGCCAATGCATTTATGAAATATTATAGAGATCTTTACAACCTCCATCTTGATGACAACACCACGCAACCTACTGACCAAGCTATTGATTTGTTTCTTATTTTGTTTGTTTCTCACATTGCCTTCCTTAAACACAAACTGACATCACTCAATGCTCCTTTGGTTGTGAAGTATGTAAGTATGTGTGTGAGACTAAGTGGAAAAGAAAATGTTGCAGGGTGTATGGCGAGATATGCATGTGGGAGTGTGTTACGAAAGTATAAGTTGTGTGATGTTGATTTGAGGAAGCCTGTATGTTTTGTTGCGCCTTGGTTTTATGTGAGGGTTGATAGGTGTATGAGGAGATTTGGTCTGCAAGATGTGACGCGAGATATGTGGTGTGAGAGTAAGAAAGATATGCAGTTGTTGAAAGGGAGGGAGGAGGTGGAAGGGATTGGTGGTTTGAGAGTAGCTGAATGTAAGAAAGTCTGGAAGAATGTGTGCTGTAAGGGAGTGGATAATAGACAGAAGGATGTTGCATGGATGGGGGTGCATGGGTGTTTGCCTACAAGGGAGTTTCAGAGGAAGAGAAGGTTTGTGGATAGCGAGGTGTGCCTGAGACAGGGGTGTGTGGGGATTGAGAGAGTGATTCATGTGTTTTGGGAGTGTCGTTACGCTAAGAAGATATGGATGAAGATGGTGAAGGGTTTGACTGGTGTAGACAGGGTAACGTATGAGATGGTGTTGTATGGGTTGTGTGATTTAGGGAAGAATGAGGAGAGGTTGTTGTGGATAGTGGTGAATTGTGTTAAGGAATGTTTGTGGGATGTACGGAATATTTTGATTTTAACGCAGGAAATAGTTAAAGTGAGGGAGTGTGTGGCCATGGTCGAGAGGGAAGATTTTTAATTATGCCTTATTATGATTTTAAGAAACTAGGTGAGGGTAATGCACGGAAGTTGTGGAAATTAGAGGAGTGGAAGCATTGGTGTATATAGTGTGTATTTTGGGATTATGTTGTTAATATTGTTTTTTGGATGTTTTAACCTTTTTATTCTTGTTTTTCAGGATGAGTACAGGTGGTGGTGAAGGGACAGTGTGGAGAAAGTCTTTAGGAGTGTTTTTGTTTGTGTAGGGATAGGGTGGAGGAACAGTATATAGTAGGGATAGTTTTTTTATGTTGTTTTGATATGAAGGGTGGGAACGTTTTTTTTGTAAATATTCTTGTTATTTTTTATCTGTTTTGAAACTATCTTGTTATCTTTTGTTGTTAGGGGATTGTGGTGCAGCGCTAAAATAAAGTATAATAAAATAAAAAGAAAAAGTTCATGAAAAAACACATAGCAACATGGTTAGAGAGGTATCATGTCTCGAAACTAAGTGGATTTATCAAGCCCAAACTTATGTTCCTTTTGGAATGAATATTGAATGGGACGTTAATGCATTTATTAACAATGGTTAACGTCCCTATCATAATAATAACATTTTCTATTCCATTTCATTTTTTTATTAGATAAAATTTATATATATATTTTCGTTGTTTTTATTTTCATATGTTTTTGGAATATTCATGCATATTAGTCCTTATATTGCACATTTTGTATGTTGTAATTTGTTTTATTCCCACAAGATGGCGCTGTCCCCTTCCGAGCCCCATAGCTGTAGCTATTTCCTGCATTGAATTTTTATATTCCGTCATGGATAAAGTTTTTCTTGTTTATTTTTTAGGTCCTTTTCTGAATCCGTGTTGGATCTATATTAGGGGATTATATTTTTGTTTTTGTTTTAGATTATAGGATGTTTGCATCCTTTTCAGTGGTTTGGTGTTTTCACACTTACCTTTCGGATCAATATGTAAGAAGTTTTTTGGACTAATGCTTCTTGGCACGTGTACAATTTTCTTCTTGCTTTTGGCATTTTTTAATAGTAATGTCCCCACATGTGTTTTCTACGTTCTAACAGTGGAGTTTTGTTTCATTTCCACTGCTTGGAGCGTATCTTGGTTCTAGTTCCCATCCCCCTTTTTTTGGCTTTGTGTTGCTTCTTAATGTGGTGTGACCACTTCCGCCCGTTGGAGCGCATAATTACTTCCGGTTTTAGCTTACTTCCGTCCTCTTTAATTAGCATTCCTATGCGCTGTACCCACGCCCCTGATGACACACTCTGGTGGAGAAACGTCAGGCCAGAGGAAGGTTACATGCTTGGAGACGGAGGGACGGACGACGCCATCCTTGTGGTAGGAAGCGCTGGTCGCTTTCCTTAATACACATATGCTTGTTTTTCATTTTAATCATGTGAGTGCATTCCACATTCTTTATCAATAAATTGAAATTGAGATTGGACGTCTGCACAATGAGATGTTTTCTTTCATCTTTTATCACATGTTTGTTTGTTGCTGGAGCTGCTGTGTCTTTTCCTATTGCTGAAATTCAAAAAGCGCAGCTGGATTCATTCAGTCCATTGGAGGAGGATTAGTGGAATTTTTTATCTGATTGATTATTGCCTTGGATTAGATCTACTGCCAAGATTGGGATATCTCACATGTATGTGCATTTATTATGTACTGACGGTAAGAGTCAGTGTGTTTGGGTGCTGGTGGCGGTCTTCTCATCTTTATTACCAGTGTTTTCTCCTCTCCTTTTGGACTTCTTACTACGTTTGGATCCGCACACCATTTGATTTTGGAGTGTTTTTTCATGAACTTTTTCTTTTTATTTTATTATACTTTATTTTAGCGCTGCACCACAATCCCCAGCTTTTTTTATTGTGTCCAAACAATTTAGTGCTAGCTGCTCTTTTTTATTATTTTATTATTTATTCACATTTTTTTGATTAGCGCAACAAACATTCTTTATATCTTTTGTTGTTAGTATGAAATATTTTTGTTGTTTTGTATTTCTTGTTATTTTTATTGTTATGGAATGTTATGTTTTTTTTTGCTATTATTATTATTAAGTTTTTGGGTTGGTTTTTGTGGGTGGGACTTTGGGAGGGAAGTGGGTGGTTTTATGTAAATATTGTTAAATCTTGTTATTTGAAAAATGTATTTCTGATTTCATATTTTTTGTACAAAGATTATGTCATTTTCTTTTGTACTTATGTTTTTGGATCTATGTTCTCTATGTATTTTATTTGTGCAATTTTTAATAAAAGAATTAAAAAAAAATCTGGTCAGTGCCTAAAGGCTAAGCATCAGGGCCCCTTTGTGGGTCCCCCAGGTGAATCAGAGAGGCGATCATTTTCTACACCATGTCGGGACCCGGTGTCAGACATACTTTACGCATCTTGGTGGATGCTACTGCTCGGAAGGAGTACACTTTGGAGAAGATTGTTAATGATGTTCTGCGCAAGATTGGAAGTGTACAGGTGAGCAGCATATTTTGCCTCCAGGATTTCCCTGCTTAAGGCATTTATGATGTTTCTTTTACTACCGAGGGACGTTGCCTGGATGCCTTTGAAAAACTCACGTGGAGTGAAGACGCCATCATGAAGAAGCTGAAGGTGGAGCCCCTTTTCCAGTGCGCGGAAAGGATGCTGACGATCCATATGTACAACCCCTTTGTGGATGAAGAAGTGATCAGGATATTTCTTAGAAGGTACTGTGAATCCATTAGGGGCGGGGACAAACAGAAGAACGCTTTTGGCGTCTATAACGGCAAACTGCGTTATTTTGTTAGTTTCATCACTGACCCAGAAGCCATAGGAGGGGTGCGGCAACCACCAGCCGTATTCTCAATTGGAGGGGAGGGAGGTTTCCTTTTCTTCACTGACCAAGCACAATACTGCAGGCAATGTCACCACTATGGCCACACCAAGGAAAACTGAGAAGCAGGAGTGTGCTGTAGAAATTGCAAGCAAACGGGGCATGAGGCTTCAGCGTGCCCCGTGCTTCGAGTGTGTGACTTATGTGGGAAATCTGGTCATTTTGCCAGGAATTGCCAAAATGTGGGGTTTAACCCCTTCTCTGCTTACCGTAGGCAAAATGCTATAATCCTACCTGTAGCAAATGTAAGAAGACAGTGCACATTGAAAACGAATGTAAAGCTGTGATATGTGAAAAATGCAGGGAAGAAGGGCATATAGGAATCCTATGTCCGCAATATCCTGCCCCACAACGTTCCTATTCTGAGGTTATGAAGGGGTTAAGCGGCAGACTTATCTCGGGCGATGTTGTCATTGAGGCTATGGATGATGAGGACATGGCCGCTGTGTCTTCTCTGCCTGTGTCTCTGAAATCCCCCGCTGACAGGCACACTGAATCTGACCCCCCCCCCCTCCTCCACTAGCACGGCCGCTATTAGCGGGGGGCGGGGTTAGCCGCGATCAGAGGAGTGTGTGAAACCACGCCCACCAGCCGCCCCAGCACAGGTGCTGCTCTGGAGAGAGGGGCGGGCCATGCAAATGAAGCCATTACCCAGAATACCAGTGGAGCCTCTTTTACTCCACTGGATAGAAGAGAATCACAGCCCAGGAGGAAGGACCGCAATAGTAATGTGTCAGACGGCTCTGTGTCAATGCAGTCCATTAAGGCCAATGACATTGAGCCTCACAAGTTCGAATCCCAGCTCCAACAAGCCCCCAAATTTAAAACCCAGGCTAAGCATGTACAGAAAACATTAGACAATAATAAAGAAACTGATTCCACATTCACAGCAGTTTTAACAAGAGCACAAAAAAGGCAAAATAAAAAAGCAACTAAAGCACAAAAAGAGGACCCTTCACGTACCACACTTGTGCATAAATCTGTCACTGTACAGGACCTGCACCTGTCCTCTGAAGATGACAGTGTGGATGCGATGTCAAGAGCGCAAACCCCTGATTTCTCAGGGATGTTAGAGGAAATTGTTAAAATGCAGGAGGAGGAGAATACCAGTTGGGCACAGCAAGTGGAGGACGAATCTCAAGAAGAAGATTCAATTCCCCCTGCTCAAAAAGTGACGGAGAAAAACAGATTTGCCCCTTTAGAGCAAGAAGGCTCGGTAGCAAAAAAATTCAAAGCCGTCTCCCTTGACAGTTCAATGTTGGATACCCCTGAGATTTTTGCCCCTAGTCCAGATCCGTATCAAGGACCCAACAGCAGCTCACTCGCGAGTAGCTTCATACAGACAAGCCAGGTGGAACAGCTACAAGCTGTTATGCATTTTCAGAGGATGACACCCACTCCCAGGAACCAAAATGGCTTCAACCCCGTATAGGATTCTCCCCTTTCTCATTATCATCATGAGTCTTACCGTGGCTTCCCTTAATGTAAGAGGAGTGGGATCTACTTACCGGAACAACGCAATACTACACCACCTTCTAAATGTTTTTTTTCTTTGTCTGAATTTCTCACTTCCTGTTTCTCCTCACTAAACTTCACACCATCATCCGAGTGGTGTTGAGTCAGCCAGAACAGCTTACTGAAGAGTTTACTGAGGAGGAACAGGAAGTAAGAAATTCAGACAAAGAAAAGAAAGAAAAAAAATATTTAGAAGGGAAATCTAAGTTAAAGGTAAGTGAACCAACAATGCACGAGCTTAAAGGAACCTATTTAGAAAATAAAAAACGAACCTTTACTACCCCTTTAAAGGGGTGAAATGTGACATCATATTTTTACAAGAATGTGCCTTAGAATGGCCTCCCAAGTCCAATGAGTGGTCTTTTGGACCATCGGTGTGGTCAATTAGAGGAGAATCAAAAAATGAAGGTTTGGGGATCCTAATCAAGAACAATCTTATTACACTCACCTCCCACACAGTACTCGTTCCAGGAAGGCTCCTCCTTTGCAACATTGAGTTTATGGACCATAAAATAAGACTGTTCAATGCGTATGCCTCTACTGACCGATGCCAACGAAATGACTTTCTAAATACCCTCAATTTCTACCTACCGGGTTAATGCAGTACAATAGTAGCCGGAGACCTCAACCTTATCCGTAGAACGGAGGATAGACAAGGAGAAAGTACCAGTAAACTTGACAGCTCCAGTCATGCTTTTCAACAGCATGATCTCGGATTTTCGTCTTGAGCCCTGTACACAATATCGGATTTCCTATGGAGTCTAGTCCAATGGATTTGTCCATCGGTAATCCGATGAAACTGTTTTCCATCAGTCTTGCCCACACACACTATCAGTCAAAAAGCCGACCGCACCAAAACGACGTGACGTACAACATGTCCGACGGCGCTATAAAAGGGAAGTTAAAATCTAATGGTGCCACCCCTTGGGCTGCTTTTGCTGATTTTGTGTTACCGCGTGTTAGTAAAAGTTTGGTGAGAGCCGATTCGCGCTTTTCAGTCTCCGTGCTTTGCAGATCGTTTCCTGGTGTTCAGTTTGTGCTTGTGGGTTCGTATTTGTTATTCAGTGCGTGCAGTCAGGTTGTTACTGTTTTGCAATGCCTTCTTGGCCGGTCGTTTACTGTTTTTCAGGTTGTTCTTCTCAGGCCTTGCTGTTCCACGGTGCGTTCTGTTTGGAGTTCGTTCTGACCAGCCAACCGGTTAAAGACCATGTTTGAAGTACGCTCTCGTTCTCGTGCTGGCTATGGACTTGGTGTTGCGGTTAACACTGTAACCCGAGTTCAGTCCGTGAACAGGGTGAGGAGGAGTTCATGGACCAAGAATTGGTTGCTCCAGCGGGACCAATTCTCTCATATGTCTCTGCTGCGGGAAATCCGAGAGAATAATCCTGATGATTTCAGGAATTATCTCAGGATGACGGACCCCGTTTTTCACCGTCTATTGGATTTGCTGTCCCCCTATATCACGAGGCAGGACACTGTAATAATGCGCCATGCCATCACTGCCGAGCAGAGACTTATTGCCACGTTGAGATACCTGGCGACTGGGAGAAGCTTTCAGGACCTCAAGTTCACAACAGGCATCTCCCCCCAGGCTCTCGGGATCATTATCCCTGAAACGTGTTCTGCCATCATTCAGATCCTGCAGAAGGACTATATGAAGGTAAGTTTGCTCCTTTAACATCACATTATATGTTTGGATTGTTTGCTAATGTATTTTATTTCTTTCCTCGTTCACAAATTACCCTGTTTGGAATATGCTGGGAATGTCCCCTTTCTCCCCATGCATGTTTTTGACCTCTAATGGCCTTTTTTGGGGCCTACATGCCTATTTCCCTTCACTGACCTCTCCAGCATGCTATCCTGGGCCCAAACACAGCTAGCCTAGTTTTTTTTTCTCCCGTTTTTTGGGTCAGTGCCATAGTAGTTTTGAACCACTCTTTCCCCCCCCCCCCCTAAAATGTGTACAAATCTTTTAGTTCTCATTCAAGTTCAGCAGAGTGGTAGAGCCTTTTTTTGGGGCCCCCAAAATCACCCCTAACACCCCCCTTAGAATCTTTTCTAATGTCCCCTCAGCGGGGGCGAGTCATCTGATAAGTGGGCCTCCTATTTTTGTGTTGAAATACTCCTTTAAATAATAAATGTTATACTGATGTTGGTCAACAATGTCTTTGTGTAATCTGTTTGCAATGTAAAGTGAAAACGTACTAATGTATTCTTTTTGTTTGACTCCACAGGTTCCTTGCACACCACAGGAATGGCAGACTGTGGCTGATCAATTTGCCCAGCGGTGGGACTTCCCCAACTGTGGAGGGGCAATTGATGGCAAGCACGTCCACATAGTGCCGCCACCCCCGTTCGGGGTCATACTATTTTAATTAAAAAGGTTTTAATAGTATATTGTTAATGGCGGTGGTGTCGGCACGGTATGAGTTCCTGTATGTGGACGTGGAGAAGAACGGCCGGATGTCCGATGGCGGAGTGTTCGCTCAGACGGTGTTCGCTCATCGTCTGCACTCTGGGGGTCTGGCACTGCCTCCAGATGCAGACAACGTGGATGGACTACCGTTTGTTTTTATCACGGATGAAGCCTTTGGATTGGGACCACACCTGATGCGGCCGTTTACCCAATGCACCCTCACCCTGGAGAGGAGGGTTTTTAATTACCGGCTGATCAAAGCCCGGAGAGTTGTGGAGAATGCCTTCGGGATAATGGCCAGCCGGTTCCGCCTGTTTCAGACAGCTATCCATATGGCAGAATACAAGCTCAACCACATCATTTTCTGCTGCTGCATTTTGCACAACTTTTTGAGACATTTCTCAGCGACATATGTGTCTACAGTTGGGCCTGAAGCCGGTCCATCAGAGATAAACATTATGACCGGCCTGGACACTGCTCGTACTGGCTTGGCCCCCCAAAGTGCCCGTGAAGTACGTGATAAACACGTTGAGTACTTCACGGGTAGGGGGGCCATTGCAATGCCAGACCCTATCTGACTTTTTTTAGCAATAAAATAAAATATAATTTTATAATTTCAAATCTTGATTTGTCATTCTTGTTTTTTTTAATTATGTGTCTCCCAGGTTCTTGTAGTGCCAAGTGTATTTGTCTTTAGAAAATAGCCACAATTGTCACAGTAAAAAACATGCATTTTGCATTTTCGGAACTGCTATTGAGCACAGAAAGAACAAGCCACACATTTTTGAGTGTCCAAAATATTTTTTACTCTGTGCACCACAGGTGCATTTTTTTTTTTTTATTAAATACAATTGTGAGGGGGTTAGCTCGGCAGCGGGTGTGTGTGACCCCCGAGATGGGCTCCCCACACAAAAACAGGCCCAGCAAACGGAGGTTGTGGTTTTCAAAAATCAAAAAGGTGCGGTTTATTTTCTATTTACAGTGACAAAACACAGCAAAGCAAAAGAAAACATAAACAAAATAAATCCTGGTCAACTTGACCTCTGACTAAACATACAGGTTTCCTAACTAACAACTGGGATCAGCCTAGTGCTGTCCTAGTCCCTAAGTCCCTGGTTTTAAATGTCCAAGCAAATAGCCACACAGGCTTTGTCTCACCGCACAGGGGTTCACTCTCCCTAGACAGTCCACACAGGTCTGGGTCCAGGCATGAGCTAACACCTAATGAATCTGGGAGTTTTTATAGAGGCCTTAAACGAACTGACAGGCTTCAGCTGGTCTCATCAACTCCCTGCCTGCACGACGCCCAGCCCTCTCCCTAGAGGTATGAGTCATCCATGAGCCTACTAGCCTCAGCTGGGCTTATACAACTCTCCACCTAGTTGTATAAGTCGGCGTAAAGCCTGAATCTGGGCGAAATATATCTACCCCCCTGGATGCAACCAGGTGACTTTACCTTCCTGCTGTCACATACCCCCCCCTCTTGTTTTAACCTCGGGGTTGGAACACCAGCAATCAGGCATTCATGTACTCGAGACAAAGCATCCACATTCCCCATTTGAACGCCAGGGCGATGCTTTACTGTGAAGTTGAATTCCTGGAGGGCCAGGAACCACCTATTCACTCTTCTATTTGTTTCCTTGTTTTGAGCCATCCACTTTAACGGAGCGTGATCCGTAACCATGTCAAAGTGCCTACCTAGCAGGTAGTACCGAAGGGAATCTAGAGCCCACTTCACCGCTAAACACTCCTTTTCAACGGTGGCGTAATTTACCTCATGGGACTTCAACTTCCTGCTGAGGTAAATGACTGGGTGCTCTTCCCCGTTCCAGACCTGGGACAATACTGCTCCTAACCCCACATCTGACGCATCACTTTGTACGACAAAGTCTTTAGAGAAGTCGGGTGAGTACAACACTGGCTGGCTACATAAGGCTTGTTTCAAGAATTGGAATGCTGCCTCAGCCTCGGGGGTCCATTTAATCATGACCGACCCTTTCCCCTTTGTCAGGTTGGTTAGGGGCACAGCCTTAGAAGCAAAGTGGGGAATGAATCGCCGATAATACCCAGCGATTCCCAGAAAGGCTCGTACCTGCTTCTTGCTGTTGGGACGTGGCCAACTCTGGATGGCCTCGACTTTGTTGAGTTGGGGTTTTATTACTCCCCTCCCAATGGTGTACCCAAGATATTTGGCCTCCTCCTGCCCAATGGTACACTTCTTGGGGTTAGCCGTAAACCCCGCTTCCCGAACAGAGTCCAGGACTGCTTGCACTTTTGGCAGATGTGAGGCCCAATCTGTGCTATGGACAATTATGTCATCCAGGTAAGCCGCAGCATACTTCCGATGGGGCCTCAGCATCTGGTCCATTTTCCGCTGGAATGTGGCCGGCGCATTCTGTAACCCGAACGGCATTCTTTTGTATTGGAACGCCCCGTCTGGGGTTACAAATGCGGTTTTCTCTTTGGCCGACTTGGCCAGGGGGATTTGCCAATACCCTTTTGTGAGGTCAAGAGTCGTCATGTATCGGGCTGTTCCCAGCCGGTCGATCAACTCATCTATACGTGGCATGGGGTAGGTGTCAAATTTTGTAACTTTGTTCAACTGACGAAAATCGTTACAAAATCGCCAGCTCCCATCCGGTTTAGGCACCAACACAATGGGACTAGACCAATCACTTTGGGACTCCTCTATCACCCCTAAGTTCAGCATTTTCTGTACTTCCTCCCGTATTGCCTCCCGTCGGGCCTCTGGGATCCGATAGGGTTTTAACTTCACCCTTTCACCGGGCGGGGTAATGATGTCATGCTCTACCCCAGATGTTTGTCCCGGCAGCTCAGAGAATACCTCCTTGTTGCGAAGCACAAACTCCTTAACCTCCTGTTGTTGGGGTTGTGACAAGGTGGCTGCTATTCCAACCTCAGGAATCACGCAACCAGTTTGAGCTGGTGACCAAGTGTCTGCGACTAGGGACTCTCTATCCCTCCAGGCTTTCAACAGATTAACGTGATAGATCTGTTCGGGCTTTCGCCTTCCTGGTTGTCTGACCTTGTAATTCACTTCGCTCACTTTTTCCATTATCTCGTAGGGGCCTTGCCATTTGGCAAGGAATTTACTTTCAACCGTAGGGACAAGTACCAGTATCCTATCCCCCGGGGAAAAGGTACGGGTCTTGGCTCCACGGTTGTACACTCTCTGCTGTGCTAACTGCGCTTGGGCCAAATGTTCCTTCACGATGGGCATTACCTGTGCAATTCGGTCTTGCATCAGGGCGACATGCTCAATCACACTCCTGTGGGGAGAACTCTCACTTTCCCAAGTTTCCTTGGCAATATCCAACAGCCCTCTTGGGTGTCTCCCATACAGTAACTCAAAGGGGGAGAATCCCGTAGAGGATTGGGGCACCTCCCTAATAGCAAACATCAGATAAGGAAGTAGACAGTCCCAATCCTTTCCATCTCTATCCACCACTTTCTTCAACATTTGTTTTAGGGTTTTGTTGAACCTTTCAACCAGCCCATCGGTTTGGGGGTGATACACAGATGTACGTAATTGCGTCACTTTGAACAATTTACACAGCTCCTTCATAACCCGGGACATAAAGGGTGTACCTTGGTCCGTAAGCAGTTCTTTACAAATACCCACCCGGCTAAACACAAGAGATAGCTCTTTGGCTATGGTTTTGGCCGAGGTATTTCGGAGAGGGATCGCTTCTGGATAACGGGTGGCATAGTCCATTATAACTAATATGTACTGGTGCCCCCTAGCGGACTTGATTATAGGACCTACCAAATCCATGGCGATCCTCTCAAACGGGACCTCAATGATGGGTAGAGGGACCAGCGGGCTACGGAAATGTGGCATCGGGGCCGACCTCTGACACACAGGGCAGGAGGAACAATAATTTTCTATGTCCTTCATCACCCCGACCAATAGAATCTCTGTAATACCCTCTCTCGGGTTTTCTCTGTCCCCAGATGACCTCCAAGAATGTGCCCATGGGCCAACTCCAACACCAACTTCCTGTAAGGTTTGGGCACCACAAGCTGCTCAACGGTTTCTTCTGCCCTTTTTGCCACCCGATACAGTAGGTCCTTCTCTACGCTGAAGTATGGGTAAGTGCAGGTATTATCTGGGTTCACTAACTCGCCATCTATTTCCACTACGTTTTCCCGTGCCTTTATTAGGGCGGGGTCTTTTAACTGTTCTGTGGCAAAATTTTCCCTGTGAACCTCCAGATCAGAAAACTCCACAGACGGTAGGTTTTCGTCTGAGGAGGTGGGCTCCTCTCCAGTTTCTTGAGTCTCCCCTGCCAATACTGATAAGGGAAATTCCGGAGAGTCCTCACCACTCTCAGGGGAGTTCTGGCTATCACATTCCTGGTACATAGGGGCACCAGTGGGGGGCTCAGGATCATCCCACAGTTCCCAGAACTTCGGAAAATCCCTTCCCACAATGGCGTCGTGCGGTAACTGAGATACTAAGCCCACTGGATGAGAGAGGGTACCTTTGGGGGTCTCGAAACACACTGTAGTCAGTGGATACTCTCGGGTGTCCCCATGCACACAAATAACAGCTACCTTGCTATTCCCAGAGACCTCTGTTTTAACTAACTCAGCCTTTATCAGGGTCACAAGGCTACCTGAATCCAGCAATACCACAACATTTCTACCATTAACACACATTTTGCATAAATGTTTCTCAGTTCCTCGAATGGCAGTGCATGCGACTGTCGCACACAGCGACTGACGTCTGCCCGTCAGAAAGTCACACTGCATGGGTTCCTCCACAACCGGGCAATTGGCTGCAATATGTCCCGCTTGCCGGCAGCGGTAGCAAACGATCCTTCTTGCGGCCTCTTGAGCCGCTGATTTCCCAGGCTGTTCTCGCCAAACTTGGGGTAGAGCTCCCACCCTCGCACTCTCTCCACCCTCACCCCTTGGAATCCTCTTATCCGCCCCTGGGGATGGTCTGGTCTTAGGGTGGAAAGTCCGAGTGTCTCTGGAAGAGGCCGTCAGGTTCTCTGTAGCCAAGTATTTCTCCACACGATCCACAAGACCATCGGCCGTCTCTGGGTCTCCATGGCTTACCCACTTTTGGATGGCAGTAGGAAGAGCTCTCAAAAACCGATCCATTACAACACGTTCCACAATCTTTGGTGCGGACAAAGTCTCTGGCTGTAGCCACTTTCTGCTCAGGTGAATGAGATCATACATTTGAGACCTGGGGGGTTTTCCAAGCTGGAAAGTCCAGTTATGCACACGCTGAGCCCGGACAGCCTGGGTGACACCCAGCCTTGCCAATATTTCAGCTTTTAGCATCACATAGTCTTTTGCTTGGTTAGGCTCTAGGTCATAGTAAGCTTTCTGCGATTCACCAGTTAACAGAGGAGCCAACAGTCCAGCCCACTGCTCCTCAGGCCACTTTTCTCTTTCAGCGGTCCTTTCAAATGTGGTCAAAAATACCTCTGGATCATCCTCTCCAGTCATTTTTGTCAATAAACGACTCACCCCAAAGGACGCGGTATTAGTGGGACGGCTTTCCTCACTGGTCTGCGGACGTTGCTGCATTGCTGCTTCCATCTGTTGTTGTAGTCTCTGCTCTTGCTTCTGCAACAGGTCTATGAAGCGGGCCTCAGATTGCTGCTGGGCTTGTTGCTGAGCCTCCAGACTCTGTTGCAAAGTTGCGTTTGTCTGCTGCTGGGCTGCAAGGCTCTGTTGATGAGCTTGCTGCTGGGCTGCGAAGTTCTGTTGTTGAGCTGCAAGGCTCTTTTGCAAACCTGCATTTGTCTGCTGTTGATTGGCATTTGCTAGAGCCAGCTGCTTCAGTATCTCCTCCATGCTGGCTTAAAAAAAAACTGCCACTGGTTCTCCACCAACTGTGAGGGGGTTAGCTCGGCAGCGGGTGTGTGTGACCCCCGAGATGGGCTCCCCACACAAAAACAGGCCCAGCAAACGGAGGTTGTGGTTTTCAAAAATCAAAAAGGTGCGGTTTATTTTCTATTTACAGTGACAAAACACAGCAAAGCAAAAGAAAACATAAACAAAATAAATCCTGGTCAACTTGACCTCTGACTAAACATACAGGTTTCCTAACTAACAACTGGGATCAGCCTAGTGCTGTCCTAGTCCCTAAGTCCCTGGTTTTAAATGTCCAAGCAAATAGCCACACAGGCTTTGTCTCACCGCACAGGGGTTCACTCTCCCTAGACAGTCCACACAGGTCTGGGTCCAGGCATGAGCTAACACCTAATGAATCTGGGAGTTTTTATAGAGGCCTTAAACGAACTGACAGGCTTCAGCTGGTCTCATCAACTCCCTGCCTGCACGACGCCCAGCCCTCTCCCTAGAGGTATGAGTCATCCATGAGCCTACTAGCCTCAGCTGGGCTTATACAACTCTCCACCTAGTTGTATAAGTCGGCGTAAAGCCTGAATCTGGGCGAAATATATCTACCCCCCTGGATGCAACCAGGTGACTTTACCTTCCTGCTGTCACACAATGTAGAAATTTTTTGCTCCACATTTTGGAGAATAATAATATTTTTTGCTTTCTTTTGGTTTTGCATAAACATGCATGGGTCAAAATAGCAAACATATCAAAACAATGGAACTTACAAAGTTCAACATGAAAACAATAAAACCCGAGATGGGGTGATGTCACCCCTGAACCATCCCAAATTTGAAGATGCACACAGTTTCTTGTTTGCTAAATGGTTATTTTCAAAGTGAGCCCATGGCTAAAGTCAACATGTGCTATCTGCCATCATGGGGGATCAATGGACGTGCTTTGTGGGTGCAAACCCTTCCTCTCACCTACTTGAGTAGTGAGGAAGAGGTTGCACCCCCAAAACAGGGACATAGATCTCCTGTGATGGCAGATAGCACATGTTGACACACTGTGTGCATCTTCAAATTTTGGCTGGTGAGAAAACAAGTGCAAATGTTTGTTGCCAAAAAATACAAAAAAACAGGGGGGGCTTCAGACTATTCGCCCCAAAATGTTTATAATGTTTTTATATTTTTGCTCAATCACATTCATCCTATTCCTCATAATGGCCATTTCACTACTACATTCCATTATTTCTTGAATAAGTATTTTGGCACTAGCACTTGAGAATGGAGGAGTTGGAGTTTTGGACACACCACCACGTTCATCCCCTAAAAAAAAAAAAGAAAAAAAAAAGGTATTTAGAAATATGCAGGCCTACATCTGTTTTTACCTTGAAGTTGTGGTGACAGACACTGACCTGTTGTGGGGATAAGCTCCACCTCTCCTTCCTCCACCTCCGCTTCCTCCACATGCTGATCTTGGGGTGCTTTTGGATCTTGGTTTTCTTTATGTGGTCTGTGCTTCCAAGGCTCCTCAGATTGGTGTCCTCCTAGTCTCCTTTCCCCTATGAGAATGAAACAAACAAAAGGTATCCTTTAGCACACAGAGATTTGAGGAGGGCATAAATTGTAAACATTGCTTGGAAGTGGGGTCCAATTGTTAGTTTTGGCTGAGTTTCAAGATGAACACATGAGATTTTGTGAATTCAACAAAGCAGGAATACTTTTATTTTTGGACCTAAATAACACACATGGAGACACCCCAAGGTATCCACTGGAGCACCTGTGTGTGACACCCTAAAAAGGTTGTTCAGGTGGCCCACACTTTAGTGCTCCTGAGTTAAAAGCTGTGCAACCAGCTGCTTCAGTGTCCTTTCCTTTACCCAGAATCCAGTTTATCATTTCACATTCTCTTTAATTACAACACATCATCTAGCCCACAATGTTTATAAACGTTGTTTTCATTCAAATATGCATGACCACATGTGGTTTACGTGTATATGTGCAAAACATGTTTTTTGGAAGACTTTCGGTGTTTACTACGAAACCTTACCAAAAAAGTGGACACTCAACTTAACATAAAAGTTGGCATTTTGCAATGTGAAACCAGACAATCCAAGCACATGTATCAAAACATGCAAGAATAAATATTACAATTTGAAATAACCCAGGAAATAAATTTACTTTTTTCAAGGGTTTTTTTAAGCTTCCTATACTGCTCCGGCTCCCTCAGCTTCAGGTCAGACCACCTTTTACGGAGCTGCTCCTTGGATCTCCTGACCCCAAATTTCTGATAGAGACTCCTCGCCACTTTGTCCAGTATTTGAAACTTCTGGAGATTTGGGGTGTCGTATGGCCCATGCTTCCTATCATAATCTTTCCTCCGCAGGATGTCCGCCATCTCAGCAAATGACATATTAGTCGCCTTTTATCTTTTATTCCTGGATCGGGTCGTTCCCGCCTCCGGGCTTTCCTCGTCGGTACTTAATAAAGCACGCACCTGTCGTCGTCTCCCACTGTACGCCGAACGAGAAGGGGTGGGGAAATGCAGAAAAAGAACGTCATGGGCGGGCGATGCGGGCGGAGTTACACGCATGCACAGGGTATATAAATGGGTTGCGCGGAGTAAGAACGACCGGAAGTGACAAAAAAAACAACTAAGTTAAGAAAGAAACTTGGGCCTGCAGTGGCCTATAATGGTTCCTGATTGTAAAGGACTATATTGGGATAAGATTATGACAATTGAAGCTGACCTCTACTGTTTTTTTCTTATGTTTTATCTTGCAGAAAGTAAAATGCATAAACTAAGGGAGCCAGACATTATGTTGTTATTCATTGAGAAATACAAAGAATTGCGCAACCTGTGGGAGCTCAAACATAGTTCTTACCACAAGAGTGGTGTACGTCGGGCAACAATTAACCAATTAGCGGAATATATGAAGACCTGGGTCCCAGAGGCTGACTACACTATGATGAATAATAAGATAAACAACATGCGGAATGCTTAAAAAAAAAGCTACACAGCAGTCCGCGCTTCTATGAGATCAGGAGCAGCAGCAGACGAAGTAGTTCAGCCCAAGCTGTGGTACTACAAGCATCTGCAATTTCTGGAAGACCAGATTGAGGCCAGGGAATCACTTTCCAGCCTTCCCTCAACCCTTCCTTCCACCCTTCCCTCCAGCGTTCCTTCCACCCTTCCCTCCACCCCTGCAGAGGGGGAAGAGGAGCCACCTGAGCTGGAAGAGCCGGATCTTCGCATCTTCAGCCAGGTATAGTATTTTCAAACATATTTATTGGGCTCAATGTACTATTGTGAACTAGATTTATTCTTCACTAATGAAATAATTAACCCCAACAAAAAAAAAAAAAAAAGTAAAAAAAAAAAAAATATATATAAAAAAAAAAATTGGCCAGAAATGATTGGTACAGTATATTAAAAAAAAGGGGTCAGAATGCAAGTCTTTTCAATTTATTGAACATTCAAATTGCAACAGTCATGAGATAAAAATTGTGTGTGATTGATTCAACAAAATATCAAACTATGTCCCTTTTTTCTACACAGGATCAGGTCAGCCAGGAGGAAGAGGCGCAGGAATGTGGCAGTCAGGAGGAGGCAGGGGTGAGTGGCAGCCAGGGGGAGGCAGGGCCAAGTGGCACTCAACAGGTCCCCAGGCCTAGTGGCAGCACACAGTCACAAGTGGCTCCCCTCCACGTCAGACCGAAAAAACATTGGCGGATGACACCGGTGGAGGAGGAGTCACTTCAGATAATACGTGACGCTGCTGCCATCATGAGGGCCCCCCTCAACCCTGTTGAGGGCTTTAGTGCCTACCTGGCCGAAAAGTTGTTCCAAATGGAGGTGGGACAACGTGCCCTCTGTGAGCATCTTATATACACGGCCATTCACACGGGGGGAGGGGGCAGCTGACAGAGGCCACTCATCTCTGCCATCTGGCCCATCCTTCTCCTCCTTCTCCTCCTCCTCCTGCCACATTACCACCGACAGTGTCACAGCCTGCAGGGGTGCGTGGAGGGGGCCGTGGAACAAATGCTGGAGGGAAGCGTGGAGGGAAGGCTACAGGGAAGAGCAGAAGGTGATTCCCTGGCTTCAAGCTGCTCTTCCAGAAGTTGCAGTTTGTAGGAGTACCACAGCTTGGGATGATGTATGTCTTCGGCTGCTGCTCCTGATTTCCTTATGTTGTTTATTTTGTTGTTCATCATAGTAATGTCTGCCTTTGGGGTCCAAAGTCTTCATATATTCCGCTAATTTTCCAATTGTTGCCCTTCGGGTTTATTTATATTTTTTGCCAGAATAAATGGAGATTTGATTTCAGCCAAAATACTTGCCTGATGTGTTTTTATTGTGTGAGTAGCAAGAACATTTCATAAATACAATGTGTAATTAAAAAGGGACACCAACCTCCTTGAGGGAAAAATAAAAAAAACATATGTTGTTAGGAGAACTTGACACCAAAAAAAAAAAGGCCACAAGAAAAAAAAAGAAAAAAAAATATGGATTCTAAATCATTTTTAAAATTAGTGAGGTCTGGCTTTAAGAATAGATCAAATTATTCATGAGATCACAAGAAACAATAAAGAAATAAGTTTGTCAGAAAAAAAAAATACATTTTAAACACCATTCTAAAGAAGAAAACAATGCGCTGCATTAAACTAAGCAATAATTTGCAGAAGGACAAATGTGCTGTGGTACTACATTAGGTAATGCATTAGGAACGCTAGTTTTACCAGAACGAGCGCTCCCGTCTCCTAATTCTGTCTGAGCATGTGTGGGTTTTTTATCGGATGGACTTGCCCATAGACGATCGGAATTTGCCATCAGCTTTTCATCCATCGGAAAAATTTAAAACATGTTCTATTTTTTAAAACCGATGGAAAAAAAGACCGATGGGTCCCATACACGATCGGTTTGTCCGATGAAAAAAGCCCATCGGACTGTTTTCATCTGTAAAACCGATCGTGTGTACAGGGCTTAAGAGTTTTTTGTAAGGAAGGGTTGTGAGATTGCGAAGGAGCGTGAGGCGTATGAATGGTGGCTGAAGAGGTTGGAATATTTGGAAGAACTGAGGGAGTGGGGTGAGAATGTGGGGTGTGAATTAGTGGAAGCAAGAGGGAAGTTGAGAGTTTTTTTGGAACGGAGGGGGAGAGAGATAATTTTGCAAGCAAGGATGGTGGTGAAAGAGAAGTGTAATGGCACCCCACGTACGAAAGGGGTTAACGCCGTTTAAGATATTCCCTCTCTGGACACACATCCACTGCCGATCCTCCACAGTCAGGCGACCGCTTCCCAAAGGATTAATCCTTCCAGACATACGAGACAAAACGCTCTGTATCTTTCCAACAGGAATGAATCTTTATTGCAAAAAACACTACAACTTTTATACACACAGAGAGAAGCTTCTGATTTTCCTCTCATAATACACCCTTGACCAGACCCAATCCACATGAGCCAATCAACTCCAGCCGATGACTCAGACACAGGACATCCAGGCCAGCCCCAATGTCTCCCAATACACATTATTTTGACATCTCTTAAGAGACAATAGGTGGGTTCGTTAGCTAATCCCTTTACATCTTAAATGACTACGCATAACCTTAAGAGCCCATTCACACAGGGGTGTCTTTGGATCCGACTCCAAATCGCCCCAGGTCGCCCCTAGTCGCCTCAGGTCGCGCTGGCTGAAGAAATCAATGTAAATTAATGGAGCCATCCTTATGCACACTATTGCAGTCGCTCCGACTTCAAAAAAGGTCCCTGTACTACTTCAATCCGACTCCTAGGCGACCTGTAACCATTCATTTCAATGGGAGTCGCCTCTCACTGTCTTAATAGGAGCAACTCTCCAGGAAGAAAACATACATTTATCAGGCAAAACTCTCTCCCCCCCCTCCCTCCCACAGAGCTGATTCTTGTTTGATTGGCCACTGGAATGTTTCCTGTCCTGCAGGCAACTTGGAGTTGCCTTGTAAATAGCTCCAGGTCGCGCTGTGATTCATTCTCAAGTCGTGTCCGAGTTGCCTCATAAAATCGCACTGGAAGTCGTGTTGCCCCTGTGTGAATGGGCTCTTATGTTCCCCAGACTGTCTGTTTACAATACACACAAGTACAGAGTTAATTATCACAATGAAAGAGCCTCAGAAGCCATCCTAGATTCATTTACATCACACAGGCAGGGGCTGGAGGTGATGACATTAGCATCTAACAGTATGTGTCCCAACATCATGAAGGAGTCACTTTTCAGTTATCCTGTTGAGTTCATAATCAAACAGTAAATAGTTCTTTATAGATATCCTGGGGAATATTGTGGAAAAATATCACTGTCCCATTTTAAAGCAATCCAAGACATATTCTTAATGTCCATTATTTTCTTGCTCAACCTGTGCCCAAAGTGACCCCTGTCACAAGAAGGATGAGAAATGTACGCGTTTTTTCTTTAAAAAGGTGTATGGTGGGAAGGTGGAATTGTCGAGTGTGTTGGATGAGGATGGACGGGTAGTGAACGGAAAGGAGAGGGTGGGAGAGGAAATTTGGAAATTTTATTCTAATTTCTATACTGAGAAGAAGAGGGATGAGACGGTTGAGAAGGAAGTGTTGGAGCAGGTGGAGATATGCTTGGATATGGAGGATAAGAGTATGTTAGGGGAGAAAGGGAGTAAAGGTGAGGTTGATGAATGTTTTGGAGGCATGAAGAAAGGTAAGACGCCTGGAAGTGATGGTTTGCCAGTTGAGTTTTATTGTACGTTTTGGGATGTGATTGTGTGTATGAGATGGTGACGAAAGTTTTAGAAGAGGGGAGGATGTCTGAATCTATGTTGAAGAGTGCGATAGTTATATTATATAAAAAAGGTGACAAGCAAGATTTGAAGAATTGGAGGCCTATATCGTTGTTGAATGTTGATTATAAGGTTGTGGCGAAAGTGTTGGCAAATAGGTTGCGTGCGGTGGTGGAGAAATTGGTGGGAGAGGAGCAAGTGTGTGCGGTGCCTGGGAGGTCTATTGCAGAAAGTCTGGTTTGCCTGAGGGATGTACTATGGTTTTGTGAGGAAAGAAAGCAGGAGGTGGCGGTGTTGGCTGTGAATTTTGAGAAAGCGTATGATAGAGTGTCGCATGAGTTTATGTTTAAAGTGTTGAGGAGAATGGGGATACCTGAGGTTTTGATTGCGTGGATTAAGTGTTTGTATAGGGGTATGGTAAGTAAGGTGTTGGTGAATGGGTGGATGACGTCTGATATAAGGATTGGGTCGGGAGTGAGACAGGGATGCCCGTTATCGCCTGTGTTATTTGTTTGCGTGATTGAACCTTTGTTGAGGATGTTGGCGAAAGATAAGTGTGTGAGAGGAGTGGAGGTGCCAGGGAGTGGTGGTAGATTTTTTAAAGTGATTGGTTATATGGATGATGTCACTGTAATTTGTAAGGATATGATGGGGTTAAAAAGAGCCAAGTTATTGATTGAGATTTTTTGTATGGTGAGTGGTTTTTGTGTGGTTTATGTAAATATTGTAAAGTTTTGTTGTCTGAACATATATTTCTGATTCCTATTCTTTGTACAAATGTTATGTAATTTAATTTTGTACATATGTTTTTTGGATTTATGTTTTCTATGTATTTTATCTGTGAAATTTTAAATAAAATAATAAAAAAAAAAATCTGTTCTTATCAGTTTAATATCCGATACTGGGGACCATACATTAAATGGATTTTTAGAACAGGGAGATGGAAGAAGAGCTTGCTCTGTCCACTCCACGCATCGACCTGGTATTGCAGTACCTCCAGGACCGGTGCACCCCTCTCTTACGCAGTTTCAAAAAACAGAATTGAATGAAAAATCCTTGCTTTTGCTTGCTTACTTGTTTGTTTCTTGCTTTTGCTACTCCTCACAAAGCTGTTTGTTACCCATTCTGGCAATAAACTTACATTTCACCCCTGTGTGTTCGTGTTTTTTGCTTCGTGTCACTTTCTTGGGATGGTCTTTGCTGCAGCTCTCCAAATCATACCTACTCTTTCGTCCATGGACCGACACGGCTTCTCTATTGACATAGTGGGTATTATCCGTTGATTAGGAGTGACTAGGCAGAAAACTTGTAAAAAAGTGTTGCATCACACCTTCTACAGTACCGCCCAGGGGGCGGACCCTCTGGGTATGTCCCCTCAGTCTGCATCTCACAGATCATTTTTTTTTCTGTCTAGCAAGGAGTAGGACATGGCTCCCTTCGGGCCCATTGGTCCGGGGGAAAAATATAGTTTTCTGCTACGTTTTTTTTTTTTTGTTTCCTGCGATCTTCGATCAATTGCCGACTGGGTGACAGGCTGGATCCTCTATCCTTGTAGTCTCCCCAGTTTCGGCCATCGAGCGTGTGCCGACCCTAGCTACGCGCTGGGTTTTCCACGACATGCCCGTTGCTCCACAGGTGGCCGGTGAGCCTATGCTCCAGGGCCTGCATCGGACCACTCAGCTACGGCTGACCTTACGGCCGAGTCGCAGCAGCCTGTCCGGTGAGCGTCGCACTCCAGGGCATACATATGATCATCCCCTTGGGTCCAATCACAGCATGCCTGGCCAACAGTCACCTTCCGTGCGTGGACGATGATCTGTTTGGAATATCTTCCAGCATGATACATGCAGGATTGGCAAGTAAACTCCCCTGCCTCGGCTGCGTGATTTGGCTGGACATTCCTGGAGAGACCAAGTAAGTGGTTCTGGCCCCTTTCTTCCCTCTCTCCTTGCCCTTCCCTCCTCCATGGGCTTCTAGCTAAGGTTGCTGGGTGCTGGGGGTCACCTAGGGGGTTCCACTGGGAGCGGGGCTGGCTGTAACTAACATTTAAAAAGATGTAATTTCTGCTTACCTGTGTGTGTGCTTCTTCCCCCTCCATGCTGTCGGTGGCCATTTTGCGGTGGTCCGTGCCGGGTTCGGCCTCTAGTGACTGCCCGGCGGCCATCTTCCTGTGGTTTCGGCGCCATTTTCTTATAGTTCCACACCCTCTGGCCTCTATCGACTGATCGGCGGCCATGTTTGTAATGATCCACGCTGTATGTATAAATTGCCGTTCGGCGGCCATCTTTTTTGGTCTACGGCTGCTTTGGCCTTTATCTTCGGCTCGGCGGCCATTTTCTTAGAGCCCACATTATCTTCCATACAGACGTTTGGGGGCCATTTTGCGAGAGTCTCCGGCCTCTAGGGTGCATTACACTGGCATGAGAAATTCACACAGGAAGCGCTGATAAAAGAAGCAGACTGACACAGCAGCAGTGGGACATCATCACAGGCGCAGCACGGCAGCATAGCGGTACCGATCCAAGGGTGGTGAGTCCTCTGGGTGACCCAGCATCTCTGCAGCACAGGAGGGTGGCCTATTGATATCTTGCCTGGAGCCCTGTGGCTGTCAGCGCGTGGTCAGCATGGCATCTGAGCCAGATGTCTTCTCCCCTGAAACACCAGATTTAGAAGCTGGTGCCCCTGAGGTGTCTATGAACGCTATGACGGCAATCCTAGAGGCATTTGCTTCCAGGGTGTAAGCAGCACACGGGAATACAGGGGGGTAGTAAACGCCCCCGTCTCCTACAATCTTCCGCACTGCTAAGGTGTTCCCTTGTGTGTCTTATTTTGATAAACTCTTATACAAGGAATGGGAGAACCCACTGAGGGTCTTTACAGCCCCAAAGAGGTTTGCGGTACGGTACCCCTATGAGGAGAGTTTTCTGAAGAAATGGACCTCTCCCCCTATAGTGGACCCTCCGGTGTCCAGACTTAATAGAGCCACCACAATTCCAGTAGAAGGGGCTCCTGTTTTCAAGGACCCTGTGGATAAGAAGGCTGAAGCACTCGCTCGCTACCTATACTCTGTGGTAGGCTCGGCAGTACGCCCGGCATTGGCGGGGGCCCTAGTGTCTCAGACACTTACTGATTGGGCAAGATTGCTACTCCAGGGGTTAAGGAGCGAGATGCTCCTCCTGATGAGTTAACATTGGCTGACCAGTTGGTCCAGGGCCTTAGGTTTGTCTGCGAGTCAGACATGGATACTATTCCCCTGCTGTCAAAAGCTTTGGTTTATGCAGTAGCAATACGCCGCCTGATCGGGCTAAAGGGCTGGTCTGCGGACCAGACCTCCAAGAAAGCCCTGTTGGATCTGCCTTTTAAGGGCGACAGACTTTTTGGGGCCTCTATGGATGACATCATCAAGGATGCCACAGGAGGTAAAAGCACTTTGCTTCCTCAAACTAGCAAGGGTAGGGGCCACGCCAAGGGCAAGGGCCCTCCTTTACTGCATGCAAGTGTTTTTTTCGTCCACCTAGGGCGACAGGGAAAAGACCCCAGGCCGACAAGGCGCCTGACCAAGGACAAAAGCGTCCTTGACCCCGCAAACCCAACAAGCCTGCGGACAAATCTGCATCCGCATGAAAGTCCGCCCCCACCCAGCTCTCGGGTGGGGGGACGTCTTTGCAAATTCGCGAATCAGTGGACAGCTCTAGTCTCCGACAGGTGGGTTTGCGAAGTAATCTCCTCAGGCTACAAGATAGAATTTCTCTCTTGTCCACCGGACAGATTCGTCACCTCCAATCTTCAGCTACTACCGACCTGTCGGGAGGCCCTGCATGGGGTGGTCCAGGGTCTACTGGAACGCGGGGTCAGGGTTTTTACTCAAATCTGTTCATTGTGCCGAAGAAGGAGGGGGTTCGTCCAATCTTGGATCTCAGAGCCCTCAATTGCTTTGTGAAGGTACAAAGATTTCGGATGGAGTCGGTTCGATCTGTAATCACGGCTCTCCATCCGGGGGACTTTCTGGCCTCCTTGGACATCAAGGACGCATACCTGCATGTCCCCATATACTCCATACCCCAGAGGTTTCTGTTATTTGCTATCGGGAAGAACCACTACCAGTTTGTGGCCCTCCCGTTTGGCCTAGCCTCAGCACCAGTTCACAAAGGTGCTCGCTACGATTCTGGCACTTCTAAGACAGCGGGGTATCGCTATCATGGGCTACTTGGACGACCTTCTACTGAAGGCCCCTTCAAGCTCAGAATTAGAGGTAAGCGTGTCCATTACCTGTCAGACTCTTTGAGACTGTGGTTAGATTCTAAACACGCAAAAGTCAGTATTGGTGCCCACTCAACGCCTAGTTTACCTGTAGTTGATTCTGGATTCCTCAGAGGCAAAAGGTATTCCTCCCTGTGGAGAAGTTGCAGACCCTCCGGGCTGCAGTACGGCAGCTGACTTCTAGGAATTGGTCGTCACTCAGTTTTTGCATGCGAGTGTTAGGCCTCATGGTAGCCTCCTTCGAGGCGGTCCCATATGCTCAATACCACACTCGAGTGTTACAGAAGGAAGTTCTGTCCAGATGGAACAGATGTCCATCATCTCTGGATTATCAGATCCGAGTGAGCCACCTAGTCAGGAGATCCCTGGTATGGTGGCTGACAGCACCGGCTCTAATGGCCGGGAAGTAATTTCTTCCGGTTTACTGGACAGTGATCACGACGGACACCAGCCTTACAGGTTGGGTGGGGAGTCTGGGGTGTTCAGTCGGCGCAAGGTCGCTGGACCACAGAGGAAGCCCTCCTGCCGATCAATGTCCTGGAAATCCGGGCGATCAGGCTGTGCCTCTTCAAATGGTCTCAGAGGCTGCAAGGGCGTCCAGTCAGGATCCAGTCAGACAACGCCACAGCAGTGGCATATGTCAATCATCAAGGAGGAACAAGAAGCTCAGCTGCAGCATCGGAGGTCGCTCACATCCTGAAGTGGGCAGAGAGGAGCGTACCGGCACTGTCGGCCCTGTACATTCCGGGTGTGGAAAACTGGCAGGCGGACTACCTGAGCCGCCAGATGCTGGACCAGGGAGAATGGTCCTTACACCCAGAGGTGTTCCAACTCCTCTGCCAAAGATGGGGCACACCAGACGTAGATCTTCTGGCTTCCTGACTCAATCGGAAGGTATTGAGGTTTGTGGCCCAGTCAAGAGACCCATGGGCAGACGCAACGGACGCGTTGGTGGCATCGCGGGGTCCGTATCGGCTAATCTATGGCTTACCTCCCTTAAGGCTTCTTCTTCTTCTGCTCCGCAGAGTGGAGGCAGAGGGAATTCCAATGATCCTAATCGCTCCAGATTGGCCTCAGCGTCCTTGGTACGCCGATCTAGTATGTCTGGTAGCAGATGTCCCCTGGCGCCTACCACTACGGAAGAACCTGCTATCGCAAGGTCCCATACTCCATCCTGCTTTACGGTCACTGGCTTTAATGGCATGGCTGTTGAGAACCAGGTACTGAGAGACCGGGGCCTGTCAGATTCAGTAATCTCTACTATGAGAAGTGCTCGGAAACCGCCCTCTAGGAAGGTTTATCACCGCACTTGGAAGGCCTACATCTCCATGTGTGAGGAAATGAAATGGCATCCGCGTACTTATTTGGTTTCCAGAATCCTGCTGTTTTTACAGCATGGGGTGGACCTAAGGCTTGCCCTAAGTACGATTAAGGGACAGATATCTGCCCTGGCTGTCTTTTTTTCAGCGACCCCTGGCGACTCACTCTCTCGTGAGTACATTTGTGCAGGGGGTTCGACATGTGGCCCCTCCGGCCTGTCCCCTGCTACCTCCATGGGACTTGAACCTGGTCCTCTCGTGTGCTTCAGAAGGCACCATTTGAGAATATTAGAGATATTCCCCTGTTGACACTTTCTCAGAAAGTGGTCTTTTTTGTGGCTGTTACGTCAGTTAGACGAGTCTCTGAGCTGGCAGCCTTGTCCTGCAAGGCTCCCTATTTGATTTTCCACAAGAATAAGTTGGTGCTGCGGCCGCAGCCTTCCTTTCTTACGAAAGTCGTTTCGGCTTTTCATCTCAATGAAGACATCGTACTTCCATCCTTGTGTCCTCATCCGTCGAATCCTAAGGAGTCGGCGTTGCATTCCTTGGACGTTGTCCGAGCTTTGAGAGTATACCTATCTGCTACTTCCCTGTTCCGGAAGTCAGACTCACTGTTTGTTTTGGTGGCTGGTCCCAAGAAGGGCCAAGCAGTCTCGTCGGCCACCATCTCTAGGTGGATCCGACAGATAGTAATCCAGGCTTACGCCTTAAAGGGTCAAGCGCCCCCCTTCCCGGTGACGGCGCATTCGACCAGGGCAATAGGTGCCTCTTGGGCTTTCCGACATCAAGCGTCTGTTTCCCAATTATGTAAAGCGGCGACTTGGTCGTCCGCTCACACTTTCACAAAATTCTACAAGGTTGATGTAGGTGCATCTTCGGATGCCTCTTTCGGCCGCAAAGTTTTGCAGGCGGCTGTTTAGAGTTGCAACTCCTCCGTTGGAGGAGTGCTGTTTTGTGTTTGGGGTGAAGTTTATTTTTATGCTGTTACCACCCCTCGTTTTTTCTCTGACACTGCTTTGGGACGTCCCACTTTGTCAATAGAGAAGCTGTGTCGGTCCATGGACGAAAGAGTAAATAGGATTTTTTTACTCGCCGTAAAATCCTTTTCTCTGAGTCCATGGACCGACACAGCACCCACCCCTCCTTTTAAGTTTGTACTGCTTTTTGACGAACTGATCTGCGAGATGCAGACTGAGGGGATATACCCAGAGGGTCCGCCCCCTGGGCGGTACTGTAGAAGGTGTGATGCAACACTTTTTACAAGTTTTCTGCCTAGTCACTCCTAATTAATGGATAATACCCACTTTGTCAATAGAGAAGCTGTGTCGGTCCATGGACTCAGAGAAAAGGATTTTACGGTGAGTAAAAAATCCTATTTTTACAAGAAAGTCAGCTACTCAGGAACACCTTGAATTAGGAAGTGCACACATTTTCGACAAGTCAGCTAGTGTTTTAGCTATCTCCTAAGGCCCAAAATGAAGCTTTTACTAGAAGTGTCTATTTGAAGAGTCCTTTTTGAATGTGGTTGCTTTTGCTACATTTCTGTACTTTGCTGCAGCTAGCTGAAAGTCAGCCGAGCCGAGTTGTTAGAAAATTCCACAGCCTTTGTCTCCCTCTAGTGGGTCTTTGGCGTCATCCATGTTAAGAAGGAGGCGGACCTATGTAAATGATTTCCCTCGTTAGACATGCACGAGGAGCAACGAGGTGCACCTGGATTTGTGCAATTGCTGCTCTGGCCTGCCAAATTGACACTGGAAAAGTCAGAATGGGCTTCAGCTGTGTTGGGCAGGTGTTAGAATAGTGTGTATTGGCCAGTAGACAGGGGATTAGGCCTCAAGCCCAGGCACACTTGTGAAGTTGCGGATTGATGGCTCCGACCAGTCTAGACTGGGGGAAGGGTGTTGGTTGGGCACAGGCAGACGGGCACCTCTCAGCGAGCGATTCTTTTCGGCCAGGATGCCGCTCGCTCAGAACAGAGAATAATTGGGTTATCGCTTCTTGGCCTTTTGGCTCAGATCAGGTGCAGTTTCTGTCCTGGTCTGGACCTAAGGTTTCTGACGGTACCAGTCCCACTCGGCCTGGGGGTGTTTCCTAAATTGGTACACCCCCTGCTGCTATTGGGTGGGACGCTACCTGAAGTTGCGAACGCCTTCCCTACCATTTCTATGTGGCTGTGGGATAGGTGGGCGTGAGTGATGGTGGGGCCACCGAGAGCACCCAATACTTTGAGGCTGGTCGTTGCCGAGCCTAGGAGGAACATTGTTGGTTTGCACTTCATTCAGAAGCAGCTGAGTGAGGACTTTTTGGGGATGCCAAGAGCAACTATTTTTTGCATGCAGTGCTTCCCTACCACTGGGATGTATGATGGAAGAAGGAAGATCTGCAGACATGTATGCTTCGTAAGGGCGCGAAAGAAGGCGACGAAATGCTGGATGGGATCAGGTTTTTGTGTAGTGAGACGAAAGTGCGGCTCCCCATCACTGTGCATATGTACAATCCATTTGTACAGGATGAGGAGATCGCTGCCTTTTTGCTCAGGTACTGCGAGTCGGTTTCTGCAGGCGTGAAATTGACGACTGTTCTCGGTACCTTTAACGGGCAGCGTAAATTTTGGGTAACATTCAGGTCTGATTCGGAGGGTATAGGGGGGTTCCGGCACCCCCCTCAGTCCTTCTCCATCGGGAGGAACCATGGCTACCTCTGGTACCCTGGCCAGCCCCTCTTCTGCCGGAAGTGCTTCACATTTGGGCACACCAAAGACAGTGTGGGGCGGGTCTGACTTGCCGTAATTGCTTCAAGCAGGGTCACGGAGCCAGTCAATTTCCAGAGAGCAAGAGCTGCCACATCTGCGGCAGTAGGACGCACCTTGCAAGACAGTGCCCGAAGGTGTCCCGAACATCTGGGCCCACTGCGGAGGTTGTGCCTGTGAAAGCAGTGGAGGTGCTTGGTGGCCAGAAGGTGTCGTCCTATGCGGATGTGGCCGCGGAGCCTGTACCTGATGCCGCTGTCAGCTCCGAGGGGTGGGCCGCAGAGCTGCTCGAGGAAGTGGTGGTGCGGGCTGATGTCTGCACACCTATGGAGGGTGAGCCAGGCCCCTCCCCTCTTGATGCCATGGGGGAGAGGGGGCCTCTTCTGTTCCGGAGGAGAGTGTCCCTGGGCACCTCATGGCCGAGGGGGAGCCGGAGGGCAGCGGTGAGGAATCGGAGGAGGGGATGGAGGTAGGGCAGCCTTCCCTCAAAAGGAAGATCGAGGTTGCTGAGTCTCCTTCTCCCTCCCAGGTTATAGGCTCCTACCCGGATACTCCGGACCCTGGGATGCCTGGGTCTTCTGAAGCGGCAATCGACTCCGACTCCTTGCTGGCGCCATCCTTTGTGAGCACTGGCCAGGTGTCCAAGCTGCAGGATGTGATGGGGTACTGCAGGGTACCAGAGGAGGAGGTGGAGAGGGCCAAAAAGAAAGCGGGGGCCAGTCCCTGGGAGGGGGTGGGACCTAGGACTGATCCAGCAGTAAAGCTGGGAAAAAAGGAAAGAAGTCATGACAGAGATATGATCCCTTCCTAATTTTCTATGGACTTACGGGTATCTTCCCTGAATGTCAGAAGCATTGGGACCGCTGGCAGGCGGGCAACCATTTTTAACATCTTATCCTATTATGCTTCTGACATTCTTTGTTTGCAGGATGTCAACTTGAAGGAAGAACCGTATGTTGCTCGGTGGACCCACGGGGATGCGGTGTGGTCGTTGGGTCGGAGCAGGAGTAGTGGTGTGGGGGTGTTGATTAAAAATAATAGAATTAAGATTTTAAGGAAGGTGGGACGATGTTTGCTTGTTTTTTGGAATATAGGGGTGTTGTTTTTAAAGTCTTTTGTGTTTATGCACCGGTTGATAAAAAGTGGAGGTTGGATCTTTTT
The DNA here is from genome assembly GCA_029206835.1 of Rana muscosa. Classification (NCBI taxonomy): domain Eukaryota; kingdom Metazoa; phylum Chordata; class Amphibia; order Anura; family Ranidae; genus Rana; species Rana muscosa. The sequence continues at coordinate 942,456,804 of CM055122.1, read as the reverse complement.
GAGAAAATTATGTTTTTTTTGGGGGGGGAGGGATCTTATTGGGGGATTTTAATTGTATTTTACATAGTGGGGATAGGTGTGGGGGTGAAGGTGGTTGAAAAGTCTGGGAAGGAGTTGGGGGAGGTTTTGCGGTTGTTTGGGTTAAGGAATGTGGGTGAAGGTGGTGGGTTTTCTTATTTTAGTGATAAGGGGTCTGTACAGTCCAGAATTGATTTTTGTTTTATTTCCAAAAATTTGCAGCCAGAATCATTTGCCATTCATCGGGAGGCGTTCTCGGACCATGGCCGGATCGAATGTGTTGTGAGTATGGGATCGGAGGTAATGTATGGTAAAGGTGTGTCAGTTGAATGTGGAATTGCTGGAAGATGAGGGTGTAAAAGGGGAGTATGGTGTGTTTTTTGGGAAGCTTAAAAGGAGGAGGAATGATTTTTTGAGTGTGATTGAGTGGTGGGAGTGGGTGAAAGTGCAGACTAAAGCCCTGTACACACGATCGGTTTTACCGATGAAAACCGTCCGATGGATTGTTTTCATCAGACAAACCGATCGTGTATGGGACCCATCGGTCTTTTTTCCATCGGTTTTTAAAAATAGAACATGTTTTAAATTTTTCCGATGGATAAAAACCGATCGAAAACTCCGATCGTCTATGGGCAAGTCCATCGGATAAAAAACCCACGCATGCTCAGAATCAAGTCGACGCATGCTCAGAAGCATTGAACTTAATTTTTCTCGGCGCATCGGAGTGTTTTACAGCACCGCGTTTGGCACGGTCGGTTTTTTGACTGATGGTGTGTAGGCAAGACTGATGGAAGTCAGCTTCATCGAATTTCCGATGGACAAAACCATCGGATTAGAATCCATAGGATATCCGATCGTGTGTACGAGGCTTAAGAGGTTTTTTGTAAGGAAGGGTTGTGAGATTGCGAAGAAGGAGCGTGAGGCGTATGAATGGTGGCTGAAGAGGTTGGAATATTTGGAAGAACTGAGGGAGTGGGGTGAGAATGTGGGGTGTGAATTAGTGGAAGCAAGAGGGAAGTTGAGAGTTTTTTTGGAACGGAGGGAGAGAGAGAGATAATTTTGCAAGCAAGGATGGTGGTGAGAGAAGGATGAGAAATGTACGCGGTTTTTCTTTAGAAAGGTGTATGGTGGGAAGGTGGAATTGTCGAGTGTGTTGGATGAGGATGGACGGGTAGTGAACGGAAAGGAGAGAGTGGGAGAGGAAATTTGGAAATTTTATTCTAATTTGTATACGGAGAAGGAGAGGGATGAGAGGGTTGAGAAGGAAGTGTTGGAGCAGGTAGAGATGTGCTTGGATATGTAGGATAACAGTATGTTAGGGGAGAAAGTGAGTAAAGGTGAAGTTGATGAATGTCTTGGAAGCATGAAGAAAGGTAAGACGCCTGGAAGTGATGTTTTGCCAGTTACGTTTTTTTGTGCGTTTTGGGATGTGATTGGTGATTGTGTGTATGAGATGGTGATGAAGGTTTTGGAAGAGGGGAGGATGCCAGAGTCTATGTTGAATAGTGTGATTGTTTTATTATATAAAAAAGGTGACAAGCAAGATTGAAAGAATTGGAGGCCTATATCGTTGTTGAATGTTGATTATAAGGTTGTGGCGAAAGTGTTGGCTAATAGGTTGCGTGCGGTGGTGGAGAAATTGGTGGGAGAGGAGCAAGTGTGTGCGGTGCCTAGGAGGTCTATTGCAGAAAGTCTGGTTTGCCTGAGGGATGTACTATGGTTTTGTAAGGAGAGAAAGCAGGAGGTGGCGGTGTTGGCTGTGGATTTTGAGAAATCGTTTGATAGGCTGTCGCATGAGTTTATGTTTAAGGTGTTGAGGAGAATGGGGATACCTGAGGTTCTGATTGGGTGGATTAAGTGTTTGTATAGGGGTATGGTAAGTAAGGTGTTGGTGAATGGGTGGATGACGTCTGATATAAGGATTGGGTCAGGAGTGAGACAGGGATGTCCGTTATCGCCTGTGTTATTTGTTTGCATGATTGAACCCTTGTTGAGGATGTTGTCAAAAGATAAGTGTGTGAGAGGGGTGGAGGTGCCAGGGAGTGGTGGTAGATTTTTGAAAGTGATTGGGTATATGGATGATGTCACTGTAATTTGTAAGGATATGATGGGGTTAAAAAGAGCAAAGTTATTGATTGAGATCTTTTGTATGGCAAGTGGTTTTTGTGTGAATATGGGGAAAAGTGAGTGCAAGTTGTTTGGGGTGTGGAGGGGGATTGAACAATGTGGTTGGAAAGTTTGTGTTGGAGGGTTGAGGATTTTGGGTGTTAAGTTTGATGTAGATTTGTATGGGAGAGAGAGTTGGCAGGATGTTTTGGCGAATATGAAGAAGAAAGTGGATTTTTGGTCTCTAAGGACTTTATCATTGGATGGGAAAGTGTTGGTTGTGAAAGCGGTTGTGGTTCCTATTTTGTTATTTTTGTATTATGTGTTTCCGGCTCCGGATAGAGTGCTGAAGCAAATCGTGAGAGTGTGTTTTTCTTTTTTTTGGTCGTCTAAGATGGAGAAGTTGAAGAGAGAGAAAGTGATGAAAGGTGTAATGAATGGTGGGAAGGGTATGGTGAGTATTGAGAAATTTCTGGTGGTGAAGTATGTAAGTATGTGTGTGAGATTACGTGAGAAAGAGAATGTTGCAGGGTGTATGGCGTGATATGTATGTGGGAGTGTGTTACGGAAGTATAAGTTGTGTGATGTTGATTTGAGGAAGCCTGTATGTTTTGTTGCGCCTTGGTTTTATGTGAGGATTGATAGGTGTATGAGGAGATTTGGTTTGCAAGATGTGACGCGGGATATGTGGTGTGAGAGTAAGAAGATTATGCAGTTGTTGAAAGGAAGGGAGGAGGTGGAAGGGATAAGTGGTTTGAGAGTAGCTGAATGTAAGAAAGTCTGGAAGAATGTGTGCTGTAAGGGTGTGGATAACAGACAGAAGGATGTTGCATGGATGGGGGTGCATGGGTGTTTGCCTACAAGGGAGTTTCAGAGGCGGAGAAGGTTTGTGGATAGTGAGGTGTGTCCGAGAGGGGGGTGTGTGGGGATTGAGAGGGTGATTCATGTGTTTTGGGAGTGTCGGTATGCTAAGAAGATATGGATGAGGATGGAGAAGATGGTGAAGGGTTTGACTGGTGTAGACAGGGTAACGTATGAAATGGTGTTGTATGGTTTGTGTGATTTAGGGAGGAATGAGGAGAGGTTGTTGTGGATTGTGGTGAATTGTGTTAAGGAATGGTTGTGGGATGTGCGTAATATTTTGATTTTTAGGCAGGAAATAGTTAAAGTGAGGGAATGTGTGGCTATGGTCCGTGGGAAGATTTTTAATTACGAGTATTATGATTTTAAGAAACTAGGTGAGGGTGATGCACGGAAGTTGTGGAAATTAGAGGAGTGGAAGCATTGGTATATATAGTGTGTATTTTGGGATTATGTTGTTAATATTGTTTTTTGGATGTTTTAACCTTTTTATTCTTGTTTTTCAGGGTGAGTACAGGTGGTGGTGAAGGGAAAGTGTGGAGAAAGTTTTTAGGAGTGTTTTTGTTTGTGTAGGGATAGGGTGGAGGAACAGTATATAGTAGGGATAGTTTTTTGATGTTGTTTTTATGAAGGGTGGGAACGGGTTTTTTGTAAATATTCTTGTTATTTTTATTGTTTGTCTGTTTTGAAACAATCTTGTTATCTTTTGTTGTTAGTATGAAATATTTTTGTTGTTTTGTATTTCTTGTTATCTTTATTGTTGTTATGGAATGTTATGTTTTTTTGCTATTATTATGAAGTTTTTGGGTTGGTTTTTGTGGGAGGGTTTTGTGGGTGGGTCTTTGGGAGGGAAGTGGGTGGTTTTATGTAAATATTGTTAAATCTTGTTATTTGAAAAATGTATTTCTGATTTCATATTTTTTGTACAAAGATTATGTCATTTTATTTTGTACATATGTTTTTGGATCTATGTTTTCTATGTATTTTATTTGTGAAATTTTAAATAAAATAATAATAAAAAAAAAATCTGTTCTTATCAGTTTAATATCTGATACGTCGGGGCGCATGCGCGACGCGATGCAGGAAGGACGTGCCTGAGCCGTGCTCCGTGAGACCCGGTCCTTCCAGGCCAGAATCCCAGGGCAATTTGCACCAAAAAGCAGCGATTTCACTCAACACCCCTGTGGGAAACCTCTGTGCATGCCATCGGCGAAAAAGCAGCGGAATCGGCGCTCTCAAAAGTGCCTTACTAACTTTCTCCTGGACATGGAGCAGAGAACCAGCAAGATGTCCCAAGATGGCGGCGGCAGCAGCAGCACGGACACACACGCGGTTCCTGCAGGTTCTTACTCTAATCCAACACCTTCTCAGGGGAACAGTGAGTACAATCCACCCCTTTCCATAGCAGACCTAGATGCTAGCCTCACTACTATATACGAAAAGCTGGTGGACAAGATAGAAAAGGAGGTATATAGTTCTACAGCGGCCCTCTCACTGGAAATAGCCAGCATAGGAAACCGCACTGACATGCTTGAGACAAAACATGATGAGCTATCCTTGTCTCACAACGACCTCAGAAAGGACTATGAAAATCTTGCTGACAACTTTGCTTTCATGCAGGCACAGGTCGAGGATTTAGATAACAGAAATAGACGCCACAATATAAGACTGCGTGGTGTCCCTGAAACCATCATAGACTTGGTGCCTGCAGTCACAAAGATCTTCCAAGACCTGTTGCCTAATAAATCCTCATCACCTTTCCTATGTGACAGGATCCATGGAGGTCTAACATTATTCGTATCATTCAACTAATATCCAGTATTAATCTTCCTATAGATGCATGGACCATTCTTTTCCATGCTACTAAGGAATCTGTTAGAAAATATAAGTGCTCTTTGGTCCCACATCTGCTCAATACGGCTAAAGCACTTATACCTACCCTTTGGGGCCAGCCAGAGACTCCATCCGTGAAAAAGTGGTTTCAAAAAATATCAGAGGTTCATCTTATGGAAGAAATTACCCATCGGAACAAGGACACTTTTCAACGACATATTTTAACTTGGACTCCATGGATGGAGTTCAAGGACACTATAATCTACAGAGAGACACTGGCACAATCTCATTGAGATGTAATCTATAAATACTGAATAAGTTAATTATATCTTTAGGTTGAACCCTAGGGGCTGTTGCTGGACATATTCCTTAAAGAGTCTAAAATATATTGAGACATATATATTATTGGATACTTTGCATGCCGGCCTATCCCCCTCCCCCCCTCTTTTTTTTTTCTCCCCCTTTCACATACAAGTTGGGTCACTTATCTTTTTTAATATAGCCAACTGTAGATTAATTTCTCAGTTCCTTAAATAGTCCAATAGATTTTAACACTAGGATTTTAGTTAGAAGTAATCCTGGGAATCACTTAATTTTAAAGGATAACTAGGGTATTAACACTAGAACTTCACTACACAAGATACTGGGGGGAGAAAGAGGGGACTTTACTCCCCTGTTTCCCCCCCCCCCCCCCTTACACAACCTTTCACTTTTTTTTTTTTCTTTTCTTTCTTCCCTCATATATTGGTGGGGGCACTTGACCTGGTTATATTTTACCCCTATATACATGTTTTGTCACTTTACTTACACAGTCCCAGATAAATTTATTTTACACTCATATAGTCCATTGGTGGATTTTAATATTGGTTGGGGGTTTTTCCTTCCTTATCTAGTTTTGAAGAAATTTTTGGAATCACTTTTTGTCACTTTACACTATGGATTCTCTCTTAAAAGGACACTAATATTAGAGAGCTAATATATAATTAAATCATAAAACACTTAGGAGGACATTTCCTCCTTCCCCCTCTATTTCCCTCTTTTCACTTTCCCCTCCTCTTTTTTTTTTTTTTCTCTCCTCTTTGGGGAAATGTTGAGACTGTATATATGTTTTACGTATTTGTAAAGTGTATGATATGTTGTTGAAAAATTAATAAAAAAGATATAAAAAAAAAAAAAAAGACAGGATCCATGGAGCTCTCCGTCCCAAACCCACACCAGATAAACCCCCCAGGGACATTATAATGTGTATAAGAGACTTCCTGGTCAAGGAGGAAATAATGCATGCCTCCAGAAATACACCTAACATCACCTTTGAGGGGAAAAGCCTACAGATATACCCTGATATCTCCCCAGCCACGCTAGACAGGAGGCGTAGGGTGAAGGAAGTCACCAACATACTACAAGCAGCTAGAATCAAGTATCGCTGGGGCTTCCCATTCAAACTCTCTATCCCACACAACGGTACAACGTACACTGTATATAATATCATAGAGGGCAAAGAATTGCTAGTGAAGCTCGGCCTCCTTCAGCAAGATCCTTCTAATCGCCCTCCAGCTACACCTAGACCCTCTCCCATCTGGTCTACCCCCTCTACCCGTAGCAATCAGAGAGACCAAAGAAGATTATTCCAATCCTTTCAAAACCAAGGGATCCAACCTTCTTCATGTCATTAATCTTTGATTTAAACCTTCTTATCTCCCTAACTGTAACCTGCCTTTTCACCCTTTTGCTTTTCTCAGAGGAGTTGGGATTCAGGAGATGTTTAGAGTCTCCCGTCTACACACACTATCAAACCTCAGCCTTCCCATGGCCAGGGGAATTAAAATTGACTAAGGAGATAAAAGGAGGAGGTAGTTTTCCTTTTCCACGTTTTTGACTTTTCAATACAAATCTTATGCCGCGTACACACGTACGTTTTTAATGCCATTTTTTAAACCGACGTTTTTCTTGTCGCTTTTTTTTTCATGTTTCCTCTCAAGCCTGTCTTGCATACACACGATCATTAAAAAAAACGTTCAGCAAAGCGCAGTGATGTACAACACGTACGACGGCACTATAAAAGGGGAAGTTCCGTTCTAATGACGCCACCCTTTGGGACGCTTTTGCTAATTTCGTGTTACCGCGTGTTAGTAAAAGTTTGGTGAGAGACGATTCGCGCTTTTCAGTCTTCGTGCTTTGAAGATCGTTTTGTGGAGTTCAGTTTGTGCCTGTGGGTTCGTATCTGTCTTGCAGTGCTTGTAGTCAGTTCGTATCTGTTTATTCAGTGCGTTCTTGTCTGCTCGTTCCTGTTTTTCAGCTTGTTCTTCATAGGCCTTGCTGTTCTTCCGTTCGTTCTTCTAGTTCGTTCTGAGATGCCGACCGTTATCTAGCCATGTTGCGGCTACGTACTCGTCGTAGAGTTCGTGCTGTAGTTGGTGCCGGGATTCATGCTGTATCCCGACTCCAGGCCATGAACAGGGTGAGGAGGAGTTCATGGACCAAGAATTGGTTGCTCCAGCGGCACCAGTTCTGTCACATGCCTTTGTTGCGGGAGATCAGGGAGAATAATCCTGAGGACTACAGGAATTTTCTCAGGATGTTTGACCCCGTATTTCAGCATCTGTTGGCTTTGGTGTCCCCCTACATTACCAGGCAGGACACCGTTATGCGTGAAGCCATCAGTGCTGAGCAGAGGCTCATTGCCACGTTGCGATACCTGGTGACTGGGAGAAGCCTGCAGGACCTAAAGTTCTCCACAGGCATATCCCCCCAGGCTCTGGGTATCATTATACCAGAGACGTGTTCTGCCATCCTTCAAGTTTTGCAGGAGGACTATATTAAGGTAAGTGTTCTTATTTAAAACCTCACATTGTAGTTATTTCTTTGTTAATCTTTTTTTTTTGGTTTATTAGCAGTCCCTAATTCCCATGATTCTTAGCTGCAGGGAATGTCCCCTTTCTCCACATGTTTTTTTTTTTTTTTGGAATGTTTTCATTAGGCCTACATTTAAATTTGCCTTATCTAACCTCTCCAGCATGCTATTCTGGGGCCATACCCACCTTGCCTAGTCATTTCCATGTATTTTATTCTATGCTCCATCGTAGTGCTTGACCCTAAAACGCACCCTAAAGATTGCCTAGGAATGTTACATTTATTTAAACTTCATACAGAGTGCTACAGCCTTCATTTGTGATCTCCCCAACTCATCTTCAACCCCCCCCCAGTTTTTCTTTTGGGTTTGTTTTTGGTTTGTTGTTGCTTACTAATGATGTTTTAATTTTTCTGTTTCTCCTAATGTTGGCCATGAATGGTTTTCTTAAATCTGCTTTCAATGTTTCTGTCTCAAAGTATTAATTTATTTTTAATTTAATTCCACAGTTCCCTTCTACGCCACATGAATGGCAGAATGTAGCATCTGAGTTTTCCCAACGATGGAACTTTCCGAACTGTGGAGGGGCCATCGACGGCAAGCATGTTCGGGTCGTCCCTCCACCCCATTCGGGATCCTTTTATTATAATTATAAGGGGTTCCACAGCATCGTCATGATGGCAGTGGTGTCGGCCACCTACGAATTCCTGTATGTGGACGTTGGCAAGGATGGCAGGTTGTCAGATGGAGGAGTCTTTGCACAGACTGAGTTTGGGGAACGGCTCCTATTGGATCAGCTGGCCTTGCCACCAGCGGAGCAGAATGTGGAGGGACTCCCATTTGTTTTTGTTGCGGATGAGGCGTTTGGCCTGGGTCCCCATTTGATGAGGCCATTCCCGCAACGCACCCTCACCCCTGAGAGGAGGGTGTTCAACTATCGGCTGGCCAGAGCAAGAAGGGTGGTGGAAAATGCCTTTGGCATCATGGCCAGCCGATTCCGCCTGTTCCTCACTTCCATCCACCTTGCCCCTTATAAATGTAACCATGTAGTAATGACTTGTTGCGTGCTCCATAATTTTCTGAGGGTGCATTCTTCAAATTATATGACTTTGAGTGGGCATGAGGCCTCATTATTGGAATCAGATAATTTAGTGGCCCTGGAAGCTGGCCGTCCAGGCTTTGCCCCCCAAACCGGACGTGATGTCAGACAAAAATATGTCGAATATTTTGTGGGTAGGGGGGCCATTGATATGCCTGAGGATGTTTAACATTATTATTTGTTAAAATAAAACTTTTTTAAGAGAAAATATTGGCATTGTGTTTTAATTTAATATTCTTTTAGGTTTCTCGTAGGTTTACCTAGTGCACTTGTAGTGCCATGTGTATTTAGCATTCTTAATTAGCCTTCATTGTCAGTGTAAACACAAAACATTGATTAGTTCACTTTGCACAACATTTACATAATGAAGCCACAAATTCTTGGTAAGAAAATACCTTTTTTTATTTTGTTTTAGTAAACTTCCTTTTAAATGTAGATGTATGAAAAATATTTATGGGGGTAAAACGCATGAACAGCCATGCATAAAAAAACAATCTTAATTTTTTTTGTGTAAATGTAAACATGTACTATCCATTAAAGCTTAAAAGCAAAAAAAACCTGCAAAAACACAGCAAGTTCAACGTTCTTTTGTGTTAAAACATTATACACGCCCAAGCACAGCCATGATATTTTGTAGCCTTTCCTCAACCCGCTTGGTATTTTCCCTGATCTCTATCAAGTCTCCCTTTATTTTTTCAAGGTCACGACAGCAGACCATGAGGTATTGGATCAGGATCTGGGCACTGTGATGTGTAAACTTTTCGGGGTCTTCGGCCAGAACTGCACCTAAATCAAAAAAAAACAAACATGTAGTATAGAATATGTAGGCCTACATCTATTAACCTGCATCTGTCTGGTTTGACACTGACCTGTAGTGGTGCCACTTTCCACTTCCTCAACTTCACGTTCCTCTCCATCATGTGGTTCTGGGGGTATTGTTGAAGGTGTTGGATTTATAGGCTCATCTGACGTAGCTTTTTGAAGCCCTATGGAGATTGCAATAAAAGGTATAGTTTCAGGGGCGTGGTCTCGGTATGGCGGCATGAGGACGCATCCTAACAGAGCTCCCGGCCGGCGGTTTCCCTTCAGCTAGCTACCGCTCACTTACCCCACATTACCGGCGCCCACCAGATCCCTCGGATGTCCAAGAAGCCGGACAGACCACCCGCGGCCTCAGTCACCACCCTGGATCGGTACCTAAGATCGCAAAAGACGGCGGCCTCCACGCCAGCAGCTTCCAAGATGGCGCCGGCCCGCTCTTCAGACTCGTTAACTACAGGGCATTCCACAGTGCCCGATCTCCCACAGCAGCGGTCAGACGACTACACGATGCCGCCCTTCTCGCCCCCATGTGATCTCTCTCCCTGCCTGCCCAGGTCGCTGACGGTCTCTGCATATATGGAGGAGGAACTGCTCGGCCTGGAACAGGCTGCCTCTCCATCAGCTCCTGCATCACTCGGCACCCTGTGCTTCAGCCCAGTGCACCCTGCAGAGCATGGAATGCCACCTCCACACCAGGTCACAGTAAGTACCCTCGGTGGCCCACCTCAGTCCCCTGTACTCCCTCTTACAGCAAACTCTGAGCAGAGGCTATGGGCATTTCTCCAGCAGCTCCCCACTAGAGCAGATTTTGAGTCCCTTGCACAGAGGATGGAGACTGCAATGAGGGGTGAAGTGCAGGCTCTCAAACAGGAAGTGTCTGTACTGGACACCCGAGTGGCTGCAGTGGAGCAGGAACAGGGTGCCGTGTCTCAGTCTGTGCGGACCTTACAGTCGTCTACCTCTGATCTCAATGACCAAGTTGTTCACCTGCACTTGCTCCTTGACGACCTGGAGAACCGCAGTCGCCGACAGAATATACGGTTAAGGAGAATCCCAGAATCTATCCCACACTCAGAACTGCGCTCGACAGTGGCTAATATTTTTAATCGCTATCTGGATCGCACGCCAGACTCTGAGGTTGTCATTGACAGAGTTCACAGAACCCTGGGCCCAAGATCAGACTCATCAGACCGACCTAGGGATGTCCTTTGCTGCCTACACTCTTTTATCCTAAAGGAAGACATTCTACAGGGGGCCTGGAGGGTGGGAGTTCTGGAGTTTGATGGCGCAGCCGTTCACCTTTTACCGGATGTTTCCAGAAAAACCCTTCTCATGCGGCGGTCCCTCAAACCACTCCTGGATGCTCTGAACGAAAAGGGTCTTACCTACAAGTGGGGACATCCATTTCATCTCATCGTCCGCAAAGGAACAGACACCTTCCCTATGCGTCACCCTTCGGAACTACCAGACCTGTTTATCTTTGCTGAGATCGATCCGATTTCAATACCCAACTGGCTTATAGTGCTTGTCTCTGGTGATCCCCGACGCCAGGCCCCTCTGGGCAGACCACAGAGGGAACGTTACCATCGGCGCGGTCGGGTGGCTTTTCCCAAGCCAGAGAGACAGGGCACCCCCGATCCCTGGGCCTGAATGAGGAGGCAGCCGGCTGAACATTCCACCGCAAACTGTCAGTATATACGCAGTTTTATCCCTTGTGTTTTTTTTTTTTTTTTGAGGGCCACACCTGGTCTGTGGAGGGAGGGACCAGTGAACTGATGGTCTTTCTGGGACGGCCATTGTTATGCCTCAAATCACTGAAAAGCAGGGTTCTTCCTAACGTTATAAGGGGTTAAATGGTTCCCCTTTTTACTTTTAAGATGCTCATTACACTGTGTTTTATGCCCATGGGTAGTACACTTTATTGTCTGTTGCTTCCCCAGATATGTACCCTGAGTGTTTTAGGGTTGGAGTGAGTACATTACAGCCACACACAAGAGTTGGGGCTCTACCTTGGGACGGGTCCGATGGCCGGGTAGCCCTGACATCTTAGGGGCGGTGCATCGATCTGTCCCGGGACCTGAGCATTGGACCACTGATGGTCCCATTTTTCCCTCTACAGGGGGCTCTACATTTGGATTATCAGTGATATGATAAGATGCCTGGCTCCACTGCACGGCGAGGGCCTCCCATGCATTATAGAGAGTCAGTATAGCTCCCCTTTTGACCTCCAAGTTGCTTGTTGCACTGCAGCTAACACCCATGGTTCTGACACGTTACCACCTTCTTTTATCCTAATTAGGTTCCCTGACCATTATGGGTTAAGCTGTGACTTTAACAGCCACACGTGGGAGACACGGCTCTGGCTTGGGGCGGGGCCGATGGCTGGATGGCCCTAGAGGTTGGGGGTGGGCCTATCAGCCTGTCCCGGGCTCAGAGCACTAGACCAGTGATGATTTCACCCTTCCCATTGCAGTGGGTTATATGTTAGCAGTTTCAATAAAGTGATAGATTGCCTCGGTCAGCTGAACAGCGAGGGCTGCCCTTGCTATATACAGTGTTAAAATAATCCTCCTTTTTGACTTATACATCATTTGTTGCACTGCCATTTATGCCTATTAAAATTGCATTTCTCTGCCTGCTGCGTTCCTGATTGTGTACCCGGGGCTTCATGGGTTAGACTGTGGAGTTTCGGACCGCACTGGGGAGTAGCAGCTCTTCCTTGGGACGGGCCTGGGGGCTGGTTGCCCCTGGGGTTCTGGGGTTGATCGGTCAGCCTGTCCCGAGCTTAGAGCATTAGACCAGTGCAGATTCTACCCTTTCCGTTGCAGGGAGTTACCTAATGCGGGCTTCAGAGGTGGGATGGCGTGTTTTGGGTCACGGGTTGGGGAGGGTCTCCCCTATGCGTTAAAAAGTTACTATAGATCCCTCTTTGTTTCTTTTTTTTAAAGGTTTATTACAGTGCACTTTAGGTTCCTTGATGTTCAATTTCACTGACTAATGTTCTCATGGCTGTATTCCCTGAGTGATACTTTCTCAATACTCACCTTGTTACCAATGTACTTAAGCCGTGGTTTGTTTGATGGTTTGTCGTTCTGCATGTATTACCTCACTTTTGGGCACTGCCGGTGCACCAACACTGGTTGATGCTGGCTGCGGGGACGCCAATGGCGGGGGCTCTGTGCCTAACCGTGCCTTACTACCCCCCACACTAGGTACACTCTGCCCTGGTGGCAGTAGCTTTACTCTGCGGAGTTTCTATCTCTCTCTAGACTCTTCCTTTTTCTTTGCTTTTTCTCTCATCTTCTAAACTTCTCTCCCCCCCTTTTTTTTTTTCTTCTCCCTCTCCTACATTCCACGCCCTGGGGGAGGGCGCCAGCGGAGGCGGAATCTTTAGCAGTATGGCGGTAAAGATCCTCTCTTGGAACGTGAAGGGGCTGAATTCGCCGGAGAAACGCACTAGCTGTCTAGCCGAGCTCTGGAGACACAGAGTACACATTGCATTTCTCCAAGAGACTCATTTCAGGGCGGACAAGATACCCAGGCTATCCAGCAAACACTTTCCGACGGCCTACCATAGTCCGTCCTCATCCTCAAAATCGAAGGGGACGAGTATCCTCATATCTAAATCCCTACCATGGCAACTCTGATGTACACCATGATCAGGAGGGTAGATTCTTGCTTCTGAAGGGAAAGATCTTCTCTCAGACTTTCACTCTCGCGAACATATACCTCCCCAACTCCAATCCACTCCCAACCCTTGAGATCTTTTTATCTACCCTTGACACTTTTCTCGAAGGAACTCTGGTCTTGGGAGGGGACTTCAACTTGACCTTGGACCCACACAGAGACTCCTCCTCAAGCTTGTCCTCTCTACCCCGAGGAGCCCGACTTCACCTCAAGAACCTTTTGCACTCACATCAATTGATCGATATATGGAGAATATTTCATCCGCAGAAACGGGATTACACCTTTTATTCAAATGTACACGGCTCCTATTCCAGAATAGACTTCTTTTTAAAACACTCGGCGATACCCCTGGTCACCAAAACAGACACTGGCCACATCGCACTCTCAGACCATGCCCCAATCACTCTGAAACTTACACTCTCCCAAGCGTCCCCCAAGACTTCCACGTGGCGACTCAATGAGGCCCTCTTAAATGACCCCGATATTGCGGCGGATATCCGTAAAGAACTTGCCTTATATTTCTCCACTAATGTAGGCTCTGTGGACAATCCGATCTCTGTGTGGTCCACACATAAATGTTATATTAGGGGAATCATAATTAAACATGGCCATGCAGCCAAGAAACGTCGTCTCAAAATCTTGTCCGACCTTCTAGCTAAACTTCACTCCTTAGAATGTCTTAGAATGTCAACACAAGGCCAGACCAGACCGTACGATTGAACTGACTATGTTCCGAGAAGTCATAAAGGGAACATTCCCTATACGAAGCGAAACATGTTCTGTTGAAGGCCCGCCGCTCTTTTTACGAATATGGAGATAAATGCGGCCGCTTACTGGCCAATGCCTTACGTACTAGGCGATCACAGACATATATACCAGCTTTACTTTCGTCATCTGGGTCTAAAGTCCACTCTTCTCCGGAACTTGCGGAGAGCTTCCGAGACTTTTACTCTAAACTGTACAACTTAGACCAACCTTCCCCCTCCGATTTGTAGCCCCGGAGCCCCTCGGACATCTGCGACTATCTTAGGGAAGCCAATCTCCCTACACTGACTACGGAAGAGCGTGGGGATCTTTCTAAGCCCATTACAGTAGAAGAACTTGCAGCGGCAATAGCTGACACTCAGTCTGGTAAGGCTCCCGGCCCCGACGGATTTACCCTCCTTTACTATAAGCAGTACCAGGATTCCTTGGCACCTCACTTTATCACGGCTTTCAACGCAGTCTTAGACGGACACGGATTCCCTGCAGACATGCAACGTGCATCAATTTCAGTGATCCCTAAACCGGGTAAAGACCCGTTACTCTGTGCCAGCTATAGGCCTATTTCCCTTCTAAATTGTGACATGAAACTATTCACCAAAATCCTGGCTTCCAGGATGAACGTCTTGTTGCAACGTTTAATTGCACCAGATCAAGTTGGTTTTATTCAAAATAGAGAGGCTAGGGACAACACTATCCGGACATTGAACATCATAGACACAGCAAAACGCTCCCATATTCCACTCTTACTCCTGTCCACAGATGCCGAGAAGGCCTTTGACAGGGTGGACTGGACCTTTCTTCAACAGACACTCAAATTTGTGGGAATACCGGACCCCATCCTGTCATGGATTTCAGCCATTCATAAGAACCCCACCGCCACAGTACGAGTAAATGGCTACGATTCCAGTCCCTTCTCCATATCCAATGGCACCAGACAGGGTTGTCCCCTGTCCCCACTACTATTCGTTCTCTCTCTAGAACCTTTCTTACAACATGTTAGAGGTAACCCGTCTATACAAGGCATCACAGCCGGCAACTACCAACACAAGGTGGCGGCGTATGCCGACGACCTCTTATTTTATATCTCTGAGCCTCTTACCTCCTTACCCTCCTTGCTACAGGAGTTGAAACGCTATAGCAGTTTGTCTAAGTTTAAGGTCAATTTACAAAAATCGGAGGCATTAAATATCTCCTTAACAGATGCTACCGGAGCGAGCTTACGCCCCTATTTTCCATTCAAATGGGCTACCCGCTCGATTCAGTATCTAGGAACGAAAATCCCGGCAAACCTAAATGACATACTCGCCCTCAACTACCAACCTTTTTTGTCAACGCTAATCGCTGACCTCAAAAAGTGGGACCCTTTAGCCCTTTCTTGGTTTGGCCGTAGCAAAGTACTTAAGATGAACGCGATGCCCAGATTGCTGTACTTATTGCAGGCACTGCCGGTGAGAATACCTCAGACCTTTTTTCATGCGGTTCGGTCGGTATTTATCAAATTCATATGGAGAGGTAAACACCCACGCCTTGGTAGATCGTTACTGTTACGACCTAAGCTGAAGGGCGGAGTGGGTTTCCCGGACCCGGCCCTATACTATACTGCAGTACATATGGCCAGGGTTGTTGACTGGTGCCGACACAGTGCCTCGAAACTCTGGGTGTCGCTGGAACAAGAGGCAGCCCAGGTTCCGCTCCCTGGGCTGCCCTGGGCGGGGAAAACCCACGTTACACGCTTAACTACTCATCCGTTGATTGGCCCCACTTTAACGGAAATGGACAGGTTTTTCCAACTTTCTACACTAAGCAGTTTCCCTTCCCCAATGACGCTGATTGTAGGGCACCCTGGGTTTTTGCCCGGTCTCACCGATCCGGCATTCTTATCGCAAAGCTCAAAGGGACTTCTGAGGGCCTCGCAACTATTGCGACCGTCCAGTTGGATGTCTCCGGAGACATTGCTCTCTGGACGGGCCCCTCTTAAACTAGATCACTGGAGGACCTTGCAGTTATCGCACTTTTTTAGATCATTGCCTAGCCCGGCGCTCTTTACGCGTAGGCTCCACTCTTTCGAGGAGCTCCGTCTGGGAGAGGGCCCGATCCGGGGATCCTTATCAGCCTCATACAAATCTTTGTTAGATCTCCATGCCACAGAAGACCCCCCGTTCCTAGCCAAATGGGAGAGAGACCTACAAGTTACCTTTACCGAACCTCAAAAGGAGAGAATACTTTTTTTTGCTCAGAAGTCCTCCCTTTGCAGTAGGTACCAGGAAACCACGTACAAAATTCTGACACGTTGGTACAGAACCCCTTCAGTTTTGGCAAAAATATTCCCTCTGCAGACAGACCGTTGCTGGCGTTGTGGCCTCCATTCGGGTACCCTTCTACATATTTTCTGGGAGTGTCCTACACTTGCTACTTTCTGGCAACCAGTGCTTAAGCTTATACATAAGCTCACAGACATCTCACTGCAAGATAACCCAGCTGCGGTCCTGCTTAACCTCACCCCATTGTCAAGGAAACAATACCACAAATCCCTTCTCAAACACCTCCTAAATGCTGCACGGGCTTGTATTCCGCCTTTGTGGAAACAACAGTCGGCACCAACGGTAGCTCAGTGGTTTGCGAGAGTGAAAGACATAGGGCAGATGGAAGATCTGACAGCGGCATTGCAGGAGAAATCTGAGGAACACAGGTCCAAATGGATACATTGGGACCTTTTCCGCTTCTCGGATGAATTCCTCCAATATACTTGATTAAGACAATTTATCAGAGGTTTCTGCTGCCTGACTGACGCTACTGGTGCCTTCTCCTGAGAGGCAACCCCTCCCCCCCTTTTTTTTTCTCTTTTCCTACTTCTTCACTTCTTTTTTTTTTTTTTTTCTCTCCTGTTTCTTTTCTAATTCTTTTCAAATAAGTAGATGAAAATATGGTGTGTACAGGACAGCATTCTCTACCCCATTTTAGACTTCCCTCTATGATGTGACAGATTTCCATAGCAATCTAGAGATTCCCCCCCTCAGGCGGGCTTGCCTTTGGTATGACCTGCCTGAGGGGTTTTCTACATGAAGATAAGAATGTTTTGTATTTCTTATTGCCTTTATTTGTTTTGATATTTCAAAATATAGTACGTAGTAATGGTAGTACTTAAAATTTTTTGCATTGATTGCTTGTTCTGAGAAGTTGCCTTTTTATTGTACCTGTGACACATCTTTAAATAAAGAATAAAAAAAAAAAAAGTATAGTTTCATTAGTAAATAATAATTATTTTCCAACAAAAACCCTGAAAAGTTAATTTTGAAAGATTATTTGGAAGTGTGGTCCATTTTTAAATGTACCCCCAGTGACAACCTGAACACATGATTGGATACATAGCCAAAACCAGAGCATATACTTTTTAAAATAAAGTTTGACACATTGTAACACCCCAAAGTATATACACAGGATCACCTGTGTGTGACACTCTAAAAATTTTGGGGTTTTGGCCCACACTTGTACTACTGCGTTCAGATGTTTAATCAGCTGATGAGCATTCTCTGCCTTAACATTACAATGCATACCCTTTTAATTAAAAAAAAAATGTCATTTGGATTATAAAAATAAAGCAACTTGTTTACAAAATTAGCTCCCCAAAAAAAAAAACTTAGAAATTTGGGTGTTCACACTGGATGATCCAAAAACATCATTTTATGAACTGTACGGAGAAAGAGGTTTACTACGTCCGTTTACTGTGCGGACGAACATGAAAGTTGGTATCTTTCACTGTACTATATCAAAGTCAAATATACACGACTTAATACAAGTAATAATCTTTAGCAGGGAAAATGTATAAAAATTACTTACTTTTTCCTAAAACTTTCTTGATTCTTTTGTATTGGTCGGGCTCCCGCAACTTCAGATCAGACCATCGTTTTCTGAGCTGTTCCTTCGTTCTGCACACCCCAAATTTTTGGTGAAGAGTTTTGACCACTTTGCCCATAATTTTTGTCTTGACAAGATTAGGACTTTTATACGGCCCATGCTTGGCATCATAATCCTCCCTCCTCAAAATGGCCACCATCTCCACCATTTCCTCGAATGACATGTTGGATGCCTTATATCTCCGGGATCGGGATTTGGGCTCCTCAGGAATTTCCTCCTCTGTAGAGGTAATCTCAGCCACCTGTGTCTCCGCCATGTTGTTAAGCACTACGACGAGCGAGAAGGGGCAGGGAAAAGTACAATATCGAACGTCAGCGGCGGGGAAAGCGTGCAGAGTTTCACGCATGCGCAGTGTATATCAAGTGAGGATCCATGTGTCAAAAATACGTTCATTTGCCGGGAGAGGGAGTTAGCAACGAACGTGTTGACCAAGGTACATAACATTTTAAGGATTTGGGTTTCATCAGAGGAGGAGATTTGGGGCTTTTATATCTGTCCAAAATGCTGATTTGATGAATGTTGCCTGAAACATATGTATTTTCTTGGTTCTTGATTTTACAGAGAGAATGAATACTTTCAAAAATCTTGGTGTTTATGGGGGAGTTCATAGATAAATGGAAGGAACTCCCTATCCTGTGGCAGACCAAAAGTGGTGGCAATAAACATAAAGCGGCCAGGACAGCAGCACTGGAGAGCCTGCTTGCATTTGTCCAAACCCAGATACCCACAACAACTCTCCAAGATGTGAAAAACAAAATTGCTACCATCAGGGGGACATACAGGACCCAGAGGAATATGGTCCTGAAGTCCCAGAGGTCAGGTGCTGCAGCAGATAAGGTTTATAAACCCAGTCTGTGGTACTACAGCAAGTTATCTTTTCTGGATGACCAGCTGGAAGTGCGGGAATCTCTGTCCACCCTTCCCCCCAGAGGTCAATCCAGCCTTCCTTGTAGCCAAACCTCCAGCCTTCCTTGCAGCCAGCCCTCCAGCCTTCCTAGCAACCCTGCTCTGGCTTCCTCTGAGGATCAAGATGAGGTCCTTGAGGAGGCAGATTTGGATATATGGAGCCAGGTAAAGTATTGATATCTACATTTATATGTTATGAAAGTGATGATTTTAAATTGATGTTAGTATTGTTAGGTATTTAATGTTCGAAAAAATTAGGATTTACAGAGCAAGAGATAGTAGTGGTCAAATTTGATGGGGACAAGGCAACAATATCATGAGGCGGAATCTATGGAAATGTAATCCCTTTTGCCATTCAATTTAAAAATGTCTGGAGATGAACAATGTGTGTGATTGATGGAGGCAAAAAATAAAGAATGTCCCTTTCTTTTTTTACAGCCAGAGCAGAGCCAGGAAGAGTGTGATGTTGGGGACCAGGAGGCGGCAGGGCCCAGTGGCACACAGGAGGAGGCTGGGCCCAGCACAAGAGCCCAGATGCCTCCCCTGAAAATTATCCAACGAGGGCCAAGGAGAGCTAGGCAGGTGGAGGAGGAAACAAGAGCCTTCCTAAAAGAGGCTACTGCGGCCCTCAGAGAGGCACCCTCTGCTGAGGAGGGCTATGCCGCAGTCCTGGCCCATAAGTTAAGCCAAATGGACTTAAGGCAACGCCTATATAGTGAGAACCTTATGCTGAAGGTCATTAACAGGGGGTTGCTCGGGGAACTGACCAAGTTCACAGACCTCACTGAGGTTGTCCCTCCTCCTCCACCTCCTCCTCCTCCTACTACTCCTCCTGCCACAAACTCTCCTCCTGATCCCCAGCCTCCGAGGAAGCAAGCAACAAAGGCTGGAGAGAAGGCTACAAGGAAGAGGAAAAAATAATGCCTGCTGTAGTACCACAGACTGGGGACATATCTGACTTATCTGCTGCTGTTCCTGACCTCTGGAAGTTCAAGCCAAGATTGGGCTCCTTTTTGTTTTAGGAATTCAAGAGTTTGGTATTCACATCTTGAATGGTTGTTGTGGGGTCCAAAGGATGCACAAATGCAAGCAGGCTCTCCAGTGCTGCCTCCCCCTTTAATTTGTAATGTACCTAAATAAAGGATTCTTTTTTTTTGCTTAAAATACTTGACTATGTGATTTCTAGTTTAAAAATAGGATTTTTATAACAGCTTACCTGTAAAATCCTTTTCTTGGAGTACATCACGGGACACAGAGCGACATAGTCATTACTATGTGGGTTATATAGATACCTTCAGGTGCTGGCACTGGCAACTTCCAAAACCGGAAGTACCCTCCCCTATATAAGCCCCTCCCATCCGGGAGCACCTCAGTTTTGTAGCAAAACAATAAGTGTCCCCAAAAGAGGGGTGGGAGCTCTGTGTCCCGTGATGTACTCCAAGAAAAGGATTTTACAGGTAAGCTGTTATAAAAATACTATTTTCTTTCTCGTACATCACGGGACACAGAGCGACATAGTCATTACTATGTGGGACGTCCCAAAGCAATGCCCAATGAGGGGGGGGGATACACCATACATAAGCTGAGCGCTATCAGACATGAGGATCTTTTGCGGCCTGCAACACACTGCGCCCAAAGGCGACATCCTCCTGACTTCTAACGTCCACCTGGTAGAACCTAGTAAACGTGTGTACTGAAGACCATGTTGCGGCCTTACAGATCTGAGCCAGGGAGGCCTGGTGATGCACTGCCCATGAAGTTCCAACTGCTCTCGTGGAGTGCGCTCTAACTTTGAACGGAGGCGGTCTCCTTCTCAAGCCATAGGCTTGCATTATGACCTGTCGAATCCACTTGGCTAAAGTAGATTTTGACGCTGCCTGACCCTTTCTGGGGCCTTCCGGCAGAATAAACAAAGTATCCGTTCTGCGAATCTGAGCAGTGGCTTTTAGATAAGCTTTAACTGCTCTTACTACATCCAAAGAATGCAATAACTTTTCCTCTACCGAACTAGGTTTGGGGAAAAAAGGAGGAAGAACCACATCTTGGTTCAAATGAAAACCTCGATACCACCTTAGGAAGAAAGGCTGGATGAGGACGTAACACTACTCTGTCCTTATGGATAACCAGATATGGCTCTTTACAGGACATAGCTGCTAATTCCGACACTCTTTTAGCCGAACAAATGGCTACTAGAAAAATCAATTTCCTGGTGAGAAGAACCAAGGAAATATGCTGTAATGGTTCAAATGGTTGTTTCTGTAGAACCGACAGAACCAGGTTTAGATCCCATGGACATATGGGAATATTAACCGGAGGATTACTACGCATCACTCCTTGTATAAAGGCTTTGACTTGTGAATGCGAAGCCAAGGGCCTTTGAAAAAATATTGACAAGGCCGAAATCTGACCCCTGATAGTACTCAAGGCAAGCTTCCTATCTACAGCCCACTGTAGGAAGTCCAGAATCCTACCTATTATGTACTTACGTGGATGCCATTTCTTGGCCTCACACCACGCGATGTACGCCTTCCAGATTCTATAGTAGATCTGCCTGGATACCGGCTTCCTGGCATTGATCATGGTAGATACCACAGGATTAGAGAGCCCTCTCTTTTTTAGAATGTGGGCTTCAATAGCCAGGCCGTCAAACCTAGGGCTGGTAAGGAAGGGTGGTATATCGGTCCTTGCGAAAGCAGGTCCGGACGATGTGGGAGAGTCCAAGGACTCCCCACTGACATTTTTACAATCTCCGCGTACCATGCTCTTCGGGGCCACGCTGGAGCCACCAGAATCACTGGTTTCTTTTCTACCCTGATTCTGCGGAGTAATCGAGGTAACAATTGTGGCGGTGGGAACGCATATATCAGCTTGAACTGATCCCAAGGGAACACTAGGGCATCCGAGCCGCAAGCTAGGGGATCCCTTGTCCGAGAGACAAACCTGTCCACCTTTGCATTAAATCTGGATGCTAGCAGATCTACATCCGGTGTTCCCCACCGCTAACATATTGTCCGGAAAACCTCGGGGTGAAGGGACCATTCCCCTGGGCATAATTGTTGGCGACTTAGAAAGTCCGCCTTCCAATTCTCCACTCCTGGAATGAATACCGCGGATATGGCTGGGACATATCTTTCTGGATGTAATTTACTTCCCTCTGGGCTGCACGACTCCTGGTGCCACCCTGATGATTGATATATGCCACTGCTGTGGCATTGTCTGATTGAATTCTGACAGGGGACCCTTGGAGTTTGGATGTCCATGCTACTAGGGCATACCGGGCTGCTCGTATCTCTAAGAGATTGATGGGCAGGGCCTTTTCTGCATCCGACCATCTGCCCTGGAGAGACCATTGCTCCAGTACTGCTCCCCAGCCTATAAAGCTGGCATCTGTAGCGACCACCTTCCAAGAAATCGGACTGAAGGATTTCCCTTTATCCAGATTCTGGAGAACCAACCACCAACGGAGGCTCTTGCGAACGGAAGGGGACAAGGACATTGGTAAGTCTAGGGCCTGAACTTTTTTGTTCCAGGCTGACAGTATGGCCCCTTGCAAATTCCTTGAATGGAATTGACCATAGGGTACTGCTTTGAATGATGCCACCATTTTTCCCAGCAGCCTCATGCACAGGCGTATGGACGGCTGTCTTTTTGTACCCACTAGGTGGATCAAATCTCTCAAAGACAACACCTTTTTCGAGGCAAGACTATTTTCCTCTGGCCTGAATCCAGCCTTAGCCCCAAGTATTCCAGACTTTTGACTGGTTTTAGGGCTGACTTGTCTCGGTTGATAATCCAACCGTGAGATTCCAGATACTTGATTGTCTTGTGAACGACCACTTCTAGTTTTTTCACTGAGTGGTCTATCAGCAACAAGTCGTCTAGATATGCCATTATCGTTACACCTTGTGTTCTTAGATTGGCCAATAATGGGGCCAGAATTTTTGTGAACACTCGTGGTGCTGTGGCCAGACCAAAGGGTAAGGCTCTGAACTGAAAATGGCGCCCTTCTACTGCAAAGCGTAGAAATTTTTGGTGGACTGGAAAGATGGGAATGTGCAAATAAGCATCTTTGATGTCGATCGAGGCTAACCATTCCTCCCCTTGTAGGGCAGTGGCCACCGATCGGATCGACTCCATCCGGAAAGTCCTGATATGTAGGAATTTGTTTAGCCCTTTTAGATTTAATATGGGCCTCACGTCCCCGTTTGGCTTCGGGACTGTAAAGAGGTTTGAGTAAAACCCGAACCCCCATTCTTCCAGGGGAACCTCCATAATTACTCCTTGGAGCAATAGTTGTTCTAGTGCCAACAGGAGGGACTCTCTCTTCCGGGGATCCCTTGGCACGTTTGACCTCATAAAATGGGAAGGAGGAGAGTCTTTTAACTCCAATCTGTATCCCAGACTTACTGCGGAGAGCACCCATCTGTCTCTGATCGTGTCCCGCCAGGTCTCTGCGAACAACTGGAGTCTTCCCCCCACCCGATTGAGTGGGGGCAACCCTTTATGAATTTGACTTTGGGGGAGGTTTTGTACCTCTCCTGACCCAGGGTTTCTTATTACCCTGCGATTGTCCCTGATTTTTACCCCCGGGATTTGACCGAGGAGGCCGTCGGAACTGTTTCACAGCCGATGCCCCAGGGACTGGAGAAGCAGGCCTCTTAAAAGAGGGACCTCTAACTCTGTTTTTAACCGGCAAGAGTGTACTTTTACCGCTGGAAATTTTCTGGATATATTTGTCCAGGTCTTCCCCGAATAAGCGTTCACCATGAAATGGGAAGCTAACCAGCAATTTTTTACAGGGAGCTTCAGCAGACCAGTTTTTGAGCCATAGAAGCCTGCGCATATGTAGTACAGACAGCGTAAAGCGGGAGGCCTGATGGATTGAATCCTTTATGGCGTCAACCGCAAAGCATAAGGCTCTAGGTAGATCAGCTAGGGCAAGGGCCTGCTGATCTGGCAAGTCCCTTAAGACCTGTTTCAACTGATCCTTCACTGCTTGGCAGACCCCAATAGCTGCCACTGCTGGTTGTGTCACCAAGCTTGCTGTAGAAAAAGCAGATTTTAATAAGGACTCCAATTTTTTATCTATTTGGTCCTTGAACATTTGGACATTATCCACTGGACATGTCAGTGATTTATTCACACAAGAGATGGCTGCGTCCACTGTAGGGACCCTCCATTTTTTGATGAACTTATCCTCCATGGGATAGACCACCGGAAATCTCTTGGGGGGAGTAAATATTTTATCAGGATGTTCCCAATCCTGGTACATGAGCCCTTCCAGTAAAGGGTGAAGTGGAAAGGAACAGACAGTCTGGGGAGCTTTTAGCGACCCCAGCGAGGAGACAGTAGTGGTTGATGGTTCCGCAAGGTGCATTTTAAATGCTGATCGGACCATGTTAGTCAGAGACTGAACCCATAATCTTTCAGCTTGAGATGCTGAGAAAGGTTCCTCCACTGTTGATTCCTCTATAACAGAATCAACCTCATCCTGATCCCCTACAGGCAGGTCGATCCCTGTATGGGACTGTTGCTCCGCTAACAGGCACTCTGAAGGAGGAGATCGGGCGTGCTTTCCCTGTGACAGGGAGGCAGCGATCAATGTTGACAATCTCTCTTCTAATCCTCCCAGAGCTGAGGAAAAAACCTCCTCTGTTACATACACAGGAGCAGGTGAACTGAGGACAGCCACAGTACCAGGTACTCCTGCGGGGTCTCTACGGTCACTAACCTCTGAATTTTCAGGGGAGACTGGTGCAGCAGAAGCATGCCCAAGATCCTCAGAGCCCGATGGAGACCCCCTTCGCTTCCTGGAAGATTTAGTTCCGGAGCTTCTGGACGGCATATTCCTAAGCCCAAAGCTGAGGTATTCCAGCCGTAATACACCACTTTTACTGATAATAGTCTAGCACAATTTGCTGCTATATAACAGTTGGTGTCTACTAAAGTGCCTTTCTAGGGGATGCCTGCATCAACCGCCTCTGTGTGCCTTATTTACTGTTGCTAGCTCTGTCTGTGCACTTCAATAGCCAGCTGTGATTGTGCCTTTAAACACGCTGGATGCCCGCACATGTGCAGTAGCGCCGCGGCGCACACCGAGCGTCATCCACCAGCTCCGCCCCTTTTTCCAGATCGCCTCTATATATAGAGGCGCGGGCACGTGCACCTTCGGCGCTCTTTTTAAAAAAAATAAGGAGCTAGATGGGAGCCAGGGTCCCTGCCGCAGGGCCCGGGGATGGATGAGCGCAGCAACAGGGCAGAGGAGACAGCTTCCCAGCAGAGAACTTACCAACTGCCTGGATTTGACTTTGGAAGAAAAAAAATCCACATTACAAGAAAAAAGAACTATAGCGGCCTCTAGTGTTTAACACAGGTACCGCGGTCTTACCATTTTTTTTTATTTTTTTTTCTTGTCTACTATTACATTTTTTTACATTTTCTTAGTAGTAACAGGAATGCACAGATATTAGCGGGAATACCTTAGGTAACAGGCAGAAAGACAAATTAGGCTTGGGGGTCCCCCAATAGAACCAAGTTCCTGAGGGCCCCCACTTACCTTTTCCTCGCCGCAGGACTCTGTTTGGTCCACAGAAGCCCAAACTTCACCTATCACGGCAGGCATTGTAATTAAACCTTCAGGGACCGGGTTCCCAAGGATTCCACTCCCCTGGACCTGTATAGCACCCTGCACAGAAAACATCTTGGTCGTGGGTATGACCAGAGCTCTGGATCCCAGGGTCCAGCCCTCCTAAGAGAGGCATTACAGGCAAAACCTTGCTCTTCTCTTGCAAGGCCCGGGTACCAACCGTTTAGCTATGAAGCTTTTTTGGTCGGATCCGGAATAGCTTACTGAGGCCCAAAAGAACCTGTACGCAAGCTCAGTGAAAAACACATGTTACTTCTTGGCCAACACCTTAGACACTGGCAAAAAAACTGAGGTACTCCCGGATGGGAGGGGCTTATATAGGGGAGGATACTTCCGGTTTTGGAAGTTGCCAGTGCCAGCACCTGAAGGTATCTATATAACCCACATAGTAATGACTATGTCGCTCTGTGTCCCGTGATGTACGAGAAAGAAAGAGTTTGCTAGGGAGTAGGCAGGGACATTTCAAATAATATTATTGTTATTAACAAGGGACACAAACCTCCTTGAGGCAAAATGAGAAACATTTAGAAGGTTGGTGTGGTAACTTTACACACAAATAATTTTTTCTAAATCAACAAAAAAAAAACAAAAACAAAAAAAAAGCCTACATATATCAAAGAAGCCCAAAAAAAATTAATAAAGCTAACTTAATTACAAAAATAAACAATACATTTTTTTTTTTTTAAATCACAAATTTTGTGAGCTTGACATTTAGTTATGAATTTATGTGGGAGATGTGGCTTAACAAGAATATTTTACAATCATTAGATCAATTAGGAATTACTTAAGAAACAAGTTTGCCATAACTCTGAATATCATTAGCAAAAGAAGGTAATTATTTAAGCATTATCAAAAGAAGAACGGAATGCGCAGCATTAAAACGATGCTATTAATTCCACCGTGACGAATGTGCCATCTCCATTTCCAACGCTAGCTTTACCAAAACGTGCTCTCCCGTCTCATACTTGATTCTGAGCATGCATGTTTTTCTTTCTCGTACATCATGGGACACAGAGCGGCATAGTCATTACTATGTGGGTTATATAGATACCTTCAGGTGCTGGCACTGGCAACTTCCAAAACCGGAAGTACCCTCCCCTATATAAGCCCCTCCCATCCGGGAGCACCTCAGTTTTTTGCCAGTGTCTAAGGTGTTGGCCAAGAAGAAACATGTGTTTTTCACTGAGCTTGCGTACAGGTTCTTTTGGGCCTCAGTAAGCTATTCCGGATCCGACCAAAAAAGCTTCATAGCTAAACGGTCGGTACCCGGGCCTTGCAGAGAAGAGCAAGGTTTTGCCTGTAATGCTTCTCTTAGGAGAGCTGGACCCTGGGATCCAGAGCTCTGGTCATACCCACGACCAAGATGTTTTCTGTGCAGGGTGCTATACAGGTCCAGGGGAGTGGAATCCTTGGGAACCCGGTCCCTGAAGGTTTAATTACAATGCCTGCCGTGATAGGTGAAGTTTGGGCTTCTGTGGACCAAACAGAGTCCTGCGGCGGGGAAAAGGTAAGTGGGGGCCCCTCAGGAACTTGGTTCTATTGAGGGGACCCCCAAGCCTAATATGTCTTACTGCCTGTTACCTAACGGTATTCCCGCTAAATATTTATGCATGCCTGTAACTACTAAAAAATGTAATATTTTTAATAGTGGTCAAGAAAAAAAAAAAATATATATAGACTGCGGTACCTGTGTTAATCCACTAGAGGCCGCTGTGGAACGTTTCTTGTCATGTGGACTAGTTTCTTTTCATCAGAGCAAGTCCAGGCAGATGGTGAGTTCTTGTGGGAAACTGCTTCCTCTGCCATGTTGCAATGCTCGTCCATCCCCCGGCCTGCGGCAAAAGGGGCCCTGTCTCTTGTCCCTAGTTTCCCTTTTCAAAAAAGAGCGCCGAAGGCGCGCGTGCACGCGCCTCTATATATAGAGGTGAGCTGGGAAAGGGGGCGGAGCTTGGGGGATGACGCTCTGTGCGCGCCGCAGCGCTTCTGCGCATGTGCGGGCGTCCCAGCATGTTAAAAAGCTCAATTATGTGTTGTGAGCTGGCTATGGAGTGCAGAGACAGAGCTGGCAACATTTAAAAAAGGCATACAGCAAGCGGTTGATGCAGGCATCCCCATAGAAAGGCACATTAGTAGACACCAACTGTTTTTATAGCAGCAATTGTGCTAGACTATTGTCAGTAAGTGGTGTATTTCGGCTGGAATACCTCAGCTTTGGGCTTAGGAATATGCCGTCTAAAAACTCCGGGACTAAAAATCCCAGGAAGCATAGGGGGTCTCCATCGGGCTCTGAGGATCTTGGGCATGCTTCGGCTGCACCAATCTCCCTTGAAGAATCAGAGGTTAGTGACCGTAGAGCACCCTCAGGAGTACCTGGTACTGTGGCTGTCCTCAGTTCACCTGCTCCTGTGTATGTAACAGAGGAGGTTTTTTCCTCAGCTCTGGGAGGGCTGGAAGACAGATTGTCAGCATTGATCGCTGCTTCCCTGTCACAGGGAAAAAGCGCTCGATCTCCGTCTCCTCCCTCAGAGTGCCTGTTAGCGGAGCAACAGTCCCATACAGGGATCGACCTACCTGAAGGGGATCAGGATGAGGTCGATTCTGGTGTAGAGGAATCAACAGTGGAAGAGCCATTTTTAGCATCACATGCTGAAAGATTATGGGTTCAGTCCCTGACTAACATGGTCCGATCAGCATTTTAAATGCCCCTTGCGGAGCCATCATCCACTTCTGTCTCCTCGTTGGGGTCGCTAAAAGCTCCCCAGACTGTTTGTTCCTTTCCGATCCATCCTTTACTGGAAGGGCTCATTTACCAGGATTGGGAGCATCCTGATAAAATATTTACTCCTCCCAAGAGATTTCAGGTGGTCTATCCCATGGAGGATAAGTTCATCAGAAAATGGAGGGTCCCTACAGTGGACGCAGCCATCTCTTGTGTGAATAAATCACTGACATGTCCAGTGGATAATGTCCAAATGTTCAAGGACCCAATAGATAAAAAATTAGAGTCCTTATTAAAATCTGCTTTTGCTACAGCAGGCTTGGTGACACAACCAGCAGTGGCAGCTATTGGGGTCTGCCAAGCAGTGAAGGATCAGTTGAAACAGGTCTTAAGGGACTTGCCAGATCAGCAGGCTCTTGCCCTAGCTGATCTACCTAGAGCCTTATGCTTTGCGGTGGACGCTATAAAGGATTCAATCCATCAGGCCTCCCGCCTTACGCTGTCTGTAGTACATATGCGCAGGCTTCTGTGGCTCAAAAACTGGTCTGCTGAAGCTCCCTGTAAAAAATTGCTGGTCAGCTTCCCATTTCATGGTGAACGCTTATTCGGGGAAGACCTGGACAAATATATCCAGAAAATTTCCAGCGGTAAAAGTACACTTTTGCCGGTTAAAAACAGAGTTAGAGGTCCCTCTTTTAAGAGGCCTGCTTCTCCAGTCCCTAGGACATCGGCTGTGAAACAGTTCCGACGGCCTCCTCGGTCAAATCCCGGAGGTAAAAATCAGGGACAATTGCAGGGTAACAAGAAGCCCTGGATCAGGAGAGGTACAAAACCTCCCCCAAAGTCAAATGCATGAAGGGTTGCCCCCACTCAATCGGGTGGGGGGAAGACTTCAGTTGTTCACAGAGACCTGGCGGGACACGATCAGAGACAGATGGGTGCTCTCCGCAGTAAGTCTGGGATACAAATTGGAGTTAAAAGACTCCCCTCCTTCCCATTTTATAAGGTCAAATGTGCCAAGGGATCCCCAGAAGAGAGGATCCCTCCTGTTGGCACTAGAACAATTATTTCTCCAAGCAGTAATTATAGAGGTTTCCCTGGAAGAATGTGGGTTCGGGTTTTACTCAAACCTCTTTACAGTTCCGAAGCCAAACGGGGACGTGAGGCCCATATTAAATCTAAAAGGGCTAAACAAATTACTACATATCAGGACTTTCCGGATGGAGTCGATCCGATCGGTGGCCACTGCCCTACAAGGGGAGGAATGGTTAGCCTCGATCGACATCAAAGATGCTTATTTGCACATTCCATCTTTCCAGCCCACCAAAAATTTCTACGCTTTGCGGTAGAAGGGCGCCATTTTCAGTTCAGAGCCTTACCCTTCGGTCTGGCCACAGCACCACGAGTGTTCACAAAAATTCTGGCCCCATTATTGGCCAATCTAAGAACACGAGGTGTAACGATAATGGCATATCTAGACGACTTGTTGCTGATAGACCACTCAGTGGAAAAACTAGAAGTGGTTGTTCACGAGACAATCGAGTATCTGGAATATCACGGTTGGATTATCAACCGAGACAAGTCAGCCCTAAAACCAGTCAAAAGTCTGGAATACTTGGGGCTAAGGCTGGATTCAGACCAGAGAAAAATTTTCTTGCCTCAAGAAAAGGGGTCGTATTTGAGAGATTTGATCCACCTAGTGGGTACAAAAAGACAGCCATCCATACGCCTGTGCATGAGGCTGCTGGGAAAAATGGTGGCATCATTCGAAGCAGTACCCTACGGTCAATTCCATTCAAGGAATTTGCAAAGGGCCATACTGTCAGCCTGGAACAAAAAAGTTCAGGCCCTAGACTTACCAATGTCCTTGTCCCCTTCCGTTCGCAAGAGCCTCCGTTGGTGGTTGGTTCCCCAGAATCTGGAAAAAGGGAAATCCTTCAGTCCGATTTCTTGGAAGGTGGTCACTACAGATGCCAGCCTTATAGGCTGGGGAGCAGTACTGGAGCAATGGTCTCTCCAGGGCAGATGGTCGGATGCAGAAAAGGCCCTGCCCATCAATCTCTTAGAGATACGAGCAGCCCGGTATGCCCTAGTAGCATGGACATCCAAACTCCAAGGGTCCCCTGTCAGAATTCAATCGGACAATGCCACGGCAGTGGCATATATCAATCATCAGGGTGGCACCAGGAGTCGTGCAGCCCAGAGGGAAGTAAATTGCATCCTGAAATGGGCAGAAAGATATGTCCCAGCCATATCTGCGGTATTTATTCCAGGAGTGGAGAATTGGAAGGCGGACTTTCTAAGTCGCCAACAATTATGCCCAGGGGAATGGTCCCTTCATCCCGAGGTTTTCCGGACAATATGTCAGCGGTGGGGAACACCGGATGTAGATCTGCTAGCATCCAGATTCAACGCAAAAGTGGACAGGTTTGTCTCTTGGACAAGGGATTCCCTAGCTTGCGGCTCGGATGCCCTAGTGTTCCCTTGGGATCAGTTCAAGCTGATATATGCATTCCCACCGCCACAATTGTTACCTCGATTACTCCACAGAATCAGGGTAGAAAAGAAACCAGCGATTCTGGTGGCTCCAGCGTGGCCCCGAAGAGCATGGTACGCGGAGATTGTAAAAATGTCTGTGGGGAGTCCTTGGACCCTCCCACATCGTCCGGACCTGCTTTCGCAAGGACCGATATACCACCCTTCCTTACCAGCCCTAGGTTTGACGGCCTGGCTATTGAAGCCCACATTCTAAAAAAAGAGAGGGCTCTCTAATCCTGTGGTATCTACCATGATCAATGCCAGGAAGCCGGTATCCAGGCAGATCTACTATAGAATCTGGAAGGCGTACATCGCCTGGTGTGAAGCCAAGAAATGGCATCCACGTAAGTACGTAATAGGTAGGATTCTGGACTTCCTACAATGGGCTGTAGATAGGAAGCTTGCCTTGAGTACTATCAAGGGTCAGATTTCGGCCTTGTCAATATTTTTTCAAAGGCCCTTGGCTTCGCATTCACTAGTCAAAGCCTTTATACAAGGAGTGATGCGTATTAGCCCTCCGGTTAATATTCCCATATGTCCATGGGACTTAAACCTGGTTCTGTCGGTTCTACAGAAACAACCATTTGAACCATTACAGCATATTTCCCTGGTTCTTCTCACCAGGAAATTGATTTTTCTAGTAGCCATTTGTTCGGCTAAAAGAGTGTCGGAATTAGCAGCTATGTCCTGTAAAGAGCCATATCTGGTTATCCATAAGGACAGAGTAGTGTTACGTCCTCATCCAGCCTTTCTTCCTAAGGTGGTATCGAGGTTTCATTTGAACCAAGATGTGGTTCTTCCTTCCTTTTTCCCCAAGCCTAGTTCGGTAGAGGAAAAGTTATTGCATTCTTTGGATGTAGTAAGAGCAGTTAAAGCTTATCTAAAAGCCACTGCTCAGATTCGCAGAACGGATACTTTGTTTATTCTGCCGGAAGGCCCCAGAAGGGGTCAGGCAGCGTCAAAATCTACTTTAGCCAAGTAGATTCGACAGGTCATAATGCAAGCCTATGGCTTGAGAAGGAGACCGCCTCCGTTCAAAGTTAGGGGGCACTCCACGAGAGCAGTTGGAACTTCATGGGCAGTGCATCACCAGGCCTCCCTGGCTCAGATCTGTAAGGCCGCAACATGGTCTTCAGTACACACGTTTACTAGGTTCTACCAGGTGGACGTTAGAAGTCAGGAGGATGTCGCCTTTGGGCGCAGTGTGTTGCAGGCCGCAAAAGATCCTCATGTCTGATAGCGCTCAGCTTATGTATGGTGTACCCCCCCCCTCATTGGGCATTGCTTTAGGACATCCCACATAGTAATGACTATGCCGCTCTGTGTCCCGTGATGTACGAGAAAGAAAATAGGATTTTTATAACAGCTTACCTGTAAAATCCTTTTCTTGGAGTACATCACGGGACACAGAGCTCCCACCCCTCTTTGGGGACACTTATTGTTTTGCTACAAAACTGAGGTGCTCCCGGATGGGAGGGGCTTATATAGGGGAGGGTACTTCCGGTTTTGGAAGTTGCCAGTGCCAGCACCTGAAGGTATCTATATAACCCACATAGTAATGACTATGCCGCTCTGTGTCCCGTGATGTACTCCAAGAAAAGGATTTTACAGGTAAGCTGTTATAAAAATCCTATTTTTTTCTCCTCGTGAAAGCATACACACTATCGTTTTTCACGTCGTTAAAAAAAACAACATGAAAAACAACGTGAAAAACAACGTGAAAAAATAGAGCATGTTCGAAATTTTTAATGGCCGTTTTTCACACCGTTAAAAATGCTCTGGAGCATACACACGATCGGTTTTAATGCCCATTTTTAAAAATGGCATTTTTAATGGCATGAAAAACGATCGTGTGTATGGGGCATTAGAGTTTTCTCCTATTTTATTCCTGGCAAGGACTTCAAACATAGTGACTATTCCACCTTGTTGGAAACAGATTGTGTTTAATTTTTTACACCCTCTTGGACATTCTCTTTTTTCCAAATCAAGGGACCGACCTTGTTTCCTGACCCTATTATTTGTTCTTATATGCTGTCATCTAATCATATACACAGTACCTTTAGATGTTCCAGGGGAATTGGGAGAAGAGGAAGTGAAAAATCTTTTCCCTTTTTCCCTTTTCTTTTTCTTTTTTTTCTTTTTGCCTCTTTTCCCTGGCTTGCACATTTACTAAAATTTTGATATCCAAATGGCCTGGAGCATCCGTCGTCGCTAGATTGACCCCGCACCTGCTTGTGAGTCAGACGGTTTCTCCACTTTTTGGTGGGGCCCCCGGCCCGTACAGTAGGTTTAGGACTTTGAGTCCTACCGTTCTCCCCTTTGATATTTTTGTGACAGGATTTTTCCTGTCCCCATGTTTACACATTTATTTTTTGTTTTTTCATTTCTAACTGCCTTTAGGGCATACCTTAGAGATTATATAATATTTGGAAATCCCAAGGTGTTAGGTTTTTCATGTACCAGTGTTCTCTTTGTAGAAACTATTGTTTATTATGTCACTGTGATTATGTCATTTGGTATATACTTAGTCATTTTAATTTTCAATGTCATGCAGTTCACACTTTGGTTTGACTCCTCCCACAATTTAACATGCCCTCATGGAGGCATAGGATCACGGTTTTTGTTCCCCTATACCTCGGTGGGAGGGGTTGCGCTGATTCATAAGTTTGCTTGTCTGATTTTCGATGGGTCTTAGGATATTGTCACATAACGTCCAGGGTTTCAACTCCCCCCATAAAAGGAAAAAAGCTTTTCATCATTAAAAAAGATTGGGTGCAGATATCGTTCTCCTACAGGAGACGCACTTTGCCGCTTCCAACTGCCCTAACTACTTTGACAAGTCCTTTAATCAGTTTCACTACACCACCTTTGAAAACAAAACACGTGGAGTGGTGATCTTTGTACGCAACTCAGTTATCTTTGATATCCAGACAGTTTATAAGGACTGTAACAGTAGATTTATCATTCTCAAGGGCACTATAAATAACCGTGATATCACGATCGCATCAGTTTATGCCCCTAACACCTCCCAATCAACATTTTTCACGCAATTCTTTGAAACCCTGGACCGTTATAGTTCCCCCCACATTATTGTGGGCGGAGATTTTAATCTCTTTGCCCATCCAGCGTTGGACAGAAGTAGGATCACCCCCTCCTCACAGGCCTTTTCCAAATCTATGAACCGATCCATTAATAGACTCCAACTAATCGATTCTTGGTGCGCGCACAATATAGGCTTAAAGTCCTACAGACACTACTCCCACCCCCATGATTGCTATGCCAGACTTGACTACATCTGCACCCCCATTATTCTTGCCAACTCCTCCCAGGCTCTTATTCACCCTTGTCCATGGTCTGACCACAATATCACCTCCCTTGAGACTTCATACATAGGCCTGCCCATATCACCCTTCAACTGGCGATTAAATGATTCCCTTCTCACTAACGTCTCTAATACCCAAGCAATAACTTCTCATATTGAAAACTTCTTTAAGGAGAATACAAATGTAGAAACCCCCCCCCATGACTTTTATGGGTTGCCCGCAAGGCAGTCCTCCATGGTCACTTAATCAAATTAGCAGCAACTAGAAATAGAGAGAGATTAGCGTAAATCAGATCCCTCACAAAAGAATTAAATCATCTATACAATAAATTGCAAATCTCCCCATCTCAGGATATCACCCAACTGATACAGTCCAAACGGAAAGCACTAGACTTAATTCTCTCAGCTAATACAGAGAGATCCCTCTGGTTCTCCAAAGCGAAATTCTTATTGCATAGTAACTCATCATCAACTATGTTTGCTAGAAAACTTAAACAAGACTGCAGACCCACTCATACTTACAAGCTCCGAGACCAAAATGGAAATTTAGTAACACACCCAAAAGAGGTTTTGAAATTTTTCACTACCTTCTATAAAGACCTTCTCTCGAGCCCCCAAAACCCTCCTGCCCCTGATGCAGAAACTTAGTTAGACAACATACAGCTCCCCTCCCTAATCAACAACAATCTGGCTCCTTAAAAGAGCCAGGTACTGAAGCTGAAATAATAGACATTATTAAATCACTTAAAAACTCCACAACCCCAGGTCCTGATGGCTAATCGTCCTCCTACTACAAAAAATGTTCTTCTCTTCTAGTCCCCAACCTTACTAAACTTTTCAATTTTATCCTAGAAGGGAATCATTTTCCTGACGAAATGCTTCTAGCCAACATGTCCCTCATCCCCAAACCTCATAAGGACCACACTCTCCCTCAAAACTTCCGTCCCATTTCTGTCCTGAACAATGACCTAAAGATATTTGGAAGGCTACTTGCAGATAGGCTGGCTAGGGTCATCTCTCCCCTAGTACACCCCGACCAGACGGGATTTATCCCGGGGCGTCAGATAGTAGACAACATAAGACTAGTCACCAACATAATACAGGACGCCAATTTATACTCACGCCAAGTCTGCCTTCTTAGCCTCGATATACATAAGGCGTTCGATAGCGTGAGCTGGTCCTACATGAACTCTCTACTCCCAAAATTTGGAATCCCTGACAAATTCCTGCAAGGCTTTAATGCCTTATACCACTCCCCACAAACACGTATAAAAATCCCAGGTAACAACTCTGACTTTTTCCCACTTGGTAGAGGCACAAGACAGGGTTGCCCTTTATCCCCTCTATTATTTGCACTAGCTTTAGAACCCCTGGCCCTAACCATCAGAAATATTAGTGACATCAAAGGATACCCCAAACTACAAGATGAATTCAAGATCAGTCTTTATGCAGACGATGCCTTAGTGTTCCTCACTGAACCCCTTACATCCATCCCCATACTGCTCAAAGAACTGGACCAATTTCATAAAATCTCAGGTCTTAAGATAAATACTAATAAATGTTCAGCCCTCTCAATTAATCTACCTCAAGATCTCCAGACACTATTAGAAAACAACTTCCCATTTGCCTGGTGTCCAACATCCTTCAAATACCTGGGAGTCCATATCACATGCTCCCACAACCTTCTATATAAGACCAACTATATCCCCCTCTTTACACACATTACCTCCTTACTTAAAACATGGTCCTCTTACCACATCTCATTACTCTGTATTATATGTGCGGTTAAAATGTCCATCATCCCTAAATTATTAAACTACTTCAGAGCCCTTCCTATTAATATCCCCAAATCTAAATTAGCCTTTATTCAAAGACTACTAAATAAATTTATTTGGGCACATAAAAAACCGAGGTGTAGCTACGCCCTACTACACAGACCCCAACCCAAAGGAGGTATGGGCCTCCCAAATCTCTGGCTTTACTTTATTGCCACCAGGCTTACCCAACTATGCCAATGGTATTCCCCAAGCTCAGGCATACCATGGAACAGGTTTGAGTCCTCTTCCATCTTCCCTTATCACCTACAGGATATCCTGTGGTCCAAATCAATTTCATATCGCATCCTCCTTAAATATAACACCATAGTTGCACATTTTTATCAACTTTGGCTCAAAATTAAAGACATCTACACCCTTTCTTCCTACCCCCCCCCCCCCCTTTGGCATCTTACGTAGGTGACATTATATTTAGTGCAGCCTTCAGAGACAGATCATCCCTATCACCCTGGTTAACGAACAACCTGACTACATTGAATTCTCTACAATCCAAATGGGAGTTCATAAAATTTTCTGCGCTACAGGAAAAATTAAACTTTCCCCAATCGGAACTTGTACAATACAAACGAATTAAATCTTTCTTTCATAAACACTATGCACTATCAACTAACCCCATCAATACGCTATTTGAGAGAATTTGTACATCTTCCTCCAGGGATAGAGGTTTAATCTCCAGATTTTATCAATACCTAAATAATTTTGCATCACAAGATAAATCTGGCCCAATGCTACTCTGGGAATCTGACCTTGATGTCTCCTTCCCAGCTGAAGAATGGTATTCTATGTCAGATAACCATTAGCAATAGAGCAAATTGCATTCAGAGAAACTCCAATAAAACTCTTCACCAGATGGTATCTATCTCCATCCAAATTACATACCTTCTACCCTAAAATTTCCCCCACACGCTTTAGAGGCTGCCCTGAACAGGGAACTATTCTACACATTTTCTGGAGCTGCCCATATGTGGACAGGATATGGCGCATGGATCTTGACAGATTCTGGGAATCCTCAAATCACAGAATCACTCCATCCCCCCAGATCTGTCTCCTGTATGGTAAACACCCTAATATCCCTAGACCTTGCCTAAGACTGTTCCACTCCCTATGCAGCTCCATTCAGTTGATGATCGCCCTTAATTGGAGATCCCAAACATTACTTTGGTCTCAAGTCCTTGATAGAATGGAAATGCTTAAACGCTCTGAAAAGATTCACCATACCCTAAATGATTCTATTCACATATACGTGTTAAAGTGGTCTTTCTGGGATATCCCTCCCCCTGATCTGGTTCTCATCCTATAGCCTATTGAAGTACATTTGTCTTCCTCCATTCCCCTAATATTCTCATACCCCTCACCCTCCTAATTGTGTATTACCTACTCCCAAACTGTGTTCTATACTATCCCAATGTTAATATCATTATACTTTATATTGACTACTGCTGACTGTTTGTAATTAAAGAACATCTACTTTTTTATGTAACTGCCTTATATGTTTTTTCAATAAACTTTTGTAAACGAAAATCTGATACGTCCCCTATCTGGGGACCATATATTACATGGATTTTTAGAACAGGGAGATGGAAGAAGAGCTTGCTCAGTCCACTCCACGCATCGACCTGGTATTGCAGTACCTCCAGGACCGGTGCACACCTCTTACGCAGTTTCAAAAAACAGAAATGAAAAATCCTTTCGCTTGCTTGCTTGTTTCATGCTCACAATGTTTGTTGCTTTTGCTGCTCCTCACAAGCTGTTCATTCTTGCAATAAACTTGCATTTAACCTATGTGTGTTTTATGTTTTTGCTTTGTGTCACTTTCTTGGGAATGCTTTTGCTGCTCGCCACATGACGCTAAAGTCAGCCATATAATTAGTAAGTGCACAAATTTCAACAAGACAGCTAGTGTTCTACCTATTTATCTCCCAAGGCCCAAAATTAAGCCTTTACTGCCATTGTCATTTAGGAGAGTCCTTTTTGAATGGGGCTGACTTTGCTACATATCTGTCCCTTGCTGCAGCAGCTAGCTAAAAAGTCAGTTGAGGCGAGGCGTTCTTTCATTATCCCGCAGCCTGTGTCTCCCTCGGCTTTACCCCATGTTAACCAGGAGGCGGGCCCATGCAAAATGATTTCCCTTGTTAGGCTTGAACCAGGAGCACCTGGATCTGTGCAATTGCTGCTCAGGGCTGCCTAATTGACACCTTAAAAAAAAGGACAGAATGGGCTTCAGCTGCGTTGGGCAGGTGTTAGGAAAGTGTGTATTGGCCAGCAGACAGGGATTAGGCCTCAAGCCCGGTCACCCCTAAAAAGTTGCGGATTGACGGCTCTGGCCAGTCTAGACGACGGGGAAGGGCAGGTGGGCATGGGCAGATGGGCCCCTCTCAGCGAGCTCTTCGTTTCGCCCGGGGCAGGCGGCGCTCGGAAAAGAAAATAATTGGGTTATCGCTTTTCGGCCTTTTGGCTAACATCAAGTGTATTCTCTGACTTTCTGATTCTTATGCCGCGTACACACGACCGTTTTTAATGTCATTGAAAAAAAGGACGTTTTTCTCAACGTGATTCTTCTGAAGCCTGCCCTGCCTACACACTATCGTGAAAAAAAATGCTCAAGCAAAGCGTGGTGATGTACAACGGCACTATAAAGGGGAAGTTCCATTCAGATGGTGCCACTCTTTGGGCTGCTTTTGCTAATCCTCATGTTAGTAAAGTTTGGTGAGAGACGATTTGCGCTTTTCAGCCTCGTGCTCTTCAGTCCGTTACAGCGTGACAAATGTGCTATCTCCATTATGAACGCTAGTTTTACCAGAACGAGCGCTCCCGTCTCATAACTTGCTTCTGAGCATGCGCGTTTTTTTCACGTCGTTAAAGCCAACACACGGCTGTTTTTCACGGCGAGAAAAACGATGATGTGAAAAACGACGAGAAAAAATAGAGCATGTTCCAGATTTTTAATGGCCATTTTTCACATCGCGAGAAATGCTCTGGAACCTACACGCTATCGTTTTTAATGACCAAATTAAAAAATTGAATTTTTATCGTCATGAAAAATGGTCGTGTGTATGCGCCATTAGCCAAGAGGTGCATGGGGTACCCGAGGGTCGGCCTTGGGGGGAGAGTCCCTTTTCGGAGGGCCCCCGCTTGCTGCTATTGGCCTAAGGCTTAGTCCCCAGGCAATGAGGAGCGATCCCCCTACTCACCTTTCCCTTGTGGAATGTGGGGTAGGTTGTAGGACAGAATGGTGTTAGCACCTGATGCGCCTAGTTCAGCTGTGTATTGCACAAGAGAGAAGGGCGGATGTTGGTCTGCACTTTGTGCAGAAGCGAGTAATCGAGGATTTATTGGGCATGGCTCGAGAGAATATTTTCTGCATTCAGTGCTTTCGTTCCACTGGTGTTTATGACTTCACCTTTTGGAATAAGGTTGATATGCAAACATGTTGTTTGCGGCAGGCAGAGAAAATGGGTGATCCAGTACTTGAGGGCATTACCTTTTATTGTACCGAGAGCAAGCCGCGCTTGCTGGTCGTGGTCCACATGTACAACTATTTTGTAAGGGATGAAGAGATTAGGGCCTTTTTGTCAGTCTGTGACTTTGTTTCTGCGGGCTCAAAACAGACCAATGTGTTTGGGACCTTCAATGGTCGCAGGAACGTTTTGGGTTCAGCAGAAATGGGATCCGGATGGTATTGGAGGAGTGAGGCATCTGCCTCAAGCTTTTTCTATTGGGTCCAATCGAGGGTACCTGTGGTACCCCGGGAGAGCCTACTTTTTGCCGCCACTGCTTTTTTTTTGGGCATACAAAAGATGAGTGCGAGACTGGGCAAGTATGCCATAATTGTTTTAAAGCTGGCCATAGGACTGCAGCGAAGGTAGAAAGTGCCACTTTTGTGGTAGCAAATGTCATCTGGCGAGGAACTGTCCAAAGGTATCCCAGGGGAGTCAGCCAGGCCCACAGGATCAGGAGTCTGGTGGAGGAATTAAGAGTCTGGAGAGTGCGGGAGTTAAAGCCTCCTACACTGATGCTGTAAAGGGTGGTAAAACCACTGAAGTCCCCCCTGTAGTAGAACTGGTTCCTGCCGAGGATCTTCCTGGCGAGCCTCTTGATGCTGCTGTCGGGGACATACATTCCAGTGCGGCTGAGTGTGTGCCCGAGGCCCTGGCAGCGGAGGGTGAGAAGGAAAGGGAGGTGGTGGAAGCTGATGGGGATGGTGCAGGTCCAAGTGCTGAGGTGCCAGTGCAGGAGGAGATGGATCTGAGTCAGGATTCCTTAAAATGGAAAATGGAAAGTTCTTTGTCTCCATGACAGGTCATCGAGGACTATCCCAGTGAAATGGGCTCATTGAGGGAGGATATGGCTGGTGACTCAGATGACTCGGAACAGTCCTACATAAGCTCTGGTAAAGTAGAGTCTGCAGGATGTGACAATACATCAGGTCACGAAAAGCAAAAAAAAGACCGGCAGGTACAAAAATTGGGGGATGAAACCCTGAGAACCCAGAGTGGAACAAGAGATAGATCTATATCGGGTAACAAGCAATGATGTTTGTGCCTTGTAAACATTTTTTTTTGTACCTTGC
Organism: Rana muscosa; assembly: GCA_029206835.1. Lineage (NCBI taxonomy): Eukaryota > Metazoa > Chordata > Amphibia > Anura > Ranidae > Rana > Rana muscosa. The sequence goes on along the minus strand of CM055122.1, from coordinate 942,416,314 downwards.
AACCTTTTTTAGATGATAAATTTAAGGGTCTCCTCGCTCAATGTTCGCAGTATAAGGTCTGTATACAGGAGGGCGGCATTTTTTTTTACTTTTTGCTGCATTGCCCTGTGAAATTTTATTTTTGCAGGAGTGTAATTTGAGCGAGGAGCCCAAGGTTGTTGGTAGGACCCAGGGATCGGCTATTTAGTCCTTAAATAATGAAAAAAAATGGAGGGCTGTGTGCTTTTTAAGAGTAATCGTTTTAAAAATAGGAGGGTTGTACATGTGGACTGGGACCGATGTGTGCTGATTTTTTTTCTGAGTTTGGGGGCGTGTTTTTTCTTATTTTTTGTATTTATGGTGCTGCTGACAAGCATGAAAGACTTGGCTTGTTTGATAAATTAAAATTATTTTTGAGGGGGAGGGAGACTACCTATTTGGTAGGTGATTGTAATTGTATTATTAGTGATGGGGATAGGGTGGGTAGTGGAGGGGTTGGTGGTGGTGTTAGTAAAATGGATAGTTCGGGGAAGGAGCTTGGGGATATTGTTAAAATGTTTAAGTTAGAGGATGCTGGGAGTGATGGGGGACCAACTTTTTTCAGTTCCAGTGGGAAAGTGTCCTCACATATTGATTTTTGTTTTATGTCTAGGAATTTGAAGGAGTCTTTTTCAGTACAGATGATGCCCTTCATGGATCATGGTAGAATTGATTGTGGTGTAAGTATATGTGATGGAGGTTTGTATGGGAAGGGGGTGTGGAAGTTGAATGTGAGTCTGTTGGAGGATGTGAAAATAAGAGCAGAGTAGGTTAGTTTTTTTTTGTAAGCTGAAAGGGAGAAAGAATTATTTTGGGAGCATGACGGAGTGGTGGGAATGGGTGAAAATTAGGGCAAAGGAGTTTTTTTCTAAGAAAAGGGTGTGAGAGAGCACGGAATGAAAGGTTCAGGTATGAGATGTGGCAAAAAAGATTAGATTATTTGGAGGAGATGAGGGAGCTTGGGGAGGATGGGTCATTAGAGATTGGGGAAGCAAGAGAAAAGCTGAATGAGTTTTTGGAGGCAAAAAGGGAGGAAGATTGTGTCACAGGCTAAAATGGATGTTAAAGCAGAGCTCCCCTAAAACAAAAAATATTAAAAGCCAGCAGCTACAAATACTGCAGCTGCTGACTTTTAATATTAGGACACTTACCCGTCCTGGAGTCCAGCGACGTCCGCAGCAGAGATGAGCAATCGCTCATCACTCTGCTGTCCCCACCGCCATCCACGGTAAGGGAACCAGGAAGTGAAGCTTTGCGGCTTCACTGCCCGGTTCCCTACGGCGCATTCGCGAGTCGTGCTGCACCGTTCTCATTGGCCCCGCTGTGTTCTGGGAGCCGAGTGTCTCCCAGAACACAACGGGTATTCTGCGGGAAGTGACGTACTACCCGTAGAATACCCGCAGAGAGGACTCCCGGAAGTGGGTGCAAATACCTGTCTTAGACAGGTATCTGCACCACCCTCCCCCCTGAAAGGTGCCAAATATGACACCGGAGGGGGGGAGGGTTCCGATAAGCGGAAGTTGCACTTTAGGGTGGAGCTCCGCTTTAAGAAGAAAGATGAGAAGTGTACAAAAATTTTCTTTAAGAAAGTGTTTGGAGGGAGGATGGAAATGAAGAATGTGTTAGATGAGAGTGGGAAGGAAGTGGATGGGAATAAGAGTATAAATGAGGTGGTGAGAAATTTTTACTCTGGGTTATATACATCAGGTAAGATTGATTTGAATGTAGAAAAATAAGTTTTGAGTGAGATTGAGGAGTGTTTGAATATGGAGGAATAAGATGTATTGATGGCGCATGTAACAAAAGAGGAGGTTGAGAAGTGTATGAGGAGTATAAAAAAGGGAAATCACCAGGAAGTGATGGGTTCCCGGTTGATTTTTACTGTGTTTTTCGGGAAGTAATAGGTGGGTGTGTTTTTGATGTGTGTAAGGAAGTGTTGGTGAGTGGAAGGTTATCAAAATCTGTGTGAAAGTGTTATTGTCTTGTTGTATAAAAAGGGAGATAGGAGAGATTTCAAAAAATGGAGGCCCATTTCATTTTTGATTGTGGATAAGATTATTGCAAAAATTGTGTGAAGAGCAGGTGTGTGCTGTTCCTGAAAGAAAGATTGCAGAAAGTTTGGTGAGTTTCAGGCTGGGTTCACACTAATACGACACGACAGTCATACAACTTTCATCCTACTTTGCTCTGCGACATCAGTCCTACATTGATCCTACATTGGTCCAACATCCATCCGACTTGAATGAACAGGATACTACTTTGATCTGACTTTGTGATAGTCTGACTTGTCCTTTGACCAATCAAAACAATCCCAGGGTGAGATAAATTCCTTTTACTGCTGCTGTAATCACCATGTCGGATGTCAAAAGTCAGATGGTTAGGACAAGGATCCTACTTTGATCCGACTTCAATGATATTCAATGGGCTGAAGTAGGATCAAAGTCGGACCAAAGTAGTACAGGGAGCATTTTAAAAGTCGGACCGACTTGTGTCGGACCAGTTAAGACGGCTCCCATAGGGAAACATTGATTTTCACACGTCATGCGACATGAGCTCCCAATGTCAGAGCGTTTGTCGGACCAGTGTGAACCCAGCCTTTCTGGTGGTTTAAGAGCAGGGGACAGGGGATAGCTAGTTAGCAATTGATTTTGAGAAAGCGTATGATCGGTTTGGGCATGATTTTATGTTTAAGGTATTGAGTAAGATGGGTGTGACTGAGAGAATGATTGGGTGGATTAGAGGTATGTATAGGGGAATGGTTAGTAGGGATAAGCTTCGAGTTCGAGTCAAACTCATGTTCGACTGGAACATTGCCTGTTCGCCCGTTCGCCGAACAGCGAACAAATTGGGGTGTTCGCTGCAAATTCGAAAAGTCTATGGGAGAAATCTAAAGTGCTAATTATAAAGGCTTATATGCAAGTTATTGTCATAAAAAGTGTTTGGGGACCCGGGTCCTGCCCCAGGGGACATGTATAAATGCAAAAAAAAGTTTTAAAAACTGAAGTTTTTTCGGGAGCAGTGATTTTAATAATGCTTAAAGTTAAACAATAAAAGTGAAATATTCCTTTAAATTTCGTATCTAGGGGGTGTGTATGATATGCATGTAAAGTGGCGCATGTTTCCCGTGCTTAGAACTGTCCCTGCATAAAATGTCATTTTTGAAGGAAAAAAAGTCATTTAAAACTCACTCGTGGCTATTAATGAATTGTCGGCTCCTGGCAAAAGTCATTGATAAAAATAAAAAATAAAAGCGTGGGGGTCCCCCAGAATTCAATTACCAGGCCCTTCAGGTCTGGTATAGATATTAAGGGGAACTCCGCCGCAAATTTTTAAAAAAAATGCGTGCGCTTCCCCCAAATATCCATACCAGGCCCTTCAGATCTGGCATGGATTTTAAGGGGAACTCCACCCCAAATTTTTAAAAAATGGCGTGGAGTCCCCCCAAAAATCCATATCAGACCCTTATCCGAGCACGCAACCTGGCCGGCCGCAGGGGAAGAGGGGGGGATGAGAGAGCGATCCCCCCTCCTGAACCGTACCAGGCCACATGCCCTCAACATGGGGAGGATGTCCCCATGTTGATGGGGACAAGGGCCTCATCCCCACAACCCTTGCCCGGTGGTTGTGGGGGTCTGCGGGCGGGGGGCTTATCGGAATCTGGAAGACCCCTTTAACAAAGGGGACCCCCAGATTCCGCCCCCCCCTATGTGAATTGGTAAGGGGTACATTGTACCCCTACCATTTCACGAAGAAAGTGTCAAAAAACAAAACAAAAACACACACCAACACCTTGGAAAAGTCCTTTATTAAAAAAATAATAATAAAAAAACATTCCAGCGGTGAAATCCAGTGTCCCGCAGCGATCCGATGTCCAGCGCTGTCCGTCATTGGCTGAGCCTGAGCGGACCTGATGGGGAACTTCCTCTGCAGTCTATTACATGTATAGACCGCCCCTTCTAAAGTTCCCCATCAGGTCCGCTCAGCCAATGACTTGGTGTAAGGCTGAGGACCTGATGCGGAACATGAGAAGGGGCGAGTCTATACATGTATTACACAGTGAAGGAAGTTCCCCATCAGGTCCGCCCCCTCTGTATGTCAGACCCCGCCTACGTCATTGGCCTGAGCGGACCTGATGGGCAACTTCCTTCACTGTGTAAATTTAAATTACACAGTGAAGGAAGTTCCCCGCTCAGGCCAATGACGTAGGCGGGGTCTGACATACCGAGGGGGTGGTTTTCCTGCGGCCTGCCAGGTTGCGTGTTCGGATAAGGGTCTGGTATGGCTTTTTGGGGGGACTCCACGCCATTTTTTTTAAAATTTGGGGTGGAGTTCCCCTTAAAATCCATGCCAGATCTGAAGGGCCTGGTATGGATATTTGGGAGAACTGTACGCATTTTTTTTTTTTATTTGCAGCGGGGTTCCCCTTAATATCTGTACAAGACCTGAAGGGCCTGGTAATTGAATTCTGGGGGACCCCCACGCTTTTTTTTTTTATCAATGACTTTTCTATGTATTGCCGGGAGCCGACAAATCATTAATAGCCGCGAGTGAGTTTTAAATGACTTTTTTTCCTTCAAAAATTACATTTTATGCAGGGACAGTTCTAAGCACGGGAAATATACGCCACTTTACATGCATATCATACACACCCCCTAGGTACGAAATTTAAAGGAATATTTCACTTTTATTTTTTCATGTTAAGCATTATTAAAATCACTGCTCTCGAAAAAAACGGTCGTTTTTAAAACTTCTTTTTGCATTGATACATGTTCCCTGGGGCAGGACCCGGGTCCCCAAACACTTTTTAGGACAATAACTTGCATATAAGCCTTTATAATTAGCACTTTAGATTTCGAACGTTCGAGTCCATTGTATTTAATAGGGTTCTAAAGTTCCCGCGAACATTCTGTCTGTTCGCAGGTTCTGGTGCGAACCGAACAGGGGGGTGTTCGGCTCATCCCTAATGGTTAGTAGGGTGCTTGTGAATGGATGGTTAACAGGGGAGGTGCAAATTAAAGCGGGTGTGAGGCAGGGGTGCCCGTTGTCTCCGGTGTTTGTTTGTGTGATAGAGCCGCTGTTGCGCATGTTGAAAACAAGGCAAAATAGTGAGGGGCGTGGAAGTGCCTGGAGGGGATGATGTGTCTGGGTGTGATTGGTTATATGGATGATGTTACTGTGTTGTGCAGGAGTGTGGCGGGTTTGAAAAGGGTGAAATTTCTAGTAGTTGTGTTTTGTATGGGAAGTGGTTTTAGGGTGAATATGGGTAAGAGCGAGTGTAAAGTGTTTGGTGTGTGGAGTGATATGATGTCTTGTGTATGGAAAGAATGTGTAGGGGGTCTGAGGGTGCTTGGAGTAAAGTTTGCTTTTGATTTGTATGGTAGGGAGAGTTGGGAAGATGTGAGGGGGAAGTTGGAGAAAAAAATTCAATTTTGGTCGTTGAGATCTTTGGAGGGTAATGCCGCGTACACACGACCGGTTTTCATGTCATGAAAAAAAACGTCGTTTTTCTCGACGTTATTTTTCGCGTTTCCTCTCAAGCCTGCCTTGGCTACACACTATCGTGAAAAAAAATGATCTAGCAAAGCGCGCTGACGTCCAACACGTACGACGGCACTATAAAGGGGAAGTTTCATTATGTTCGCGCCACCCTTTTGGCTGCTTTTGCTGATTTCGTGTTACCGCATGTTAGTAAAAGTTTGGGAAGAGACGATTCGCGCTTTTCAGTCTTCGTGCTTTAAAGATCGTTTTCGGGAGTTCAGTTTGTGCTTGTGGGTTCGTATTTGTCTTTCAGTGCGTGTAGTCAGTTCGTATCTGTTTTTGCAGTGCGTTCTTGTCCGCTCGTTACTGTTTTTCAGCTCGTTCTTCAGAGGCCTTGCTGTTCTTCAGTGCGTTCTTTTAGTTCATTCTGATTAGACGACCGTTTTGAAGCCATGTTGCGGGTACGTTCTTGTCGCCGAGATCGTGCTGTGCTTGCTTCTGGGCTTGTTGCTATGTCCCAGATCCGGTCCATGAACAGGGTGAGGAGGAGTTCTTGGACCTAGATTTGGTTGCTCCAGCGGGACCAATTCTGTCACATGCCTCTGCTGCGGGAGATCCAGAATAACCCTGATGACTTCAGGAATTTTCTTAGGATGTCTGACCCCGTTTTTCAGAAGCTCTTGGCTTTGGTGTCCCCCTATATCACCAGGCAGGACACCGTTATGCGGGAAGCCATTACTGCTGAGCAGAGGCTCATCGCCACGTTGCGATACCTTGCGACTGGGAGAAGCTTGCAGGACCTCAAGTTCTCGACAGGCATCTCCCCCCAGGCTCTGGGCGTCATTATCCCAGAAACCTGCTCTGCCATTATCCAGGTCCTTCAGGAGGACTATATTAAGGTAAGTTTTCTCCTTTATAAACATCACAATCTATGTTTTTTTATGCTTGCTAATGTATAGTATTTTTTGAACTGTCTCTACCATGATTCGAATATGCTGTGAATGTCCCCTTTGTCCCCATGCATGTTGTATGCTTTGAATGTTCCTTTTTTTGGGCCTACATGCATATTTTCAAAAACCAACCTCTCCAGCATTATATCCTGGGCCCAAACACACCTAGCCTAGTCAATCCCCAATGTTTTTTTGGCCGCTTCATTGTAGTGCTTAGATTGCCTGAACCCCCCCCCCCCCCCCCCCTAATTATTTGCTTTTGTCTAATCTAACAAAATAAATTACATAGTACTAGAGCTTTTATTTATGATGTCCCCAACTCATCTCAACACCCCCACCCTAAAAGAATTTCACAGGTCCATCAGAGTGGGTGATGCTTTTTGTGCTCATTTTTAGCTCTTATTAAAGCGGAGCTCCACCCTAAAGTTTATTTTCCGCTCATCGTAACCCTCCCCCCTCCGGTGTCAAAATTGACACCTTTCAGGGGGGAGGTAGGTGAAGATACCTGTTTAAGACAGGTATTTTCACCCACATCCAGGAGTCATCTCTGCGGCAAATCTGCCGGAGACAAGTCACTTCCCGCAGAATACCCATAGTGTTCTTGGAGACACTTGGCACCCATAACACAGGAGGACCAGTCAGAACTGCGCAGCGCTTCTCGTGCATGTGCGCTAGGGAACCGGGCAATGAAGCCGCAAGGCTTCTCTTCCTGGTTCCCTCACCGAGGATGGCGGAGGGGGCAGCAGAGTGACGAGCGATTGTTCGTCCTCTGCTGCGGACGTTGTTGGACTCCAGGACAGGTAAGTGTCCAATTCTAAAAACTCTGCAGCTGCTGTAGCTAGAGCTGCTGGGTAATTTGGTATTATTTTGGCTGCGGAGCTCCGCTCTAAAATCCTCCTTCCAAATTAATGCTATGCTGATGTTTTGCTCAGAGTGTTTTGTGCTAACATGCTTGCAATGTTTAGTTAGCAAAGTATATACATTTTTATTTTTGGTTTGACTCCACAGTTACCATCGACGCCACAGGAATGGCAGAATGTGCATCTGAGTTCTCAGCGGTGGAACTTTCCCAACTGTGGAGGAGCCATTGATGACAAGCACGTCCGCATCATGCCACCACCCCAATCGGGATCCTTTTTTTATAATTATAAAGGGTTCCACAGTATTGTGCTGATGGCGGTGGTGTCTGCCAACTATGAATTTCTCTATCTTGATGTTGGGAAAAATGGGCGGATGTCTGACGGTGGTGTTTTTGCCCAGACCGAGTTTGCCGACCGGCTTCTTTCAGAGGACCTGGCATTACCACCTGCTGAAGAAAATGAACATGGCCTCCCCTTTGTTTTCCTGGCAGATGAGGCGTTTGCGCTTGGACCCCATTTGATGAGGCCTTTTCCACAAAGGACCCTCACCCCTGAGAGGAGGGTCTTTAATTATAGGCTGGCCAGAACGAGAAGGGTGGTCGAAAATGCCTTTGGCATCATGGCCAGTCGTTTCCGCATTTTTCAGACTGCTCTCAACATGGCGGAGTACAAATGGAACCATTTAATCATGTGCTGTTGCATACTCCACAATTATTTAAAAAAAAATTCAAACAATTATCTCTCTTCAGTTGCCCTTCAGGGCACACAGTTCTTGGATGGACCATTGCCAGCCCAGGTAGCTGGCCCTACAGGCTTGGCCCCCCAAAGCGGCCGTGATGTGCGGCAACGCTATGTGGAATATTTTATGGGTAGGGGGGCCATTGCAATGCCTGATCATTTTTAAAATAATTTTTGGAATAATAAAAATTATAATGAAAACATCTTGTTTGCTTTTATTTTGTTGGATTTGTTATTTCTCCTAGGTCAGTGATGGTGAACCTTGGCACTCCAGATGTTTTGCAACTACATTTCACATGATGCTCAACTCCACTGCAGAGTGCCTTAGCAACATGGGAAATGTAGTTCCAAACCATCTGGGGTGCCAAGGTTCACCATCACTGTCCTAGGTTATACTAGTGCAGTTGTAGTGCCATGTGTTTTTGTAACAAGTAAATTACCATCATTTAGAATGTAAACACACACATTTTTTTATAGGGGGGGGGGGGGCAACATTGATATAAGAAGCCACACATTGTTTAGTTTAAAATATTTTTTTATAGGAGCATAAAATTTGTCTTATTTGTATAAAAATAAAAATATTTTTTTTTGGGGTTTTTAACCACTTAAGCCCCGGACCATTTCGGGCCATTAGGACCAAGCCTGTTTTTGGGATTCGGCACTGCGCTGCTTTAACTGTAAATTGTGCGGACATGCAATGTTGTACCCAAATTAAATTTGCGTCCTTTTCTTCCCACAAATAGAGCTTTCTTTTTTATTTGATTGCCTCTGCGATTTTTATTTTTTGCGATATAAATGGAAAAAGAACGAAAATTTTGAAAAAAAAAGATATTTTCTACTTTTTGTTATAAGAAAAATCGAATAAACTCAATTTTAGTCATACATTTAGGCCAAAATGTATTCAGCCACATGTCTTTAGTAAAAAAAATGTCAATAAGCGTATATTTATTGGTTTGCGCAAAAGTTATAGCGTTTACAAACTAGGGTACATTTTCTGAAATTTACACAGCTTTAAATTTATGACTGCCTATCTCATTTCTTGAGGTGCTAAAATGGCAGGGCAGTACAAAACCCCCCCAAATGACCCCATTGTGGAAAATAGACACCCCAAGGAAATTGCTGAGAGGCATGTTGAGCCCATTGAATATTTTTTTTTTTTGTCCCAAGTGATTGAATAATGACAAAAAAAAAAAAAAAAATTACAAAAAGTTGTCACTAAATGATATATTGCTCACACATGCCATGGTTATATGTGGAATTGCACCCCAAAATACATTCTGCTGCTTCTCCTGAGTACGGGGATACCACATGTGTGGGACTTTTTAGGAGCCTAGCCACGTACGGGACCCCGGAAACCAAGCACCGCCTTCAGGATTTCTAAGGGCGCAAATTTTTGATTTCACTCCTCACTACCTATCACAGTTTCGAAGGCCATAAAATGCCAAAATAGCACAAAACCCCCCCAAATGACCCCATTTTGAAAAGTAGACACCCCAAGCTATTTACTGAGAGGCATGTTCAGTCCATGGAATATTTTATATTTTGCCACAAGTTGCGGGAATATGACAAACTTTTTTTTTTTTTGCACAAAGTTGTCACTAAATGATATATTGCTCACACATGCCATGGGCATATGTGAAATTACACCCCAAAATACATTCTGCTGCTTCTCCTGAGTACGGGGATACCACATGTGTGGGACTTTTTGGGAGCCTAGCCGCGTACGGGACCCCAAAAACCAAGCACCGCCTTCAAGGTTTCTAAGGGCATACATTTTTGATTTCACTTCTCACTACCTATCACAGTTTTGAAGGCCATAAAATGCCAAGATGGCACAAAACCCCCCCAAATGACCCCATTTTGGAAAGTAGACACCCCAAGCTATTTGCTGAGAGGCATGTTGACCCCATTGAATATTTTTTTTTTTGTCCCAAATGATTGAATAATGACAAAAAGAAAAAAAAAATGTACAAAAAGTTGTCACTAAATGATATATTGCTCACACATGCCATGGTTATATGTGGAATTGCACCCCAAAATACATTCTGCTGCTTTTCCTGAGTACGGGGATACCACATGTGTGGGACTTTTTGGGAGCCTAGCCGCGTACAGGGCCCCAAAAACCAAGCACTGCGAACGCTGCAGTTATGTGTGTTGTGTTTGGTAAGTGACAGTGATCGATCGATACTGCACTTGGGTGGGCTGGGCTGGGCTGGGCGGAGGGGCTAAACGCAGGCGCTAGCAGGTATCTGGGCTGATCCCGCTAACACTGCGTTTTTGGGAACCCTAAACCGCTGGGGATGCTAGTATAGATCTGATCAGATCTGATCAGATACTATACCACTAAGGGGGGTGTATGCTTTGCGCGTGGGTGTTAGCGTTACTGGCACTAACCTAACACTGCCTGGGGCGACGCAGACCCTCTCTGGCGCTAAAACCTAATTGATCTCACCCGCCGAGCGATCAGGGGGGTTAAACCTTTATTGGGTTATATACGGCGGGTGCCCTGATGCTATAAAAAGCAAACTAATCAACCAGCGTCACCCGTAACCTTTATATGGTGATCACTGGTGAAAGGGTTAACTAGGGGCAATCAGGGGGTTAAAACCTTTATTAGGTTAAATATGGGGGTACCTGACACTATATAAAAACCTGACGGGTAACCTAAATAACTAAATAACTTACTGGCTAACCAGTGACACCAGTGACGCTTATACGGCGATCACTGGTGAAAGGGTTAACTCTAGGGGCAATCAGGGGGTTAAAATAATATATGGGGGTACCTGACACTAATAAAAACCTGCGGCGAACCTAAAAAAAAATAACTGCCTTTCTAAAACACCAGCGACACGAATACAGCGATCGGAAAAACAATCGCTTAGTGACGCTGAAGTTAGGGGGTGAAAGGGTTACCTGGGGGGTGATCAAGGGGTTAAACCTTTATTAGGGGGGGTTAGGGGGCTACCCTGGACCTAAAGGGGCCTAATCCTAACTGCCCTGCAACTTTTTACAATCACAGATGACACTAAATGCAGTGATCAGTAAAATAAATGATTACTGCAATCAGTGACACTGTGATTGGGGGCTTTGGGGTGACCTGGGGGGTGATCTGGGGGTGACTGGGGGGTGATTTGTGTGCCTATGTGTACCTACGTGTCAGTGGACTGTTGGTGCACTAACCTGCTTCTTCTCTGCTCGGCGCCGGGAACGGAAAGACCGCGGCGAGGGAGATGACATCACTTCCTCCAGCCTTGTTTACATCACATGGCGGAGGAAGCATTTTCATTGGCCGGGAGCGATCGCGAGGGGGGGGGGGCGGAATCGAGCGCCCCCCCCTCATGCCTGATCGCTCCCGAACACTTAACGGCCGCTCACTGCAGTGAAGGGGGGTCCGGATGGACCCCCCAACTGCACAAAGGCGATCACGTAGATCTACGTGATTCTGCCTGTCCGTGCCATTCTGCCGACGTAAATCGGCGGTGGGCGGTCGTTAAGTGGTTGAAGATAATTTTTGGGATAAAACTCTTGACAAAAATGTACAACATGTACAATATTAATTTTCAAAATTAAAAGATTCCCCCAAAAAAGTGCAAATCTACAATTACAAAAAAAAGAAGAAAACAGAATTTGAAAACATATAAAAATTTTAAACCCTCCCAAGAACATGTTCTATTTTTATTATTCTTTGCTCCATCTGCTTAGTGTTTTGCCTCATCTGGAACAAGTTTGCTTTCATTGTTTCCAGCTCACGAGAGCAGACCCTCAGTTCTTTCAGCAACATCTGGGCAGTGTGTCGGGTGAAGGTTGCTGGGGCCGCAGGCATTAAAGTACCCTAAATTAGAAAAATAAAAATGTCTTACTAAATATACAGGCCTACATCTATTACCTGAGGCTGTGGTGTATGACACTGACCTGTTGAGTTGTCATTTCCCTCTTCAGCCACATCCTGCGGTTGTGGGTCTTGGGTTGGTGGTGCGGGGTTTGCAGCCTCCTGTCTCTTAGCTCTTTGAAGCCCTAGGACAGGGATATGCAATTAGCGGACCTCCAACTGTTGCCAAACTACAAGTCCCATGAGGCATAGCGAGACTCTGACAGCATCAAGCATGACACCCAGAGGCAGAGGCATGATGGGACTTGTAGTTTGGCAACAGCTGGAGGTCCGCTAATTGCATATCCCTGCCCTAGGAGATAGAACCCAAAGGTAGACTTGTGTAACTAAATATATTTAGGCCTGAAAGAGGAATATTAATCATTCTTTGGAAGTGTGTTACAATTGTATTTTTTGAAATTATTTAGAAGATGAACACATGATTGTATCCATTTCCCAAGCTGGTAGATTAATCTATTTTGGTCATGATTCACACATGGAAACACACCAAGTATCCACTGGATCACCTGTGTGTGACACCATCAAAAGGTTGTTCTTGTGGCCCACACTTGTGCTAATGAGTCCAGATGTGTAAGCAGCTGCTGAGCATACTCTCGTAACCGTACACTGAATCCAGTTACATTAGTTAACCACTTAACGACCGCCCACCGCCGATTTACGTCGGCAGAATGGCACGGACAGGCAGAATCACGTAGATCTACGTGATCGCCTTTGTGCAGTTGGGGGGTCCATCCGGACCCCCCTTCACTGCAGTGAGCGGCCGTTAAGTGTTCGGGAGCGATCAGGCATGAGGGGGCGGCCACTCGATTCCGCCCCCCCCTCGCGATCGCTCCCGGCCAATGAAATTGCTTCCTCCGCCATGTGATGTAAACACAGGCTGGAGGAAGTGATGTCATCTCCCTCGCCGCGGTCTTTTCGTTCCCGGCGCCGAGGAGTGAAGACAGAGGTTAGTGCTCCAACAGTCCACTGACACGTAGGTACACATAGGCACACAAATCACCCCCCAGTCACCCCCAGGTCACCCCAAAGCCCCCAATCACAGTGTCACTGATTGCAGTGATCATTTATTTTACTGATCACTGCATTTAGTGTCATCTGTGATTGTAAAAAGTTGCAAGGCAGTTAGGATTAGGCCCCTTTAGGTCCAGGGTAGCCCCCTAACCCCCCCTAATAAAGGTTTAACCCCTTGATCACCCCCCAGGTAACCCTTTCACCCCCTAACTTCAGCGTCACTAAGCGATTGTTTTTCCGATCGCTGTATTCGTGTCGCTGGTGTTTTAGATAGGCAGTTATTTTTTTTTTAGGTTCGCCGCAGGTTTTTATTGGTGTCAGGTACCCCCATATTTAACCTAATAAAGGTTTTAACCCCCTGATTGCCCCTAGTTAACCCTTTCACCAGTGATCACCATATAAAGGTTACGGGTGACGCTGGTTGATTAGTTTGCTTTTTATAGCATCAGGGCACCCGCCGTATATAACCCAATAAAGGTTTAACCCCCTGATCGCCCGGCGGGTGAGATCAATTAGGTTTTAGCGCCAGAGAGGGTCTGCGTCGCCCCAGGCAGTGTTAGGTTAGTGCCAGTAACGCTAACACCCACGCGCAAAGCATACACCCCCCTTAGTGGTATAGTATCTGATCAGATCTATACTAGCATCCCCAGCGGTTTAGGGTTCCCAAAAACGCAGTGTTAGCGGGATCAGCCCAGATACCTGCTAGTACCTGCGTTTAGCCCCTCCGCCCAGCCCAGCCCAGCCCACCCAAGTGCAGTATCGATCGATCACTGTCACTTACCAAACACAACACACATAACTGCAGCGTTCGCAGAGACAGGCCTGATCCCTGCGATCGCTAACAGTTTTTTTGTAGCGTTTGATATATTTGCTGACGACAGTCGGGTGCTTTTTTTCCTGTGAATCTTACTAGTGTACCCCTAAATTTAGAGCCCAAAATGGCAAGTCGAAGGTACACTAGTAAAGAGGCCTACGAGATTCTGAGCATGACAGATAGTGAAGAGGAGGTCACGTATCTGTCAGATTCAGGCTCAGAATATCTTCCCGTAGAAGACAGTGACGTCAGCGGCCCCACGTCAGATAGCTCTGACGACGAAGTTGAGGTCCCTGCTAAGGTCAGGCGTACCCGATCCCGATCTTCTGAGGTTGTTGAGGAGCAAGAACCGCAGGTCTCTCGTATCATGGAGCAGAGTAGTACTAGCGCCGCTATTCCTTCTGGTGAACTGGCAAGCACCAGCGGCCTAGTACAGCCTGGACGTACATCCAGCACTGCAGTAACACTTGGTGACGTGGCGAGTCCCATAAGTGCAGTTCAAGCTGGCGAGGTGGCAAGCACAAGTAGTGTCCCGCTGCCACCAAGAAGACAAAGGCAGGCCCGTCGTGCCCATACTGCCCTTCCTGCAGAATTCGCGTATCCTGATTGGGTCCCCACCACTTCTGCAGAACCCGTACTTCCCCCATTCACTGCCCAACCCGGTATTCAGGTGGAAACAGCTGATTTTATTCCAATCAATTTTTATTCGCTGTTTTTCACGGAAGATCTCTATAGATCTATTGTGGACCAGAGTAATTTATATGCTGGTCAATTTATCGCCGCTAACCCCCAGTTGCCTAAAATTGCCAGAAATTGGAAACCAATTACGGTTTCCGAATTTAAGACCTTTCTGGGCCTTTCCCTCAACATGGGCACACATAAATTTCCGTCATTGCGTGCTTATTGGTCCACGCACCCAATTGACCACATGCCCGTGTTCTCTGCCTCCATGTCCAGGGCACGATACGAGCAGATTTTGCGGTTCATGCACTTCAACGACAATGAACTTTGTCGTCCACGTGGGGACCCTGAATACGACCGGCTCTATAAAATTCGGCCCCTCATAAACCACTTCAACGAACGTTTTGCAGCCTTGTTTACTCCCGATCAAGTTGTCTGCGTTGATGAGTCCCTGATTAAATTTTCTGGCCGCTTGTCTTTCAAGCAGTACCTTCCCAGCAAGCGTGCCAGATACGGGGTCAAGCTCTACAAGTTCTGTGACAGGGCAACAGGCTATGTAGTGAACTTTACGGTTTATGAGGGAAAAGACAGTCAGATTGAGTCGGTCAACTGCCCGGATTACATAGGGAGCGCTGGCAAGATAGTGTGGAACTTGGTGTCACCCTTATTCGGAAAGGGGTACCACTTGTATGTGGACAATTATTACACGAGCGTGCCACTGTTTAGTCACTTGTTTGATCATAAGATTGGAGCATGTGGCACCGTGCGACCTAATCGCCGGGGCTTTCCCCAGCGGCTCGTAGATGCCCGTCTTAGGCTGGGGGAGAGAGCCTGCTTGAAGTGTAATAACTTGCTCGCTATGAAGTGGAGGGACAATAAGAATGTTTTCCTTCTTACCTCCCTTCATGCAGACACGACAGTCCAAATTCGTACGGCGACTGGTGTTGTGGAGAAACCCCTCTGTGTCCACGAATATAACCAAAATATGGGAGGGGTGGACCTCAACGACCAGTTGATGGCGCCGTATCTAATTGACCGTAAGGCGAGACGCTGGTACAAAAAAGTGTCTCTATCATTATTCCAATTGGCTTTGCTGAATGCTCATGTGCTATACAGAGCTTCAGGCGGGACGTTATCTCTTCTAAAATTCCAGAATGAGATAGTCACAGAACTCCTGTATCCAGGCGGTTCTGCACCTCACCATCCCCAACCAAATGCAGTAAGCCGGCTGCATGAGAGGCATTATTCGTATGTCCTCCCGAGTACCCCTACCCAAAGCCACCCCCAAAAAAGATGTCGTGTCTGTAGCAAGCGCGGATTTAGGCGTGACACCCGTAGTTTTTGTCCACTCTGTCCTGACAAGCCTGGTCTTTGCCAAGGTGAATGTTTTGAACGCTACCACTCAAAAGTGAAGTTTTAGCGTAGGGTACAGCATTTCACAGACTAGGACACACTTACACAGGGTCTCCCAAGATGCCATTACATTTTGAGAGACCCGAACCATTACAGTTGTAAAGTTACAAAAAAAAGTGTAAAAAAGAAAAAAAAAACGTAAAAAACAAAACACAAAAAAAATATAAAATAAAAAAACCAAAAATAGTTGTCGTTTTATTGTTCTCTCTCTCTCTATTTTCTCTCTATTGTTCTGCTCTTTTTTTACTGTATTCTATTCTGCAATGTTTTATCATGCTTGCTTTTCAGGTATGTAATTTTTTGTTTTCAGGTGCGCCATTCAACTGCAGCGCGGAATTATTTATCTTGACAGCAACAGCGTTTGCTCCCACGATACATAAAGCCGTGACTCCAACGCTGTAGGAGGTGATTTTACCACCACAGTTAAAAAAAAGAGCATATATGCCGAAGCATGGGGGCAGCAGGGGCGGAGGAGCGATTTTGCTCCTAATGCCGCGTACATACGGTCGAAATTCCGACCGTGTCTACGCGGCATAACTTTTTTGCGGGAGGATGCCCCCATGCTTCGGCATATATATATTTTAGGCACAGGTTGCGTTAAAACATTTTTTTATTTTTTACTAGGTTTTGTTTTGGTATTTGCTTTGCAGGTATGGCATGGTAAGGTCTTACTGTTGTACTGTAATGTTACTTTGTTTTAATGTTAACCACCATTTGCTTAGCAGGTACGCCATTCAGTTGCAGCGCGGATCTATTTATCTTGACAGCAACAGCGTTTGCTCCCACGATACATAAAGCCGTGACTCCAACGCTGTAGGAGGTGATTTCACCACCACAGTTAAAAAAAAGAGCATATATGCCGAAGCATGGGGGCAGCAGGGGCGGAGGAGCGATTTTGCTCCTAATGCCGCGTATATACGGTCGAAATTCCAACGGAGGCTTATCCGTGGAAAAGTCCGACCGTGTGTACGCGGCATAACCTTTTATGCCGCGTACATACGGTCGAAATTCCGACGAAGGCTTGACCGTGTGTACGCGGCATAACTTTTTTGCGGGAGGATGCCCCCATGCTTCGGCATATATGCCCATCATTAGAAGTGGGTGGATGAAGGGAGGTATTCTAATGGTGGGCATACCCACCAATCAATCTCTTTTTTTCGTTCAGCCAATAGGCTGTATGAAAAAAAAGATTACAATACATGTCCAACAAGGACCAGCAACGTACTGGTATGTTGCTGGACTTTGAATGTTTATACCAGAATGATGCCTGCGGGTTTAGGTATCATCTTGGTATCATTCTTTTCAGCCAGCAGCCGGCTTTCATGTAAAAGCAATTCTAGCAGATAATTAGCCTCTAGACTGCTTTTACAAGCAGTGGGAGGGAATGTCCCCCCCCACCGGATATAAAAAGCGCCATTGGGAAATTGGGAAAGCATTTTATCACACCGATCTTGGTGTGGTCAGATGCTTTGAGGGCAGAGGAAAGATCTAAGGTCTAACCCCCCAATTTTTTTCAAAAAAAAGAGTACCTGTCACTACCTATTGCTATCATAGGGGATATTTACATTCCCTGAGATAACGATAAAAATGGTAAAAAAATAAAATATGGAAGGCACAGTTTAAAAATAAAATAAAAAAGCCAAATAAATAATAAAAAAAAAAAAAAAAAAAAGCACCGCTGTCCCCCCCTGCTATTGCGCAAAGGCGAACGCACGCGTCGTTCTAGCGTCATATGTAAACAGCAATTGCATCATGCATGTGAGGTATCACCGCGAAGGTCAGATCGAGGGCAGTCATTTTAGCAGTAGACCTCCTCTGTAAATCTAACGTGGTAACCTGTAAAGGCTTTTAAATGCTTTTAAAAATGAATGTAGTTTTGTCGCCGCTGCGCGTTTGTGCGCAATTTTAAAGCATGTCGTGTTTGGTATCCATGTACTCGGCCTATGATCATCTTTTTTATTTCATCAAACATTTGGGCAATATAGTGTTTTTTAGTGCATTAAAAATAAAAAAAGTGTGTTTTTCCCCCAAAAAATGCGTTTGAAAAATCGCTGCGCAAATACTGTGTGGAAAAAAAAAATGCAACACCCACTATTTTAATCTGTAGGGCCTTTGCTTTAAAAAAATATATAATGTTTGGGGGTTCAACATAATTTTCTTGCAAAAAAAAATTTTCTTTCATGTAAACAAAAAGTGTCAGAAAGGGCTTTGTCTTCAAGTGGTTAGAAGAGTGGATGATGTGTGACATAAGCTTCCTAATGTTGTGCATAAAATGCCAGGACAGTTCAAAACCCCCCCCAAATGACCCCATTTTGTAAAGTAGACACCTCAAGCTATTTGCTGAGAGGCATGTTGAGCCCATTGAATATTTTTTTTTTTTGTCCCAAGTGATTGAATAATGACCAAAAAAAAAAATTTACAAAAAGTTGTCACTAAATTATATATTGCTCAAACATGCCATGGGCATATGTGGAATTACACCCCAAAATACATTCTGTTGCTTCTCCTGAGTACGGGGATACCACATGTGTGGGACTTTTTGGGAGCCTAGTCGCGTACGGGACCCCAAAAACCAAGCACCGCCTTCAGGATTTCTATGGGTGTAAATTTTTGATTTCACTCCTCACTGCCTATCACAGTTTCGGAGGCCATGGAATGCCTAGATGGCACAAAACCCCCCCAAATGACCCCATTTTGGAAAGTAGACACCCCAAGCTATTTGCTGAGAGGTATGTTGAGTATTTTGCAGATCTCGCTTTTTGTCACAAAGTTTTGAAAATGTAAAAAAAAAAAAAAAAAAAAGAAAAAAAAATGTCTTTCTTAATTTTCAAAAACAAATGAGAGCTGTAAAATACTCACCATGCCTCTCAGCAAATAGCTTGGGGTGTCTACTTTCCAAAATGGGGTCATTTGGGGGGGTTTTGTGCCATCTTGGCATTTTATGGCCTTCAAAACTGTGATAGGTAGTGAGGAGTGAAATCAAAAATGTATGCCCTTAGAAACCTTGAAGGCGGTGCTTGGTTTTTGGGGTCCCGTATGCGGCTAGGCTCCCAAAAAGTCCCACACATGTGGTATCCCCGTACTCAGGAGAAGCAGCAGAATGTATTTTGGGGTGTAATTTCACATATGCCCATGGCATGTGTGAGCAATATATCATTTAGTGACAACTTTGTGAAAAAAAAAAAAGTTTGTCATATTCCCGCAACTTGTGGCAAAATATAAAATATTCCATGGACTGAACATGCCTCTCAGTAAATAGCTTGGGGTGTCTACTTTCCAAAATGGGGTCATTTGGGGGGGGTTTGTGCTATTTTGGCATTTTATGGCCTTCGAAACTGTGATAGGTAGTGAGGAGTGAAATCAAAAATTTGCGCCCTTAGAAATCCTGAAGGCGGTGCTTGGTTTCCGGGGTCCGTACGTGGCTAGGCTCCTAAAAAGTCCCACACATGTGGTATCCCCGTACTCAGGAGAAGCAGCAGAATGTATTTTGGGGTGCAATTCCACATATAACCATGGCATGTGTGAGCAATATATCATTTAGTGACAACTTTTTGTAATTTTTTTTTTTTTTTGTCATTATTCAATCACTTGGGACGAAAAAAAAAAATATTCAATGGGCTCAACATGCCTCTCAGCAATTTCCTTGGGGTGTCTACTTTCCAAAATGGGGTCATTTGGGGGGGTTTTGTACTGCCCTGCCATTTTAGCACCTCAAGAAATGAGATAGGCAGTCATAAATTTAAAGCTGTGTAAATTTCAGAAAATGTACCCTAGTTTGTAAACGCTATAACTTTTGCGCAAACCAATAAATATACGCTTATTGACATTTTTTTTACTAAAGACATGTGGCTGAATACATTTTGGCCTAAATGTATGACTAAAATTGAGTTTATTCGATTTTTCTTATAACAAAAAGTAGAAAATATAATTTTTTTTCAAAATTTTCGGTCTTTTTCCATTTATATCGCAAAAAATAAAAATCGCAGAGGCAATCAAATACCATTAAAAGAAAGCTCTATTTGTGGGAAAAAAAGGACGCAAATTTCATTTGGGTACAACATTGCATGTCCGCACAATTTACAGTTAAAGCAGCGCAGTGCCGAATCCCAAAAACAGGCTTGGTCCTAATGGCCCGAAATGGTCCGGGGCTTAAGTGGTTAAATATAGTTACCAACACCTACACAACCATGTTTATAATTAATTATCACATAAACAGTTCAAGATGTCCTGTTTCATGTTCTTCGTCCCAAGAATCATCAGTCGTAGAAATCCTCGTTCAAACGTTCACTAAATGACGATCTTTTGGTCCGATTCAGTGTTAACTACATTTGATCATTCCTAATAATAGGCATGTTCAAATTTAGTTAGCACTGTATTCCCCCAAAACATCGTTTTGGTGGTATTGAACGAGGATTTCGACGTTTGATTCTTGTGCCCAAGAACATGAAACAGGACATCTTGAACAGTAAAAGATGTCCTGTTTCATGTTCTTGGGCACAAGAATCAAACGTCGAAATCCTCGTTCAATACCACCAAAACGATGTTTTGGGGGAATACAGTGCTAACTAAATTTGAACATGCCTATTATTAGGAATGATCAAATGTAGTTAACACTGAATCGGACCAAAAGATCGTCATTTAGTGAACGTTTGAACGAGGATTTCTACGATCGATTCGTGTGCCCAAGAACATGAACCCGGACATCTTGAACTGTACTACATACATTAAAGAAAAAGCACATGCAGCACCACGCTATTAATAAAAATCACAGTAAAAGTAAATATACTTACTTTTTCGAATCACATTTTTAATTTTTTTATATTGCTCCGGCTCACGCAATTTAATGTCCGACCATCGTTTGGGGATCTGTTCCTTCGACCTGCGAACCCCAAATTTCAGGAACAGCGTTTTGACCACTTTATCCATGATCTGGCCCTTCACCTCATTTGGCTTTTTGTAGGGCCCATGTTTGGCGTCATAATCCTCCCTCAGCAATATGGTGACCATATCCACCATCTCCTCAAACGACATGTTAGTGGCTTTATATCTTCTGTGTCTGGGCCTGCCTCCTTCCACACTTTCCACTTCATCTGGGTGATTCTCCGCCCAGGTTGTCAGTCTCCGTCATTAAGGACGAGCGAGAAGGGGCGGGGAAAGTAGTCTAACGAACGTCAGGGGCGGGAAAGCGTGCGGAGCGTCACGCATTCGCACTGTATATAACGTTAAAAAACATTGTTGAAAGCGACGTTCAGTGAGTGGAAGAAGGTCGGAAGCAACGAACGTGTAGATCGCGGGTACGTAACATTTTTCATACTTGATATGTCGAGGGTTGAGCGGCCCCGAACAGAAAATTTAGTGACCGTACAGACCTATTTTTTGGGCTGGGTCCCGGAGCAGAAACCTAAACATTCACTGTATGTTCGGGGCCGGTGTTGGGCAATATGCATGTAACTTCGCGCTTGCTTCCCGTGCTGTTAGTCCTGGCCCTGCACAAAGTGTCATTTTCGAAGTTGGAAAAATCATTTAAAACTCAATCGCAGCTAGAATGAATTCTCGGCTCCCGGCAAATGGCAATACATTGAAAACTCAGTTTTAGAGAGAAAAAAAATGCGGGGGGGTTCCCCCAAATTCTATTTGGAGGCCCTTCAGGTCTGGCAAGGATTTTAAGGGGAACTCCACCCCAAATTCTGGAAAAAAATGGTGTGGAGTCCCCCCAAAAATCCATACCAGACCCTTATCCGAGCACGCAACCTGGCCGGCCGCAGGGGAAGAGGGGGGGGACGAGAGAGCGGCCCCCCCTCCCTCCTGAACCGTACCAGGCCACATGCCCTCAACATGGGGAGGATGTCCCCATGTTGATGGGGACAAGGGCCTCATCCCCACAACCCTTGCCCGGTGGTTGTGGGGGTCTGCGGGCGGGGGGCTTATCGGAATCTGGAAGACCCCTTTAACAAAGGGGACCCCCAGATCCCGGCCCCCCCCTAGGTGAATTGGTAAGGGGTACATTGTACCTCTACCATTTCACAAAGAAAGTGTACAAAATGTAAAAAATGACAATAGACGGTTTTTGACCATTCCTTTATTATTTTTTTGGGCTTTCTTCCATCTTCTTCCTTCTTCTTTTCTTGATTCGTGTTTCTTCATCCATCTTCCTCTTCCTCTTCATCTTCCTTCTTCCTTCGGTGTTCTCGTCCGCATCTTGCTCTGGCATCTTGCTCCGGCTTCTTCTTTCTCCGGCCGCTCCGTTTGAATTGGAGGTTCCCGCTGTGTGACGCTTCAGTTCATCAGTTCTCCTCTTGGTCCGGGGACCCCGCCCCCCTCTGACACACATGGATTTCACGGGTACTTTCCCCGTGCTGTCAGAGGGGGGCGGGGCCACCGGCTCGCAGCGGACCTAGAGGAGAACTGCATAACTTAAGCGTCACACAGCGGCAAACTCAAATTCAAATGGAGCGGCGGGAGAAGAAAGAAGAAGCCGGAGCAAGATGCGGACGAGAAGCCCGAAGCAAGAAGGAAGATGAAGATGGAGATGAAGAGGAAGAGGAAGAGGAAGAGGAAGAGGAAGATGGAGGAAGAAACTCGAATGCAGAAAAGAAGAAGGAAGAAGATGGAAGAAAAACAAAAACAATAATAAAAGGAATTGTCAAAAAACGTCTATTGTCATTTTTTGGATTTTGTCAAGTTTTGGGGTGAAATGGTAGGGGTACAATGTACCCCATTACCATTTCACATTGGGGGGGCCGGGATCTGGGGGTCCCCTTTGTTAAAGGGGTCTTCCAGATCCCGATAAGCCCCCCGCCCGCAGACCCCCACAACCACCGGGCAAGGGTTGTGGGGATGAGGCCCTTGTCCCCATCAACATGGGGACATCCTCCCCATGTTGAGGGCAAGTGGCCTGGTACGGTTCAGGAGGGAGGGGGGCCGCTCTCTCGTCCCCCCCTCTTCCCCTGTGGCCGGCCAGGTTGCGTGCTCGGATAAGGGTCTGGTATGGATTTTTGGGGGGACTCCACGCCATTTTTTTCCAGAATTTGGGGTGGAGTTCCCCTTAAAATCCTTGCCAGACCTGAAGGGCCTGGTATGGATATTTAGGGGGGGCCACACGCATTTTGAAAAACATGGGCGGCGGGGTTCCCCTTAATATCCATTCCAGACATGAAGGGCCTGGTAAGAGAATTTGGGGGAACCACAATGCTTTCTCAATGTTTGTATCAATGACTTTTCTATGTATTGCATTTGACAGGGAAACAACAATTCATTATACCCAGTAGTGAATTTTGAGTTAATTTTGGAAAAGCACAAATGACACTTTGTGCAGGGACAGTTCTAGGTACTCCTTTACTTTTTTGGAGTCCTTTTAGTCCGCAGATTTTCGGGGCAACATTGACTTCAATGGGGTTTGGGTTCGGGGTCAAGTTCGGGTCAAGTCACGTCACGAACTCTAGCTTTTTACCAAGTTTACAAAAAAGAGTTCAACACAAACATCCAGGTGTCCACTCAACTCTATGATGACTGATCAATTGCTACGTTAGTGGCCTATATATGGTGAGAAAGATTTGGAGTAGTCTTGACTGACATTCGATTTTTGGTGTGTTTTTTGACTTGCAGCAAAAATGCAGGTATTTAAGGACCCCGATTTCATGTTGGAATTCCTGCAAAGATGGAAGAATCTTCCTGTTTTATGGGAGACCAAAAACGAAAAATAAATAAATAAAGAAGCCAGGAAGAGAGACCTTGCTGGAATTTGTGCAAACTCAGATCCCCACAGCAACACTACAGGATGTGAAGACGAAAATTGGGACCATTAGGGGCACATACTGGACTCAACGAAACAAAGTCCGAACATCTATGCGGTCAGGAGCAGCTGCAGAGGACAGATATATTCCAAATTTCTGGTACTACCAGCATCTCAGTTTCCTCGATGACCACCTGGAATCCAGGGAATCCCTTTCCACCCTTTCACCCAGAACGAGCTCCAGCCTTCCCTGCAGCCAACCCTCCAGCCTTCCTTGCAGCCAACCCTCCAGCCTTCCCTCCAGCATTCCCTGCAGCCAACCCTCCAGCCTTCCCTCCAGCCAAGTTGAGGTCTCTTTGGAGGAACAAGCTCAACTCCTGGAGGAGCCGGATTTGAATATTTGGGGCCAGGTATAATATTTAGCAAAATATTTCTAGTAATAAAAGTCTAATGTTGTCAACGTTTAAAAAATTGTGTGAAAAATGTTACCAGTTAAACTAAAGTGTCTGACATATCAATAGACAGCAGTGGCCAAAATTTAGGGGGACAAGAATGAAAAATGCTGGTGTCAGAATGATTAACTTTAATATTTATTAGCATTCAATGAGCAAATGTCATGAGGTGACAAATGTGTGTGAAAGATGAAGGCTAAAATAACTATATGTAACTTTTTTTAACAGGATGAGGAGGCAGGTGCCAGTGGAACCCAGGAGGAGGCAGGCCCCAGTGGAACCCAGGAGGAGGCAGGCCCCAGTGTGACCCACGAGGAGGCAGGCCCCAGTGTGACCCACGAGGAGGCAGGCCCCAGTGTGACACAGGAGGAGGTAGGCGCCAGTGGAAGCCAGGAGGAGGCAGGCCCCAGTGGGACACAGGAGGAGGCAGGCCCCAGTGGGACACAGGAGGAGGCAGGCCCCAGTGGGACACAGGAGGAGGCAGGCCCCAGTGGGACACAGGAGGAGGCAGGCCCCAGTGGGACACAGGAGGAGGCAGGCCCCAGTGGGACACAGGAGGAGGCAGGCCCCAGTGGGACACAGGAGGAGGCAGGCCCCAGTGGGACACAGGAGGAGGCAGGCCCCAGTGGGACACAGGAGGAGGCAGGCCCCAGTGGGACACAGGAGGAGGCAGGCCCCAGTGGGACACAGGAGGAGGCAGGCCCCAGTGGGACACAGGAGGAGGCAGGCCCCAGTGGGACACAGGAGGAGGCAGGCCCCAGTGGGACACAGGAGGAGGCAGGCCCCAGTGGGACACAGCGCAACACCAGGCCCCAGATACCTCTGCTGCGGATTCCACCAAAAAGGGCAAGGAGGCTTCTTCAAATGGAGGAGGAAACCCAGGCCCTAATTAGGGAGGCTACTTCTGCCCTCAGAGAGCCCCCCACCGCTGCAGAGGGATTTGCTGCCCTTATTGGGGACAAACTGCCCCAAATGAAAATGGCCCAGCGTCTAAAAAGCGAGACCCTGATATTGAAGGTTGTAAATATGGGCATGTTGGGGAAACTGAATGATTTTACGGACGTTGTGGACGTTTCTTATGTCCTTGCTCCAGTTCCTGCCCCACTCCCTGCTCCTGCCCCAGTCCCTGCTCCTGTCCCAGTCCCTGCTCCTGCTCCAGTCCCTGCTCCTGCTCCAGTCCCTGCTCCTGCTCCAGTCCCTCCTCCACAGACACAGCCTCCAAGGAAGGCTGCAGGGAAGCCTGCAGGGAAGGCAAAAAAGAAAAACAGAAAATGAGCCCAGGATATGTCCCTCAGATGGTCCCAATTTTCGTCTTCTCATCATTTGGTGTTTGCTGTGGTGATCTGGGTCTGCACTAATTTCAGCAGGGTCTCCAGTGCTGTCTTCCTGGCTTCTTTAGATTTACTTTACATCTGGTTTTGTTTTGGCTGACCCTTTAATTTGTTTTTAGGCCAGAATAAATGGAATTTTTGTTTGATGTTACAAAATGAACATGTGTTTTTATTCTAAATAGACAGTTTGGTAGTGAGTAGGCAGGGACAGTGGATAAAAAATTGGGAAATTAACAAGGGACACTAACCTCCTTGAGGGTAAATTAGAATAAATAATAATGTTGTTGTGGTAACTTGACACACTCAAAAATATCAAATAAATATCAATAAATATCTTAAGAGCTTGGCGCGGAGCGCCCCCCCCGCCCCGCCGGGAGCCAGAGTCCGAAAGCCCACCAGCAGCCACGGGGGTGAGGCAAGCCTTGGGGTCGGCGTTGGACACAGTCGCGAGCTTAAGTGTCGTGGGCCAGCTTGACGAGCAGAGGACGGAGGGGTGCTGGAGACAAGGGGGGCAGGCGGAGACCGCAGACCCGAGAGGCTTAAGGGTCGACCCGGAGGCAAGGGGCAGGCCCGAGAGAGGTGCTCGAGTGGTAGTAGGGGAGACTGAAGCCGAGGGTCTTTACGTTCCGTCCAGTGACGGTGTTTGGATTGACGTTTGATTGCTGAATGCAGGTAGGCACGTAGGCATTCGTTTGTGTACGGATTGACTTTGATTTTTTTCCTTTCTTGTCTTTTTTTCCCTTAGGTCCGGGCCTGGGGAGGGTCAGGCCAGGCGGCCTGCCTCACGGCGGAGGGGGGGCGCCGTTTCGGTACGGAAGCCCACCGTCAGGGTGAGGGAGATCGGAGGCCGACCCAAGCTGACCGGCGTGTCTCTGTGGCCGAGATTGGGCTCCAGGACCCCTCCCGCACAAGACCGGGGCCGACCGCGAAGGTGTGACCGAGATCGGGCTCCGGGCAGCATGAGTGACCCTTCCCGCACTAACCGGGTCCGACCGCGAGGGTCCCTAGCCGAGATAAGGCTCCAGGCGGCATGAGGAACCCTCCCCGCACTAACCGGGGCTGACCGCGAGTGTCCCTGGCCGAGATAAGGCTCCAGGCGGCATGAGGAACCCTCCCCGCACAAGACCGGGCCGACCGTGGAGGTCCCTGGCCGAGATAAGGCTCCAGGCGGCATCATTGACCCTTCCCGCACTAACCGGGGCTGACCGCGAAGGTGCATCCGCGATTGGGCTCAAGGCAGCATGAGTGACCCTTCCCGCACTAACCGGGGCCGACAGCGAGGGTCCCTGGCCGAGATAAGGCTCCAGGCGGCATGAGGAACCCTCCCCGCACAAGACCGGGCCGACCGTGGAGGTCCCTGGCCGAGATAAGGCTCCAGGCGGCATCATTGACCCTTCCCGCACTAACCGGGGCTGACCGCGAAGGTGCATCCGCGATTGGGCTCCAGGCGGCATGAGGAACCCTCCCGCACTAACCGGGGCCGACCGCGGAGGTCCCTGGCCGAGATAGGGCTCCAGGCGGCATCAGTGACCCTTCCCGTACTAACGGGGGCTGACCGCGAAGGTGCGTCCGCGATTGGGCTCCAGGCGGCATGAGGAACCCTCCCCGCACTAACCGGGGCCGACCGCGAGGGTCCCTGGCCGAGATAAGGCTCCAGGCGGCATGAGGAACCCTCCCCGCACTAACCGGGGCCGACCGCGAGGGTCCCTGGCCGAGATAGGGCTCCAGGCGGCATCATTGACCCTTCCCGCACTAACCGGGGCTGACCGCGAAGGTGCGTCCGCGATTGGGCTCCAGGCGGCATGAGGAACCCTCCCCGCACTAACCGGGGCCGACCGCGGAGGTCCCTGGCTGAGATAGGGCTCCAGGCGGCATCAG